>CM060964.1:92279195-92614195 GCA_030765045.1 Tenodera sinensis
AAGTGAAAGCTAAAAGTAAACAAGATAGAATTAGTAATCAGACAATAAGAAGAAATTTGAAAATTCAACCTTTAAAACAACAAATAGAAAATAAGCAGTTGAGATGGTTTGACCACATTCAACAAATGGGTGAAGAGAGGATCCCAAAATAGGCTTGACAAGCTACAGTTGAGGGAAATGGATCAAAGGGAAGGCCTAGACACTCCTGGGAATATTCAGTTGCAGGATTTTTAAAGGGAAAAGGATTGGATATGAATGGCACAAAGAAGCTTGCAAGATACCATGTGAAATAGAAAGCTACTTTAAAAACCTCAACACTGCATGGTACAAGAGGATCGACTAAGTACAATATAATGACGATGATGGTGATGATGGTGATGGTGGTGGCGGTGGCGGTGGCGGTGGCGGTGGCGGTGGTGGTGATGATGATGGTGATGGTGGTGGTGGTGGCGGTGGCAGTGGCGGTGGTGGTGATGATAATAATAATGATAATGATGATAACGATAATACTAATGAGGATGATAATAATAATGATGATGGTGATAATGATAATACTAATGACAATAATGATGATGATGGTGGTGGTGGTGGCGGCGGCGGTGGCGGTGGCGGTGGCGGTGGCGGTGGCGGTGGCGGTGGCGGTGGCGGTGGCGGTGGCGGTGGTGGTGGTGATAATAACAACAACAATAATATTATTATTATTACTATGACTAAAAGGACTATGTAGTGGAGACTATATTAATAGTAACAAGGCTGTAATAGTTATCCACTGTCTTATTCCCTGTTGCCAAATATACATACCTCTTGGTAGTCAAAGGCCGTTCAGAAAGTTACTAAAATGCAGTCGAAGAAAGGAGGTGTAGCTGCTCCCATAAGAGAGATCTAAGAAGAAATGTCCCTTACTTTCACTGTTATAGTCATACGCCTCATTGACTAGTTAGTTAGTAAAACAGTGTCTGAAATACCTGAAGAAAGACACTTTTTTGACCAATGTGGTATGTTGGATGATGTTTTTCAGCAAGGCAGAATTGCATTTTTATATGAAGGCAGAACCACTGTGCATCTTCTAGAACCACGTAGGAGTGGGCACCTGGCAATTACTGAAGTGATTTTGACAAGCTACTGTGTCTACTGAAAAATGTCCTTGCAGACATTTGGTTCAAAGCTGCGTGGCCTTAGTACTCTGTTACTCTCGGTGATGATTGATATGGAGACATCAACTGCTCACACATGTTAAGCATATAAAACCCGTGAAACAATGAGGCTGGTCCAAATGCAATAGTAGTGCCACATGGACATTTCACGCTCTACATCCTGACGTGTGAACCAGAAAAGCAAAATGCCTGGCTTATAAAATCATTGATGGAAAAACATCAACAACCTGCCGAGTCCCTTTTCCGCGTACAAAAAATATACAGTCCTAGAAACACGCTTGCCCTGATTTTCAAGCACCAGCAGGCAGCCACCACCTTCTCACAAGGAATCCCTGCCCACCATTTTGGCAAACTAGCACGGTACACGACCACCATAGACACCACTCAAGATACAGAAAAAACACAAGAAAAGCCCAGGAAAACAATGACCGCTGTGATAAAGGGAATCCCGTGTGATATACCGGACGAAGTTATCCTCGCCAGTATTCAAGAAGACTACCCGGACATAAGTCGGGTATCCCGCATAATAAGCCGCGACAAGCCCACACCTTTAGTGCGAGTTTTTAGCACTGATGTTGCCACCATCACCACAATTATTCACCAAGGGGCAATAATTGAGAAGCAAATATTTCGCGCAGAAGCATCGCGCCACTCTGAACGACACATTCCGTGTCGGCAGTGCCAACAGTATGGTCATCAGAAAGAGAACTGCACTAAAACAATTCCTACATGCTTCCACTGTGGTCAAAAGTCACAGACACAAAAGTGCAAACACATAAAGCACGCCGCACCATACTGCGCCACCTGCGAAAGACTTGGGCATTTTACTGGGCAAGTTAAGTGCCCCAAATATCCTAGGACTGCACCAACCAAAACAACAGAAATCGCAGAAACTCATATTTTTCCGCACAATCTCCCAACTCCCCCACAGCCGAAACAAAGCACAAACTGGACTGAACTTAATTTCCCCACCATACCAGCAACTAAAAAGGAAGTAACCGCCAAAGAAACAGTTGGAACAATGAAACAAGTGATAGAACACTCAAAAGAGCAAATACAAAATCTGCAGAGCCAAATCACCAAAATCCAGGAAAATATAACAACTTATATCAACGAAGTAACACAAACAATAATTGCACAAATAATATCCACCATTATCCCACCGTTATATGACTCCACCCCACCAAACCAACGAGCAAGGCTGTTACATAACATCAAAATAACAACACAGAAAACTTTAAAAAAATCCATTGAAACAGCAAAGCTAGGAAATCAACTTGCCATATTTATTCAGGACATCAAGAAATAGAACAAGCAAACACCATGCAAGAAATAAATGACATCCTGAAATGGCAACAATAAGAACACACAACCAAGTTAAAAATAACATCAAATTACTACATATCAACATCAATGGAATAACCGGAAAAAGACAACAACTACAGGATCTCCTATCACACCACTGTGCAGACATAATTACCGTCAATGAGACCAAACTCAATAAAAGAAGAAATTTCACCTTCCAACCTCTCACAGTTTTCAGGAAAGATAGGCAACATGGTTATGGTGACAGAGTCATGGTGCTTGTTAAAAATGAATTAAATCCAACGCAAATAGCCATACCCCAAGCCTTTCAACAACACGAGTTCCTACTAATTCAGATTAGAATAAATAGAACGAAATTACACATCGCCACAATATACGTTCCCCCAGATGGACATCTTCCCACCACCTTACTCAACTACCTTCATGACAATTACAGAAATCTAATAATAGCAGCCGACCTCAACGCAAATCACAAAGAACTACTCGACGAACACACAAACAGGCTTGGAAAAGAACTGGTGAAGATTCTGAAACATACTGAACTGAAACTAATCCTCACACCAGGCCCCACACAAATAGGACAAGGCTCACAGAAAAACAGTTCACCGGATAAAATATTAGTATCCAAACATACATATCCCCTAGTGCAAGATATTACAACAGATGCGCCACCAGATACCGACCACATGCCGGTCATAGTCACTCTTAAAACCGGTCAGTGGAAAACACAAGTCTCCAAAACAATAACCGTGAAAGACTACGACAACGCCGATTGGAAACTCTACAAAGAAACAGCACTAGAACTAACAAGAAATTTAGTACAAGCCACACCAACGACAACACATGATATGGATCAACAAGCACAAGCACTTACAAACATCATCATGCAAGCACACACAGTAGCAATTCCCATCAAGACTGTCCAAATAAATCCATACAGCAGACCACTCCCTAAAGAAATCATACAGCTCATAAAAAAGAAGAGAAAGGCACATCGAAACTACCTGAAAACACACAACCCAGCAGACAAAACAATCCTAAACAAAATGCAAGAAGATGTCAAACAAGCCATACAAGAACACAACCGCCAACACTGGGACAGAAAGCTTCAAGATCTAACACATTCGCATCAGCACAACCCAGCAAAGTTCTGGAAATTAATCAAAAGTACCAGGAAAAAAACTGCCCCCAACTACCCCATTAAAAAAAATGGAAAAATTGTCACAGATACTCACGAAAAACTTGAAATCTTCCGCACATACTACAACGAAGTATTCCAAACACCACACAGTCCAGACTTCAATCAAAGATATTTCAATAGAATTAACTTCCATGTCCAGCTACAACACCAACTTTACACCCCACAACTAGATATACAAGAGCTAAATCCTGATGATGAAGCAGAAACACCCTTAACCAGTGATGACATATTGGCAACAGTCAAAAACACAAAAAATACAGCCCCCGGACCGGACAGCGTCACATATCAGATGATTAAAAATCTGCCAACAGAAACTTTACAAGTACTAGCAAATATATACAACAACATGCTCCGGTTCGGCTACCATCCTACAAATTGGAAAACAGCGCATATCCTACTGTTCCAGAAACCTGGAAAAGACAACACCGATCATCGGAATTATAGGCCAATATCGCTAACATCAACCCTCTCCAAAATATTTGAGAGGGTCATGGTTAAACAGCTAACAAAAATATGCAATGAAAAACATCTCATTCCAAGAACACAAGCCGGATATCGCAGCGAAATTACCATCCAAGACCAACTTGTTCGAGTGATGTTGGAATTTAAAAATAGCTACAATATAGGATTTGCAACAGTTGCAGCGTTTCTGGATGTCAAATCAGCCTTTGACAAATGCTGGATCAACGGTCTCTTATATAAACTTACAGATTACAAAATACATCCAAGAATAACAAGATGGATTGCCAGCTTTTTGTCAGACAGAACAGCCAACATAAAGATCGAAAACAACCTATCCAGATCTATCACGCTGCAAGCAGGAACACCTCAAGGGAGCGCCATATCAGGTCTCCTGTATGTCATATACACAGCAGACACACCACAGCCAATTCACCCCAGCATCCAACTTGCCCAGTACGCTGATGACACCGCGTACTGGTGCACAAGCCCCCGTACACTCCAGGCCAAACATCAACTAGAACTACAGCTTAAAAAATACCTTGATTGGACCAAAAAATGGCGCATATCGATCAATACAGAGAAGACACAAGCCATACTCATCAGAAAGAAGAGAAAATTCCTGCATAATAACCTCACACTCAAATTCAATAAATCCATAATCCCATGTGCAAAATCAATAAAATATCTCGGCATAGAAATCAACACAAAAGTTACAGTAGGACCACATTACAAAACCCTCCTCAATAAAACAAGAGCAATACATTCTACGCTCACGTTCCTCGCCAGGCTCAACAAAACAGGACTTAGTACACATATACTGACGCGATTATACAAAGCGTTAATACATCCCTGTCTAACATACGGAGCAGTGGCCCTGATGCCACTAATATCAAAAACAACTATGGCGAGGATTCAAGCGTTCGAGCGTAGATGTCTACGAACTGCCAACAAACTCTTCCCCAATTATAAAAACACATTGATCCATGAGTATGCAATGACAATGCCAATAGACAAGCACATTGCAAATCTGATGCTGAATTATATACACAATGCTCATACCAGACTCTACAGAAGAATATTAATAAGAACAGCCCAAACCATGAGAAAACTCCCTCCTGAACAACAAGAAGAAAATCCACCACTACTAACCTTAATCGAAATTTACGACAAATACCAAGAGCAACAGAAACAACAAGTAGAACAATATCTTCAAGCATTAGTAAACATCTAATACTCATCACCCCCCGAAACAAGAGAACAAAAACTACAAATAATTTAAAAATTGCAAGGCTGAGCTAACAAATAATAAAAAACATGCACCAAACAAAACGTCTGAGGGCAAAAGCAGAGACGGCGGCATGTTGTGGGACCTGGGCCTTAACAAACACACTTAACATTGTAAATGTGTAAATATGCAAAATACAAAAAAAAAAAAAAAAAAAAAAAAAAAAAAAAAAAAAACAAATAAACAACAACAAAAAAAAAATAAATAAATAAACAAAAAAAAATACTAATAAAAATATATAAACAAAAAAATATATATAAGTACATATACATAAAATAAACAACAAGATGCATATTTACACATCTTAATAATTACAATAATCTGCCATGCGTACACGCTGAAAGATCTCTCATGTAACAAGACAAAAATTTAAAATACTAGGCTGAAGAGGGTAAAACCCTAAACTGCCTGGGTTTTGGTTCTACCAAACCCAAAATCCAATTTTGATTGATTGATTGATTGAGGCTCCGTATCAGTTGTTGCTGAGAGTAGCAGACTACTAAGAGCATGCCACTGAGGATGTTTGACCCAGCTTCGAAAGAAACATCTGGAAGGACATTTTCCACTAGAACATGGCCTACAAGCCCAGATGATCATTTTATATTTAATGATGCCAACTGTGAAAGCTTACATAATATGAAGAAATGATTAGAGTGCTAAATGCCATAGGAAGAGAACACTTGAATGGAGAAGAACCGAAAGTATTGGTTTGAAGACTGTTATAATGTCACTTCAAGTTTACTTTCTGCTAGTTTTCAACAAGAACATACTTGGATTGCTGGAGCCAACTGATAATGCACTCTAGTCTCAGATTATATGCTTAAGTGATGCAATTTTTATAATTAAGTCTGTGAAACAAGGAATCAGTGAGTTTCAAAAGAAGAAAAATTTTCTTCTGTCCTGAAGGAAGCTGAAACTTTACTACCACAAACTTTGCCTTCAGTTCCTGTATAAAATAAAAGACCTAGGGAGACAGCTGAAAACACAGATTACATTCATTATGGTCTCTTGCCATCACATTCCACAAACAGTTCTGACCCACAACAGCTGAAAATCTTTAACAAGACAATGGATTTAGTGATAGTTCAGTTAGACGAACGGTTCAGTGAGAATGAATAGCTATTACTGGCTACTGAAAGAGCAGAGCAATTCAACATTGAAAATCTTCAACCTTTGTCCTCAAAACCTAATGGAAATAAAATGAACCTTTGTTACCAAAACTGTGATGTGTTCGAAAGAGTTATGCATTATTTGCAACAGTAGCAACGTTTGGATGCAGTACAGTAACTTCTCAATCTACATTTTCTATATTAAATGCCATAAACTGACCACAGAGACTATCCATGACCCATCAGGTCATGGCTTTTCTTGACTTTGAAAACCAGCAAACACAAGCCTTGGAGTTTGAAGAAGTTGCAAAGACAGTTGGAAGCAAAGGAAACTGCAGACTGCAATTATTCTACATGAACATTGGGATATTGTTTAGTTTAGCTTACGTGATGACTTGGTCAGAATTTCAGCAAAGTCCCACTCGGCAGTGTGTACGAATGGTCACGAAATTTGCCAAAGTTGCTGTGTTAATGCAGCGCTGCCAACAGCAGAATGTCCCTAGGAGTTTGTTGCCAATAGTAAGTTTGAATGTTTTTGCAGGAGTTGGCAGTATGCTGTTGACCTTCTTAGAAGCAACTAGTACAATGGCTAGGTTTATCAGTATATTGGATTTGGCGCCTCTGTGCTTAAATGAAGAGGCATGTATGCAGTTCCTGTACGACGAGGGCCTGTTGAAGACTCGAATGCTATGCAGGGAATGTGATGCCGTGCTACACCACTCGAAAATTTAAAAAAAAAATAAAAAATAAAAAAATAAATAAAAAAGAACGATAATTAATAAAAATAATATAAATATAATAATATAATAGTATTAAATATATATATATATATAATATAATAATATTAAATAATAATACAATAAAATAATATAATATAAAATAAATAAAAAAGAATGATAAATAATAAAAATAATATAAATATAATAATATAATAAATATAATAATATAATAAATATAATAATATAATAAATATAATATATCTTATATATTTAAACGAGCAATTCTTGTATATATATATTTATTCCGCACAACTTGGAAACGGCTCTAACGATTTCGATCAAATTTTGTATTCAGATAGGGTTTTGCATTTTAAGTTCAGCTATATAGGTGTAATTCCCAAAAAAACGTGATTTTACATAAAAAATAACATTTTTTGTTCCCTCTTCTACAGAGCAATTCTTGCATATACTCACGGTATTTCAGAAACGGCTATAAAGGTTTGATTAAATTTTTGTTACATGCATATTACATTCACAGCATTTTCTCTACTCACTTTTAGGTAACACATTCACATCTCTATCTCTACTAACTCTTCTATAAACAATTTTCCATAAAAAACATCATTTTGCACCAAAAAACATTTTTAATAGGTTAATGTTTAAATTAAATGTAAACTTCATGATTTGTTTTTTAGTTTCCTCCTAATAAATAAATAAATTTAAAAAAATAATAATATAATAAAATAATATAATAATAAAGAACGAGCCAGCGTATCATGGACCTAGTAACAAGGCAATAAGGATAATGTACACAATAATTCGCACTTGCGATATATCTGTGTGAGCAAGAGCAAAATAATGCACACAATGAGCAAAATAATAATGTACAGAATCCACAACAATAGTATGGAGTTGCGCTAGGCGATAGCGGTGTATGTCTGTGACGGGAACGACGCGAGTGAGTGCATTTGTGTTTAATGTGTTGGCAACGAAAACTAGTGTAGTGTAAAAAGCAATGTTGGCAGATGTGAAAATCGTCTGCCAGTCATACAGTGAAATCTAGTGGGCTATTTTGAAACTACTGTAGGCGCATGCGCAGTAAGTAATTTCGGACTTAGAATCTGGCTGGCAAGTGGAAAGTGAGCTAAACTAAACAAGAGCCGAACATTGAGTTGCTAGCTGTATTTTTTATTGTTCTTTTAACAGTGGATCTTTTAATTAAAACATTTATTTAATGCCCCTGAAATTTATGCTTCCTACAGTGTCCAGAACCAACTTCTGTAATTTTATAAGTTTTGGACAAAATAATTACTTGCTGTTTAAAAATTTAAATTTTCATTTTACCTTTCTAATATGCCTACTTAATTTATATTTGCTTTCTTTATGGCTGAGTTTTATTAAGTCTGTGATTTTTATTGATCCGGGAATATCCATTTTGAACAATTCAAGTAAAAATGGTAAATTTTCTTTTGTAGTAAAGGACACATCCAAATAGTGTGTGTTCTGTAGTATCAGGGCTTCCACAAATACATAATCATCATCACTTTTACCAAGCTTCTTTAAGTAAAATGGAGTGTTAAAAGTTAAAAAGTGAAACCCGAGGCACTACAGCCCATGTCGGACCAGGGCCTGCCAATAATCTTATGATATTATACGAGTGCAAATCTGGTTTGTTAATGTTTTGCTTATTACATCATGAAGTTCTTTCATTACTTCCATATCTTGTAGATGAACTGATGTGTTCTGAATTCCAATTCTGTATCATTTTATTTCTAACCAGAGTGTTTGCCATTCCTTGAAGTGTTAAAGCTCATTGTTCTATGAAAATAGTAGACTAATATGAAAAATAAAGTTTATATCCACATTACCCTAGAAGTTAAAGAGATATGTTTTTATTTTCTTTACTACATAGATATAGTAAGTTGGGATGGTAATGTATTCCACCCAAAACTTTGATGCAAGGATTTCATTGGAAATATTTGTTTGGAGGCCTGCTGGATCCAAAGAAAAGAGTTTTTAGAAAAAGTTCCATGTATGTCTGTGTCAGTGTGTGAACAACATATCCCAAAAAGGAACATTGGTTAAAAAAAACTTGATATGTAAGTTCAGCATCTTCCAAGGATGCAACTAAACTATCCACTCTAAATTATCCGTTACATGGAAACTTTAGATAATTTTGATTTTCTTAAAAAGTATTTTAAATTTTTAAGGAATGGACTCTGAAGTCCTCTTTATTCTGGATGATCTTTTTAGAACTAGTAAACGATAAGAGATGAACTAAATCTTACTATACAAAAGGTAGATTTGTAGTTAACCATTTCCGAGGTATTCATTGTTGCTGGTTTAAATTTTAAAATACTTATACTTTTCTCAAATGGGAAGTTGTCATTGTTTTCTATCTTGGACATGTAAAGAGAACAGAATTTCAACACCATCACATAGCAATTGGCCTTGAAGCATTTGATTATCGTTTAAAGCCCACAGTAATCCCATTGTAATTACAAGGAATTATGTAATAAGACAATTTCTGCAAATGCCTATGTCAATTAACATGAAGCAAATAGAAGAATAAGCATTTGTAAGAAAATGTATTTTTGTACAAGAGTGAGTAGAGAAAGTTATGTGAGAGTAACACATTTGCTTTTTAAAGTTATTCCCCCCCCCCCCCCCCCTACAAAATCTGGAGCTCCGCCTAATGATCAGTGCTGGCTATGGGCCTGTACATCTACCTCATACTTAGTAGCATTGTAAAAGTCAGCTTCTGGTTTCTTCTTTCTTTGCTCATTACTACTTCAACGTGGAGGGTGCTAAAAAGGATGATGTTCTTATTTTTCTTTGCTTGATAAACAGTGAGGGTGCAGTCTCTGTTGGCAGTATGCTACAAGATGCTGCTGGAGTATAATTTAACACTGGTTTTCTTTATCTCATCAGGGATTTCATGGCAAATTCTTCTTACTAATGATGTTTACTTTGCTTGGAGCTTCTTGCACCTTGAAGCAAGGTAAAGAAATTATTTGTTGCCACCTTTCTTCCCTGAGGCATAGAACAATGTGAACTACCAGAGTTTGTGTCTCAGGTTGGCTGTCATCCTTACCCTTATAAGGAAAGACATTCAAACATATGTAAACACCTTGATGCCTCATCAGCAGCAGTCTAATTTGAGTACCTATTTGTTATGTATATTAGGCATAAACTGTGTAAATCTGCACCATGTTTTGCCTGTAAGCAACTGTTAATCACAGTTATTCTTACTAGGCTGGTAACAATGAAGCCAGTTTCCCAACAAAATGTTCCAAGTTACTGAGAGAAGGGCAAACATGTCAGTTTGAGATATTCATCCCATGTTGGTTGCCCATCAAAATGGAAAAATCTGAGTAATTCCTGATATCTATCTCAAAACATTGTGCCCTTGAAGATAGAGGAACTCCAAGAGCACAACCAAAGATCATCCACAGACATACCTTTCATACTCAGTACACCTTGAGCATATGTGATAGCTATAATTTTTTTCCAGCTTCACAAGAGACACAGTCTAGTTACTATTTTTCAGTTCTCTCCTAGCATTCGATACTATGCATTTTATCATGAGATGAAGCACACTTTGTTAAAAAGCAAATGAAAAGCAATGTGAGTATCAGTATCACCCACAAGTAGTGGGTCCGACATTCTGCTTTAGAAAGCTTACTGGTCTTCTTCCAGGTGAGTTGACAAGAAGTAGATAGTATCTGGGACATAATATTTCCATCTTCCATAGCCAATGACCTAACACTAACATTATAATCACACTTGCTAGTTTCTGGCACAACATCCTCATCTGCATCAGACGAACCAAATTATGATTCAACGTCAGGATCCCCTAGAAAAATATGCATCTCATCATCCAAATAGCCATACTTAGAGCACATGATTCAAAGTAACTGTCTTAACAAGAAACACTGCCTAACTAAGCTGTCCCTATGCAACCACAATGAGACAATGCCATATGTATATGACATACTGTACTGAAGATTTAATAAATATTGTTTATTTATTATTTTATTTTTATTTTTTTATTTTTATTTATTTATTAAATCTTCAGTACAAACATATAAATCTATATTAAATGAAAGTCTCCTGGACCAGATCACATACATCCAGAGTTCATAAAAAACCTTGGAAAAACAGCAAAACAACAACTACTGAAACTCTACAATCTATCCTGGAAAACCACTGTACCTGCTGAATGGCGAAAAGCAATAATTGTCCCACTCTTGAAGAAAGACAAAACAGCATCAGAAATAAAAAATTATAGACCAATAGCTCTTACCAGCATAATAGCAAAAGTGATGGAAAGAATGGTGTCAAACAGGATAAATTGGTTCCTAGAATCACAAAATTTAATATCCCCATGTCAAGCTGGATTCAGAGAGTTCCACTCTACAAATGAACAAGTCTTACTTCTCAGTCAGGAAATCAAAGACTCCTTCAATAGAAAAGAAGATAATTTATTAGTTTTTATTGATTTTCAAAGTGCATATGATTCTATATGCAGAACAAAACTACTAAAGAAAGTAAAAAAAATAGGGATACAAGGTCCAATGTTTTCATGGCTATGTCATTTCCTAACACAACGCTTTATTGCAACCAGATATGGAAGAAATATATCTAAATATAAACAAATACACCGTGGCTTGCCACAAGGTGCAGTGCTCAGCACTACACTTTTTAATATATTTATTAATGATCTACCACAACAAATACAAGAATCAGGCGTGAAGTGTGCACTATTTGCTGATGACTTGGTAATGTGGACTTCAAAACCAAAAGCAAAAGTACAGAACTGGAAAAAACCATGCAACAATCCTTAACCAACTTACAGAGGTGGACCAAAGAAAATTTAATGACTGTTAATACAACAAAATCAAACTACCAAATCTTTTCACTAAGAAAAAAACCACTAAAAATAAAACTAAATTTTGAGAGTCAACAATTACCAGAAACAAAGGAAGCAAAGTATTTAGGAGTTACATTTGATACCAAACTTACATGGACCAAACAAATAGAAAATGTAATACAAAGAGCAGAGAGGCGCCTTTCACTGTTAAAACGTCTAACAGGAATGAAGTGGGGATGTTCCAGAGCAACACTTAACACAACATATAATATATATATAAAACCATTGTTTACTTACTGCAGCGAAGTTCTTGTAACAGCAAACACAAAAAAAATTCAAATCTTTCAAAACCAAAGTCTGAGATTAATTACAGGTGCTATCAAAACCACACCAATAGCAGCTATGGAAATACTAACCAACCAATATCCCATTGAATATGAAATAGAAAAAGCGGCTCTTATTCAACACGAAAAGTTGATCAGACTCCCATTCAATACATGGCACAAGAGAAATTTTACACATACACTAAAGACTCAGGAGAGCTTTCTTTCCAAAATTCAAGACATCAAGAAGAATGTACACCTTCCTAATTCAAAGGAAAACTTCATATCTAAAGTCAATCCAACACATACATTAGACATCACATATTATTTACACCTGACAGAAGAAGTTAAAAAAAGTGATACTCCAAATAGTGTTCTAAAATTATTGGCATTAGAGACAATCCATACTAGATTTCCAGAACATGAGTGGCTCCATATTTATGCTGATGGATCATTTATATCAAACAAAAATTGAGCTGGTGCTGGAGTCACGTGTCACCTCTTTTCCTATTACAAATCTTTAAGTTATGGAACTACTAACTTTGATGGAGAAATTGAAGCAATTCGAATGGCCCTACAAAATCTTTTGTACAGAATTTCACATTTTCAGCAAGCAGTTATTCTCTCAGATTCCAGGGCAGCAATTATAGCAATTACTTCCAAGTTGTCACCAAAAAACCAAACTATTATAGAATGTTGGAAGATGCTTAGCCATCTAAGAGCACTTCAAAAACACCTAGTCTTCCAATGGATACCGACTCACTGTGGACTGAGTGGTAATGAGAAAGCTGATTTTCTTGCAAAAAAGGGTACCAGCGGTGTACAAAAATCTATAGTTAATTTACCATTTTATGCAGCTAAAAGATTAGTCAACTCTGAATTCAAAAAAATTATTGCAAAATATTACTATGAAAAATCAAAGAATAAAAAATGGGAACTACCAAACATTCAAACAGTGATTCTTGGGTATCCTCGAAAAATAGCAGTTGCAACCTTCAGGTTGATTACAGGACATGATTGTCTGGCAAAACATTTAAACATAATTGGTATATATTCCTCACCACTCTGTCCTCTATGTGATCTGCAAGAGGAAATGGACCGAGACCACCTTCAAATATGCCCAGCCACTTCTAGTGCCCCATCCATCAGTGAAAAATATTAGAGAGCAAGAGGATTAATGACTTCATTGTCAGAAATCCAGCATTAGCTAACAACATATTAAATGAAAAAATTCTTATCTCACTATTGTCTTAGTACCTGTAACAGAAGAATTAATGTCTATAATAAAAAGCATGAAAAATAAAAGTCTTATGGGTTGGCTGCTCCAACTTCTTGATAAAAGCATGTGCAAGTCACTTACTAAAACCACTCTGTTATGTAATTAATCTATGAGGGAGGGTTGCTTTCCAGAAAGCCTTGAGATTGCAAAAGTAAAACCATTAATTAAAAAGGGACTAAAAACTGAAACAAAAAAACTACAGGCCAGTTTCTCTCTTATCTGCGTTCTCAAAGGTACTAGAAAAAAGTATATACAATAGAATTATAAATTTTAACTCAAAATCAAACATTCTTTCTCTATGTCAACATGGATTTCAAAAGAGCAAATCCACCACTACAGCATTGAATTAATTTTGTGAAGATATCTATAAAAAATTAGATAATTCCGAACATTGTATAGGAATTTTCTTTGATTTATCAAAGGCATTTGGCCTTGTCAGCCACACAATTCTACTTTGAAAACTAAACGATTATGGAATGAGAGGTGTAGCACAAAACTGGTTCAGTTCCTACTTGAAAAACAGAAAACAAGTAGTGGAAATAGACTACTACAACTATTGAACAAATGAGGTGAAATCGGTTTTATCAGATGAGCACACAGTTCAATGCGGAGTTTCACAAGGTTCAGTCTTAGTCCCATTATTGTTTCTTTTATATGTAAATGATCTTGTTGATAAAAATCAAAATAACAGTATAAAATATTCATTATTTGCAAATGATACGAGTATATTAACATCAGGAAAGAATGATGACACATTAAAAGTAAATATAAAGGCAGCCACATTACACACGATTTCTTGGTTTAAAGAAAATAGTCTATGTTTAAATAAGGAGAAGTGTTTAGCTGTACGATTTCATCACACAAACAACAAAAAATTAAACTTTCCCACCATACAGCTAGAAGGAACAAATGTAAAATATTCAGATAAGTCAAAATTTTTAGGGATATGTATTGATGAAAATCTCAGTTGAAAGCCACATATAGACAAACTAAGTAAGAAACTGGGTCAAATCTGCTTCCAAATTAACATTTTGAAACACTCGGTGAGTTAAAATACACTTAGGGTCATGTATTTCTTAAAAATTTCACTCCTTAATTTCATACGGAATATCATTGTGGGGAAATAGTTGCGAAGCTATTGAAATATTCAAACTACTAAAAGAGTCATTACAATTGTGTTCAGCTTACCTTCTGTTGTTAGCTGCAAACCATTGTTTAAAGAATTAAACATTTTGCCATTACCCTGTATATATTTATATGAAACAATTGTAATGCAAACACACATCAAAGATCTTACCACAAATTCTGAGATTTACTCTCATAACACAAGAGAAAAAGAAAGTTTCCTATAACTCCACATAACAAAAAATGGTTTGAAAATAATTTTTTTATAGAGGCAATAAATTTTACAATAAATTACGTGTTGAAATAAAAAGTATAAATTTTATTCACTGTTTCAAGAAATATCTCAAATAATTTTAAATAAAACATGTTATTACTGAACTAATGAGTTTTTGCATTAATAAATTAATCAGTTGTATTTCTAACAATTTATGAGTTTAATGTACATGTATGTATTACCTTTAGGTAATTATTGTTTTGACTTTTATAATATTATACTTGAACTTTCATAATACTGGACAAATCCACAGCATGTATATGTTAAATTGGATGAATCAATTAATTTGAGTTGAATTGAATCTATCTGTGTTTTTGTCATTTTAAGTCCACCAAATTGTTCCTAGTGAACTTTAAATGAACAGAGTTCAAAATTACCCCTCTTGCTGTTCTGGCTGCAGAATTCAATAATTCAGATTAATGTAAAAATGTGGTGATTTACATACATCATCTCCAAGAGGAAAGGGAATTAATAAAAGTAGTGAAGCTAGAACAAAAATCGAAACACCTGAAAACACTTTTGGATAGGGGTAATTTTGACTCCTGCCATTCTAGTGTTTCTTATAAATGTTATTGTATCATCATCATCATCATCATCATCATCATCATCATCATCATCATCATCATCATCATCATCATCATCATCATCATCATCAATATCATCATTATCATCATTATCATCATTATTATTACTATTACTACTATTACTATTATTATTATCATCATCATTATTATTATCATTATCATTATCATCATCATCATCATCATCATTATTATTATTATTATTATTATTATTATTATTATTATTATTATTATTATTATTATTATTATTATTATTATTATTATTATTATTATTATTATTATTATTATTATTATTATTATTATTATTATTATTATTATTATTATTATTATTATTATTATTATTATTATTATTATTATTATTATTATTATTATTATTATTATTATTATTATTATTATTATTATTATTATTATTATTATTATTATTATTATTATTATTATTACAAAAATAATAATGATAATAGTAAGAGAACAAAAAATAAATAAGAATTAACAATAATAAGCTAGTAAGAGTACAATCATAATAAAAATAATAACAATGTGATAATAACAATACCAATCATAATAATAACTTAAATAATAATAAAATACAACAATAACGTTCATAAGAAACGAAGAAGTGACAATGAAGCATTACATGACCTAATGCTTGACTTTACAATCTGCAATTCAACTATTAGACAATAGCAGCATATACAGGAGTGAGTGTATTCCCTGGAAAATAAAGACCCTGTAAGTATAAAGATGCCGGCTGCAGTGGCCAACTGGTATATTTATGCATACGATGACATTCCCAGATTTTCTAATTGTAGCACCTCATCAGATCCCCCCCCCCCCCTCGTCCCCTCGAAAACAAATCCTGCGTTCGCCCCTCCGCCTTCTAGTTAAAGAAATTTGTCATTATGAATGATTATAGTTTCTCACCTTCACACGTGTTGCCGGAAGTTATCTCCATTCTCATCTTTATGGTTTGCCATCTACACAATTCCAACGTCATTCAAATGTTTTACTGCCGCTCGCTACTTTCATTTCTCATACGTTGGTGCCCTGCGTTACGCGGTCCCTAATCCCGTCTTCGTCAACATTACCTGAATCTGGTATAGTTAAAATAAAAGCAGCTTGCATGTATTGTTACACAGGATGCTTACATATACAACCTGGCATATATTATTTGAAATATGAAAACACATTAAAATGATGCAGTTGATTATCTAATTAATATCCAAGGTGAGTTAGTAATAATTCGATTGAAAAGGTTTTTGCTATGTTAAATTTTGTGTATTACTATTCCTTTGTTTAAGCACGCAGTTTCTTCTCTCTTTCAGGGTAATGTGTCTGCAGTTAGATACCGCCCAACATACAGCGAAGTTTAAGTAGTTGCTGCTATTCAAGGCGCGTGTTTCCTTGTACATTTGACCGCGTCAGTTGTGGAACGTGATTAGTAACAATTAGTAACTGTTTATTTCATTCTGTAAAGTTTTCTCTTCAAATTATTGACGTTCTGTTCTAAACGGTTCTGTTTTATTCATAGCAGCGAAGTGAAAGCTGAATATTGACATAGAAAAGGCAACTTTGGTTTCGCTGATGACCAAAAATACTCCGTGCATTTGTCAGATATGTACAAAGCAACAGTACGCCACTTAGCTTGGACACACAAGGAGGACATACGCTTTCGGTAAGTAGGGGACATCCTCATGGGCATCGGCAGACTTTATTTCAGGGGGGCGGTATGTTGGAACTTTGCAATCAATATTAATTCCTTATTCTGTTGCCAAAATATATAAAACTGCTAAAGATATGAGTTGCACTATTTGTTGTCATAATAATTTACGCAGTGTGTGTGTGTGTGTGTGTGTGTGTGTGTGTGTGTGTGTGTGTGTGTGTGTGTGTGTGTGTGTGTGTGTGTGTGTGTGTGTGTGTGTGTGTGTGTGTGTGTGTTTGTTTTACATTGTTACTTTGTCATCAGTGCTTTCACTGTATACCGCAGTACAACAATAATGTTTACATGTCATGCAAACTCAATATACCTACCTGGAAATGGTTGGCAATATTGTATATAATAAGTATATTGTTCATTATTGATTTAATTACATTATTATATTACAGGTTTCGTGCTTTCAGTCTCTGTTGGTAAGGATTCACATGAACTTGAACTCTAATAATTTGTACAAAAATAAAAATATTATAACCAGGTTTGCAGCCCGAAACCACTGTTGAGGATAATAAAATAAGCGTTTATAACTGTCGGTATGAAAGTATAGCTATGGGCAGGGGCGGACGCAGGATTTGTTTTCGGGGGAGGAATCTGATGAGGTGCTAAAGTTAGAACATAGAATACATATACAGGCTGTAAATGAATAACACCGCACGAATTTTTCTGGTAATAGAGAATTCATAGACAATCAATTTGAGATAGGAAACCTATGGTCTACGAGATTGTGACAAATAAATCATAACCAGAAAGAAATATATCAACATTATCCACTGGAATCGAAATAGTGCTTATTAAGAACTTAGTGAAGCCCGTCTGCCATCTATCCGAAGAAGCGCTTCTAAATTGTAGCGCTACAAAAAGCGCTTAAATTGGACACTTAACATGTGGCTGCACGCCACTGCAATGGATAATAGAGTGTGGCGATCGGCTACAGAAATATAGGGCAGTTCTAAAGGTTGTGCTTTGGCCGCGCGGTTATGTCGACTGACTGTGGACGTAATGAAATTGAGAAATCGTGTCCAAGCCTGGCGAAGGAATAAGTAATTTTTTTTCTATCTTTCATTTTGAGAGAAATGTTGTACGTTTGGTTTAAAATAGCAAAATACCATCATCATATGCAATAAACAGAGTATTGTTTACTTTTTCTTCTTTTCACATCTGATGACTTAGGCTGGAGGTTATGTATTGCCATTTGTCTGAAGCTGACTGTAGGCTATTTGTCCATGTCAATAAGAGATATTTTCATTCCAGCAGTTGACCTGCTGTAAACAGTTCACAAAACGTTGAACCAAGTAATAGCACAAAATACTGCAACTGCCCAAAGAGACGCTGAATACCTATGTGTTAGCATGACAAATGTCTAATACTGCCAATAGGTGACCTTAATAATCCTGGAAGACACTAACACCACCATGTGGTGACTGTTTCCGACTCGAGTCACCCACGTCTCATTTCCTATTTCCTTCAACATACAACATTGCGCTAGGCTTGGACCATCTCATTTAAGTAAAAACGAAGTTTTCAGTGTGTACCTACTATTTAGGTCATGCAAGTGTACATAATAGTCAAACAAACTTGAAACAAAAAGTTTAAACATTAGTTAAACGAAAAATGACAATTAATGTTTCGTGTAAATCAAATGAGATTAAAGCATGCGCTTATGAAGAAGGAAAGAAAAAAGAACATAAAAATTTTTGGGTTGTGGGTATTTGAACTTGCGCTTTTAATGCCGCTGTACCTTCGCGTCCGGGCACCGTAACCACCACGCTAAATAGACAGGCTATGAAATTCGCCCGCTTGTTTCTCATCATGCGTTATAGCTGCAGTGGACATGATCAGTGGCGTGCGTACCCTCAAACAATTTTAAGGCACAGTTCTATAATTTGTAATCCTAGACCATAGGCTTCCTGTCTCAAATTGATTACCTATGAACTGTCGCCATAGTTGCCTTACGGAGTTACACAAGTACATTTAAAGTAGAAGCCGACGAGGGTTTTACACATTTCATCCAGTACTTCTTGAGTTTTAATTTCCAAATTTTTATGTGTATACATTAACGCCAATCCATTCAATCTGTCTGCTCCCATGGTGCTCCTCAAATAGGTCTTCAGATACCGTGATGTTGAGCACGAAAGCTCTGGTGTTGCTGTAGTTACCATTAAAGTGCAGAAAACCTTTAGCGCCTTGTGTATGAAGGGGAAAATAATCTCATTACACCCATTCAAAGATGATATAAACCCCTACATTGTTACTACCGAAGCAATCTAGGAGTTTCCTGAAACTGCAGAGTGATTTGTGTTATCGTTAGATGTTCATATGATTTGGAATTAATTTATGGGAAGCATATTTTATCCTTAACCGCTCTAAATCTCTGTGCTCTGAATTACGATGACAGGACATTATTATAACATATTTACATATTTCATTATATGTACGTTTGTTATTTTAATGAAAATAATTAACGTACAAAACGCTCAGATTCTTTGAATATATTTGTGATTTATGTGAATACTATTTTCTTTAGTTACGTCATTAATAGTTTTCAAATTTTCGGGAGGGGGGGTTACAACCCCCTTATCCTCCACCTTGGATTCGCCCCTAGTTGAGGGCAATAATTAGTAAACATATGTAACTACTGATTGAAAATAATGCATTCCTTATTTACATAAAAATGTGAATAACTTCACTGGCAAGCTCATTTGTAACACAAGCGCAATGAAACAATCAATATCTCTTTTGCACGAGTGTCCTGCGGAAAAATTCTTCTTTGTATCAAAATTAAAACAACAGCCTAATAGTTGGTAATTGACTGCACGCTAATTTCATTAATTTCCAAGCAGTCGCTGCACTCCTTGCTCATCATCCCCTCTTCGCGACGTTCATGCACATCCTTTTAAAAAATCAACGAGATGGAGCCCTGCCCTCATAAATCCGGATAGCACTGACCAATGACATTCTCTTAAAAATTAAGAAACAAATAAGTAATGAGAAATGGATTGTGTGCCGGCTACTAAAAATTAGCTACCTTAGCTGATCGATTATTATATTTTAAAAAATCTGATGTGCTGCACTCACATGACTTTCTCTACTCTTGTACTAGCCATTCTTACAAACTCTTATTCCTGTATCTTCTTCGTGTTAGTTGAGATAAACATTTGTACAAATTATCTTATTGATTATTTCCTTTAGGTGCAAGGGGAATATTAGAATACAATAGGCTTTGAGTGATAGTCAAATCTTTTAAAGCATTTGCACCTTAACATATAAAAAAATGAACAACGATGTTCCATTTCACGAAAGTTTTAAGTTTTCCGAAACTGACACAAACAACATGGAATATCTCCGAAATTATTCACTGTACAAAAAAATACTATTTTGACATAAATTGTATGTTTTAGCGAGACCTACATTTTTTGTACAAAAAGATTTTGTTTATCTCTTACGATTTATGAGTTATTCAGAAGTCATCCAGAGTAAATAGGACTACATAAGCAATAGCTAGAAAAGTCAATATATGCATTTCATTTGTCATACAAATATCTTAAACATATGACATTTTAATCAAAATCGTTAGAGTCATTTTCAAGAAAATCAAAATGTTCAAAAAATTTTCCATGTAAAGGGTAGTTTAGGGCGGGGCTATTTTCTTCAAAATCTTCGTTTCGCATCCTTGAAAGACATTAAACTTAAATAACAACTTTGGTTTTTAACCGACTTTTTGTTTTTGAGTTATGCTGTCCACAGACACACAGACAGACAGACAGACAGACAGACAGACAGACAGACAGACAGACAGACAGACACACACACACACACACACACACACACACGCACGCACGCACGCACACACACACACACGGACCTTTTTCTAAAAATGCTTTTTTTTTTATTCCGGGGGTCTCAAAACATATTTCCGGTGAAATCTCGACATCGAATTTTTGGGTGGAATACAATACTTCCTTCTACTTATCAGTAAAGAAGGTTGTTTTAGATTGTTTTAAGTTATTGTTACTAATTAAGATAAAACGATGTTGTACTTAGGATAAGTGCAATATATTAAAAATATAAAATAAAACATTCAGGAATAGAATAGACAATACTCATCTGAAATGCTTGAAGTTTTAACTTCACTGGCCACTGATACACCAGTCGGAGCTGGAAGTCGGCAAATACAATTCTCTCTCGTTTATTCTTCGCTTCCGCCGATAGGTATGTTCTGAAATGTATGGTACTCCCTATGTGGTCCTCTTTTAAATCCTGCATATTTCAATAACAAGTAAAAATGTTGGCAAATTACGTCATTTGGGACTCCCTTACAAAGCTTTATTTTACACTTTTTACATATTTTGCACATTTCTACATATTTTAACGGTGTTAGATAAAACGCACATATTTTCTGGGTTTCGTTACAATTTTATTATTTTTTAAAAAATATTGTATTTTGTTGTTTGTTATTATTTTGTTGTTTAACGACGCTGTCAATTGCCAGGATCACATCAGCGTCGCCGGTGTGCCGGAATTTCGTCCCGCAGGAGTTCTTTTACATGCCAGTAAAGCTACTGACATGGAGCTGTCGTTTTTAAGCACACTTAAAAACCATCGGCCTGGGCCGGGTTTGAACCCGCGACCTTGGGATCGGTAGGCCAGCGTCTAACCAACTGAGCCACCCAGGTCCTCGCTATCCGCAAGTTGAATTCATGGGTGAAATTAGACAGCGCCTTTACAACCGACGGAAAAGTCTGTCAAGCATGCGGTAAAAGAATTGGCTGTTCCTTGAAATCTCAATTGGAACAACATATCAAAAGTGCTCTTCACATACGCAACAAACACCTACAGTCTTCTAGAAAGTAAGTTCTGTTGACACAAATGTAACAGAAACCGTCCGGAAATGATTTTTTTAAAGACCTGTGCAGTACAATGGCTGCAGCTAATATTCCGTGGCATAAACTTAAAATTCCTCAATTCTTTGTTCCTTTCTAGAAAAATATTGCAAGAAAGTTATTCCTGGTGAATCTACTCTGAGGAAAAAGTATCTTCATGTGTGTTGTGGAGAAGCAGTTGCTCATATACGGAATGAAATTGGAGACTCCTGTATTTGGTTTGCCGTCGATGAAACTACAGATGACATGGGTTGGTACATAGCAAATTTAGTAGTAGGAAAACTAAAGCGCGTCTCACCCTTAAAAGACAGTACACGTTAAATGGAGCGCAGTGTTGCAACATGTACTAGTTGCGAATCTCTCTCCGCGAGCGACTCGAGGTGGCCTGAGTCCTGTACTTAGTCCTTCAATTGCTGCTTGACGGACACTTTTAACTTTGGTATCCCTCCACGCCTTTGTTACTGTATGACCTAAATTTACAAATGACTCGTCTGTATAAATAATTGATTTCCCCTGGTCCCTAAACCTTTTACGTCTTTTAGATATTTATGTCGCCATCTGATGATATCGATATCGTCTCTTTCTATTAATATGCACTTGTTACCCTTTCTTTCATATTCGAACCCCAAATCAGAGTGGCCCTTGAGAAATTTGGCAGGGTCTCATCACTGTTGAACTGTGACAAAATTATATTCAGCATGGGTGGAATATTTGCAAACTGTAAAGAATGAACAATTCGCCGCACTCCACCTTGCACTATTCAATCATATTGCGTTAACCTAGCGTTTTGTGTAGTCCCGCCTCTTTTGCTTTCTTTTTCGATGGCGTTCTTAGAGGTCCTTCCATTAGTTCCTTTTTAATCATACACACTACTGCTTCTGAACACCCGATAGCCTTAGCTGTTTCTTTTACTGCCTTTACTGCCAAGCATTTTGCTTCAAAAATAATCTAACACATTCATAATTATTTGGCGTTCCTTACTTCTTAATTTACCAACATATCGTCTCTTCCTAGCTTCCCCCTCCATAACTACAAATATTTACAAAAATATTAAACAAATACCGCAATAACAGCTCACAGTTACACACACGGCTTCTTTCGAACTAATGTTAGTGCTGCTCCTTATACTATCTTCTGTGTCAGGCCTGACGCTGAATAGATGAATACCTTTTGTTTGCCTTATTGGATAAAAGAAAGAGGTTACTGCCTTTTGGTTTATTTTAAAAACTTTCTCCAACCTTCCTCAACATTTGTTCTCGCTGGTTCCCTGATGTAAACTCAATAACAAAAAAGTTTCACACTGCGTAACTTTTGCAGTGCACAGATATAAAATTTTCCGAAAACATTTAATTTAAAAAATTATAACCCTTAACTGGGTAAACATAGAGAATTCAAAGTAGGCAGGTAGTAGCACTATAGTTTACTCTACCTAAGAAAAAAATATAGATGCATTCTAGCAGTTATTTTGTTAGTTAGTGCGTGATGAGTGTAGAAACAGCAAATATCGGACTTCTATTGAAAAAAAACGTTTTCTGAAGAAATTTGGACCTATAGAAATGTATAATGACTCTGAAAAGGATATAACCTGATAGAGAAAAAAATTCTGCATAGGATAATGTGTTCAAACCTGAAATTTATAACAAATGAATATTTATACCATGCTATTAGGAATGTGGCAACAGAGCGAGGGTAGAAAAGGACGCGGCTAATGGCAACTTGTATGCGCTAGATAGAGACAGAGATGTCCCATTTAACTCCATACTGTCTTCTAAGAGTGAAACGCTATATAGATTCCGAAAGTCCTTCTAATCTGCTGCAAGGTGTTGGAAGAAACATATCATTCTACAATTGCAAAATTTGTAAATGATGCGATGAAGATTCTGTAGCCAGAGGGTGTGTGTGTGTGTGTGTGTGTGTGTGTGTGTGTGTGTGTGTGTGTGTGTGTGTGTGTGTGTGTGTGTGTGTGTGTGTGTGTGTGTGTGTGTATGTGTGTGTGTGTGTGCGCGCGCGCGCGCGCGAGGATAAGGTTTTAATTATGTATTCAGATGCCGCAGCGTACATGATTAAAGCTGCTACTGCCCCTAACGTTTTTACCTACAAGATGGGGTACGTGGTTAGAAACTGTGAACTATTGTGAACATTTTGAAGGAGTCCAGTCAGTGGTGAACATGTTCTCTTCAGAAGTAGCTGTTTCCATACGTGAATCTCAGGACATCTTTAAAGATCCGAAAGTGACAAGTCCCTATGCTTACATCAAAAGTAACTTCGACTGGTTGCCTAGCACCATCAAGCAGTCGGAAACATCAGTTCCCTTCTTCACGAATCTATGGATTTAATGGAACGTGCCTCACAGAAGTATAGTATAGTTGCAGGAGATGTAGGAAGGAAGGTAGGTGAAAAATTCAAAGCTGTGCTAAACAGGAATCCAGGGTACTCTACGCTTGTGTCCGTGTCTAAAGCGCTAAATGGTGACAGTGACGATTTACCAAAACATTTCTCTGCAAATCAGATTCATATGCTAAAATATGATCCTGTTACTTCGTGTGACGTGGGGAGAAGCTTCTCTGCTTATAAGAACATTTTATCCGATAGGAGACAAAAAATGACCCCTCTCACTCTACGTTGAAAGAAGCAAAAGATTCAAAATGAAAATACCTGGTTGTTCATTGTATGTCAAGAAATAGAAAACTGAAAATACATCCACATTGTAATGTAAATGTAATGTAAACCCCGCGCGACAGCCCACGAATGGCCAAGGCCTACCGCCAGCCGCTGCGTCCCCCACCTCTACCCACTACAGGTGTCATTGGTGAGGTGCAGTACTGGAGGGTGGAACGTGGTCAGCGCCCCGAGCCCTCCCGGCCAGTTATGTGGTTTTCTAGACCTGGGGCCGCTACTTCTTCATCAAGTAGCTCCTCAATTGGTCCCCCCGTGACCTAACGAGGCTGAGTGCACCCCGTGTCAGACCTCCCAGAGGGGATAAAATCCCCCTGCTGGTACCGGGGATCGAACCCGGGTCCTCCGCGCCAGAGGCAAGCGCGCTACCAACTGCGCTACGGAGGCGGTCACATCCACATTATTAAAGTTAATTATTTTGAATTGATTGTTTCAGTATTTCAACATTGCTTTACCGTCTAAAATTTAAGTAAAATAATTATGTGAAATGAGTAATTTTAATAAACATAATCCAAAGCACATATTTTTTTATTTCGTGATTACCTACTTGAAAATAAATTTTAGGTAAATTCTGCATGAAACAAAACATTTTCCTTATAATTAATTCTATATTTAGTAAATTTTAACTCACTGTAATTAGTGTACTTACTGACACATCAAATTACAAAATTCTGGGTAATTAGCAGTCTCCATTTGGATTTGAGGTGGTAATCTTAGCATTTAGATCATTACATAATTTTACATATTTTGTTGATATTACATATGTTACACATTTTTATGTTTTTGTTATATAAATACGTACATTTCGCACTTTGATATTACATAAAAATCCGGGCTTTAGTAATAACCGTATTCAAGGGTGAAACATGCATTACTCCATGATTAAAAATAGAGCCTAATTTAGAGCCCAATGTAATCATTTGATGAGCTATTTTAAATGCTTAGTAGTCTCTTTTCATGCCCAAAATCCCCACTTCTACTGATAAATATTCATTACGTATTACAATGTCTCACTTTTTGCTTGTTTTTCAGTCGGAACGCAGGTGTTCAGTGATGTGCTAACTCCTTTAACAATTTTAATTCTTAACTTGTAGTTTTGAACACATGGACTTGTAGATTCTATCTCATATAGTAAGTTAAAGAATGTTATTTACAAAGTACAATTCCTGTGTCGTTCCGTTAGCATTTGCATCTGAAACAGGAAACCTTACCATTCGACTTGGGCTAAAATGCCGACAGTAAGACGTAAGCACTTACTTGATGAGCAAGATTATCATTTGAACGATTCTTATATTTATGTAGCACAATATTTATGTTTATTTCTATACATGGCACAAGAGAAATTTTACACATACACTAAAGACTCAGGAGAGCTTTCTTTCCAAAATTCAAGACATCAAGAAGAATGTACACCTTCCTAATTCAAAGGAAAACTTCATATCTAAAGTCAATCCGACACAAACATTAGACATCACATATTATTTACACCTGACAGAAGAAGTTAAAAAAGTGATACTCCAACTAGTGTTCTAAAATTATTGGCATTAGAGACAATCCATACTAGATTTCCAGAACATGAATGGCTCCATATTTATACTGATGGATCATTTATATCAAACCAAGATGGAGCAGGGGCTGGAGTCACAAGTCACCTCTTTTCCTATTACAAATCTTTAAGTTATGGAGCTACTAACTTTGATGGAGAAATTGAAGCAATTCGAATAGCCCTACAAAATCTTTTGTACAGAATTTCACATTTTCAGCAAGCAGTTATTCTCTCAGATTCCAGGGCAGCAATTATAGCAATTACTTCCAAGTTGTCACCAAAAAACCAAACTATTATAGGATGTTGGAAGATGCTTAGCCATCTAAGAGCACTTCAAAAACACCTAGTCTTCCAATGGATACCGGCTCACTGTGGACTGAGTGGTAATGAGAAAGCTGATTTTCTTGCAAAAAAAGGGTACCAGCGGTGTACAAAAATCTATAGTTAATTTACCATTTTATGCAGCTAAAAGATTAGTCAACTCTGAATTCAAAAAAATTATTGCAAAATATTACTATGAAAAATCAAAGAATAAAAGATGGGAACTACCAAACATTCAAACAGTGATTCCTGAGTATCCTCGAAAAACAGTAGTTGCAACCTTCAGGTTGATTACAGGACATGATTGTCTGGCAAAACATTTAAACAGAATTGGGATATATTCTTCACCACTCTGTCCTCTATGTGATCTGCAAGAGGAAATGGACCAAGATCACCTTCAAATATGCCCGGCCACTTCTAATGCCCCATCCATCAGTGAAAAATATTGGAGAGAAAGAGGATTAATGACTTCATTGTCAGAAATCCAGCATTAGCTAACAACATATTTATGTAGCACTTCGGGGGTCACTAAGACCAAACATTTAACCCCCAGGGGCAACTCTGTAGTTAACATGAATGTAAAACGTTTGACTTTATCAGCAGGGAGCTTTCAAATGCCTTTCGATACAGCAACTAAAATAAACCACCCAATAATTTTGTACTGCGTGCTTTTGATATATAAGTAGGTTATTTATTTACCATTACAGCACTGTTAAGGAATTATCAGGAAATATTGTACAGGTTTCATAATACGTGACGTAAAGTCATTAACCTTGAAATGCCAATAACAGCTGTGTTCGTCCCTCAAAGTGGAACTGGAGTCAGCTGATTTAAAATTAGTTAATCCACACTGTCGCTTGCTCAGAAATAGCACGCTTTGTATGTTGTGATAGTGCTCAAGAGATGAGACGAAGTACACACCATTTACACAAGAGGAAAACGTAATTGATATTCCTGTGAGCTCGGGAATAAAGCAACTTTAAAATCAAGCATATTGCGCTACTGTATTTTGCTATACGGTAGGTAGGTACTTTTAGAACAGAAGTGTTATTATTTGGGTGAATACACATATTTAAAACGAGAAGGAGATTTCAATAAATCATATTCCATGAAATTATGTTTTGGCTAAAGCTAGATTTTAGACGGAGCAAGCGATCATATCACCTTAGTTATCCATAACTGGCTTGACCTTGTTGAGAAACTGCAAGTGGATGACCCTGAAGCACTGCAGCCAAATGGAAGGTAAAATGAGTTTGTATCCAATTAAAAACACGAAAAAATATTTAATCACTTTAAAGACAACATATTTTATTGTAGTGGAGGCCTCAGTGCTATTACAGCAGCCCACACCAGCAGTGACAAATACAAATGTCATCTCACCGTGGTCAGTGGAATATTGAACCGTAATTCAATATTTTCACATTTTCGGTGTTTAAATTTCTAAGTTTCTGTATCTAATTTCACAATGCACATTATCACCTTCAGGTAGAACGGCACTATGTTCAAATTTTGTGTTGCTGCACATGCCAACATGCCACTTTCAAACACTAAATCTCTTGTTGACATGATCTATCATTCTAATGCGGTAACACAGGTAATTGCTACAAGGATATTTTGGTTAGCATTCACGTAAGCGCAAGTACTACAATATTTTCACTCTTGTTTTGACACTTTAATTCAGAGATGTCCAACCTTGTCTCTTTGGAAACGCTTACGTAATTAGTGGCTATTACACCTCCCTTCTTCGGCCCAGTAACGAACACAAACAGATGATTCTACGGCCGTTTCTAAGCAATACCTTGAATTTTCTGGCAATGTCCTCAAAAGATTTTTTCTTTTGAGTAAACCTTTTCCGAGATATTCTTTATTATTGGTTTGAATTTGCCAATATTTATACTTTTGTCAAATAGGAATATGTTATTCGTTTTTTATCTCTTGGTCTTACAAAGAGAACGGAATTTCAAAGACATCGCATTGAAACCAGCTCCTAAAACATATGACTATCACTTAAAGTCTACTGTATTCCCATGTTCCCCTTGCACCTAAATGAAAATTAGCAATAAGATAATTGAACAGAGTTTCTCCAAATTGAACTATATTAAAAGTCTATATCGGATAGATTACGCGACGATCAATTGGTGTATCCTCTAAGGCTATGCATTTCGACTTTGTCCCTAAATATTGATGGATGTTTTACACGTAAGCAGTACCAAGGAAGTCACTAATGAACACATGTTTATCGCATAAGATTTGAAAGTGCTTTCGTAAATCAAACGCAACGTACATGTAATCAAACCGCCACTGCAACACAATTGAGCGTCAAAAGGGTGGTACATTCCGCATAACGTGGAATGAGGTAAATCCAACCTCCCTTCTTTCGCAAACGTCTAATATCGTTGCTCCAATGTAGTAACATATTGCATGGTATACCAATAATTGTACACTGAAAACCGACATACCGGCCACCGCTACATATGCAGTGAAACCTACCCAAATCGGACACCGAATAAGCCGTAATCTTATCTATGCTATAGAAAGTTTCAGTCCCTGTGGAAATCCTATCCTTTATGTGTCAATGTTCCTGAATAATATGGAAACTGCTCAACGTGGAAACGGAAACCGTCTGAAGTTGCTTAAAACGGACAATCACCATACAAAACCAGGATTTCCAGACGTCCCGTGTACCTATATGGGATTGCTCCCTTTTTAAAAGAAATGTCCCGGAATCCAGGAAATGATGTCAGGATATCCATTTGCTCTTATTTAGTTACAAAGAATAGCAATCAAATTTTAAAAATTATACAAGAAATTGGTACTAATTTATTTGAACACCAATTAGGATTTACTACCCACTCTACATATAAACACTGGTGTACATAGAGCCACCTAAACTGCCCATTGAGGAAATAAAATAATTGGCAACAAAGCGTACAGCTTGTCTTAAACGTCGTGAAGCTCCACACGCGCAAGAGAGGAGAAATGAGAAGTGGTGAGAATGGTGGGGGAGTAAGGCACTAGAAGTGTTATCGCAACTCGGAGGCAGTCACATATACCGTGGGTTCTCAGAACGACCGGGCCGCCCCGCGGCGGCACCGTAACGGGCGAGGGCCTGCGCGCTCTCCGCCAGGGATTCGCGTAAAGGACCGGCAAGTCACGGGTACGGAACACTATAATCTTCGCAAGAGTTAAAGGCATATGGAGGCGGACCGTACTGCAGACTCCAGCGAATCCAAAGCTTGCCCCTCCTACCAGCGCTGCCGAATGTGGTACACGCATCAACGTGCTCTTATGTACAGAACCTTTGCCGGTACATGCATTACGCTTGGCAACAGCGCTCCGCTTGAGCATTTTCCAGCGTTCACATGCCTTTAACTTTTGCGAGCAGTATACTGTACCTACTAACTTGCATTAGACTAACCTGAATCACAACAGATGTTGAAATTAATGACCTTCAACGTGAACACATTCCCTTTATCTCCGAAAACAACTCTGATTTACTCGCAAAAGTTCATGTTGACTGATTACCTATATTGAAGGACAATATCACGAAAGAACACAGGCAATCATTCAACATGAACTTTTGCAAGTAAACCAGAATTGTTTCCGGAGTTATAGGGGATATGCTCGCGTTGAAGGTCGGTCTGAGAACGCACGCTACAACGCATCGTACTTATTACACTCACAGCAGGTGGAACACTAGCCCCCACTTCTTTTATTGTGCAAGTGAGCTAGTGATGCTATTGCGCATCTTTGCTTTAGGAGTAGAGGAATGCCAGGACATTTTACACACGGTGTACCATCTATCGATAGTTATCCTGACGTAAATTCATTGTTGATTGTTGAATAACAAAGGGAGTTGTGGTTGTCACTTGTTTCTTGGTCGACAGAATCAGAGTGAAGTAGGTGATGTTCAGGGCTTAGGTACTGTAAAAGATTTTCTTTTATTTCATAATGCCAATGGAAAGTATTCTTATTGCAGTGATCAGCCTAAACAATAGTATAGTATTGCAAGAACTAACAACGAGGAAGACATCTCGTGCACATTTTGCCGCTGCACCTTCAGCAACAACACTGCCCACCGCGGGAAGGCGAACGTCATCCAGCAAATTGAAACACAAACCTCACATTCCATCTTCTTCTGAACTGTAAGTGGTTATTTCTTCAAAAAGATGTAACATGCCTATGTCCCATATTTTATTTTAGAAATCTGGCAACTCTAACTAAAACGAATTTGTTTTGGATATGCTGTGTTTCTAAGGAAAAGTCAATTTTTTACGTATTTTATTTTGGGGTCTCCTGTGTTTCCAAGGAAACTCTAAATTTAAGTCACTAAGTTAAATGACCTTCACTCGTAAACATACATACCCGAGCGGAGACCGCATTAAGGACGAAAGAAAGGGATTACAGTATGTGTATGTGTATTTTCCTTCAGTGTTCTGTTGCTTGGAACGATGCAGGTTGTGATAAAGGATGCGACACTTTCTCAAATATATGCATCCGCAATTACTCCATAACTCTTCTTATAAAAACACCCCTCGGCTACGCTTTACGGCTTAGGGCCGTCAATATTTCGGCTACGCTTTGCGGCTTAGGAAGTGCCAATGTTGGAAACGCTCCCATGGTGCCTCAGGTGCAGTGCAGGTGGATGCATGTTGCGGCGTTACTGCTTTATTCCAAGCATACACATCTTCGTGTAACTACATATAGGTATAAGTAACTGTAATCCTGAGTGTGAATTATTATTGTCGATTACGTGTACTGATAAAAGTTGTGCAATGAAGTACTGCATGTGCGCAATAAATGATTTTGAGTGTTGAGGCAGTATTTCTCAGTAAGCCCTCTACAACAACTTTGTGAGTCCTCTGTATCTACAATATATAATATAGAAAGCATAGGCAGCCACCTCTAATAATTTGTTATATGGCTGGCCTATGTTGGCTTTATTTTGTCTTCTTGCAACTAATTAATGGAGGAAAGAAGTGTTTGAAATTGACTTTTGTCTTTAAATACGAATAAGTATATTTCAAATTGTGATTATCGGCAAATTAAGTGATATTCGTGAAGTTTGAACTGCACTATGAACGTTCTGTATAGTATTTGAACATTAATCGGAAGGATTGATCAGATGTAAATTGATTTGTATAATAACGACGAATCCGCCATAATTTAGCGGATTATTTAACGACGTGAAAAGTGTGAAGATTACTGTTTGAGAAGTATTTACTAATATCAATAAGAGTAATCAAAGCAACTTCTAACTTTATATAAAAGTAGTTCATCCGTACTGCGCCCGGGATAGATAGAATTTAAAAATATTCTACACACTCACCGATTGCAGCTAGGACAGGGAATACAATAACATAATATTACAACACCAACGAATGATAGTAACTAATATTAATTGCTACGGTGTTGACTCCGACACGCAATCTTAACTCACAAATATATAGTGTAAAACTTATTAATTGGTGTTGGAATAAATGTGTTGATGGAAGGATAAAAAAAAACTGAAATAATGTATGTATAGAAAGCGAATATAGTAAAATACAAGGGTATCATGATAATTTAACGAGGCCTTCATAGCTTTTCCTTCTTTCCCTCTTTTACCCCTCTCCAAAGACAGCAGTATTCAAAATACTGGCTGGACATAGTTATAACCAGAGCCCGTATTTTATGACCTAAAATGTTAGAAATATGTAAGCACCTATGACCGGAAAAATATTATAAAATATATGACCTAAAATTGTTTGGGTGCATTTTCGAAATCATCAAAAATGTAATGCTGTTTAAATTAACATTATATTGAAAATCTACTTTTAAAATTTAGCACACTAAATAATAAATAAATAATATTAGTTATATTGTTTCATTTTGAGTTTATTTAATTGCTCAATCCAGAGCTGATCCTCAGCTCTGCACAGAATGAAATAAATGTCACATTTTGAAGGGTGATCAGAAAGAAGTTATTACAGTAGCAAATTACACACATTTTAAAGTTTTCAAAAAGGTACGATCTTCTATATATATACAACGGGAAAAAGGACATAAAATTACATACAAGAATTAGGAGATCTCAAAAATCGTCTTTGAGACGACTGCAAGCACATATGCGAAACTGGAATATAAATATAAAAAATATGATAAAAATATGAAAGTTTAAGAGAAAATATAACTGTAACATGAAAAATGACAAGAAAATCACCAAAACGTTAAAAAAGCCAAAATATATCTTTATATGACCCATGACAATTGCATAATTTTAATTACCGCTGATAAAATCGTGCTTTGCTTATATCTTCCATGGAAAAAAGCCACACACAAAAACTGACATGATATAAACATCCGGGCCCTGGTTATAACTTATGACACGTCGGCATAAAACAGAAGTATTGATTATATCTGGCGGCTCACCAAATCGTTACTCAACTGTTGCTTGATACACAACATGTCATGTACATCAAAATCTACATGTGGTCAGAAGTCTATGGCAAGCTGGTAACAGAGTTCGACACATTTCAGGAACAGTGCAAATTCACAGAAACGTAACTAAATGTTAATGCAACGCAAGAAAGGCGGTTTGTTGCATACGTATCAGAAGAAAAACCTATCATTCGAAAGCAGAAACTGTATTACAATATAACGTAATAAACAAACATGTTTAAAGCTATTTCGATAGGAATTTTAATTCCAGTATAAATCTATAGGGAGAACTTGTAGAAGGATTAAACGTTCTTTATATTTTTCAACGTAATATTGCATTGTGCTTACTGTAAAGCTTTGCACGTTTTTGTGATTCTAAGAACAAAGTTAAAGCTTTTCCTGTAACACAGAATCGTTTAACTCAATGAATGCTGCTTATTTCAACCAACATTTGCTACCTTTTCCATAATAAGCATTAAGAACTTGGAGATAAATTTGCAGAAAATTAAAACGTGGCTTTCATAGGAGACCAGGTGTATCTACCCCCCCCCCCCCCCCCCCCCGCACTCCCATGTTTTCCTGTCATTACTGCGCCACGCCTCTAGCTGCGTATTGCAAGCTGCCAGGGGTTCATTGGTATTTATTAGTATGGCTCGGATTTTAGGTAAATACATATTTTGTTTGCGTCCTAATATGAACTTAAAACCGAGTTTATTGTTCTGGATATTAACCCGGGAGCAAATATTTTAAGTTTTATTGCACATAAAACTGCATATTTTCTGATTCTTTTATGTAAATAAATATTTTCGGATATTCACATAAATTTCACAAAAATCGCATAAAGGATATAATTTTCACATATTTACATAAAATCAAATTAAAGTAGCAGCAGAATTATTTTAAACAAGTTACCCTCCTCTTCTTTCATGTTTAATTACACAGGGCAGATACCGCAATTTATTATTCATTATTGGAAGAGCTGATATGTCAGCTATAGTATCTCTTCAGTTGGAAGAAAGTACGACATCCTGCTTAATCAAACTACATGAGCCTGCAAGATAAGAATGGGGAATTCCTCCACTGCCAAATGCTTGATTAGGCATCTGTTATCGCTTCACAGCTCGGCTAGTATATACACTGAGACCTGTTAAACTGTATAGTCAATTAGTAATTTGCGAAGTTTATACGGCGTTCTACTGTCTGTTCATCAGCTCAAGGTCTAAGGGGAATGAAGGGCAGGGGAGAGATATTCCAGTAGTGTAACCTGAGTTTTGTAAACATTCACGCAAACGTTGCTCTGCTGGTCACGTTGCCAACTTATGTCCAATATTATTCGCGCTATATTTACTCGCTGCAAATTTCTCCCAATTTCAGCAGTAAAATTGTACTTGTCACTAGTTTTGTCTTTTTTTTTTTTTTTTTTTTTTTTTTTTTTTTTTTTTTTTTTTTTTTTTTAAATTAACGTCCTCCAACATTGTGTCATCTCGGACGACTAGTTTTATGTCGGAAGTAATGGTAAAAGTAATGTAGAATTAAATAAATTTCCAAGTAGGAGTGCTGCGAAGTCTGCTATGATATTGTGGTTGTGTGACAGTTGTATGCGTAAAACAGATCTTTATAGGATCATTGAAACAACTGAAATTTTAAAACGACATTCTTTGATCCTGCAGGAGAGAATGAGAAGTTGTTAGACCGAATTCTTCCTGAATTGTTATAATGTTATTATTGGTTATTTTTATTTTATTGAGCCACTCTGTCGTTTACTTGCCCCACACATGTGTGATTTCAGTCCCTTGAAACTAGCTTGGGCCAAGGTAAAATGAATATTTAAATAACTGTAAAAGGTGACATTCTTACAGGAATTGCACGATATAACGCTCGACCGAACTTAAGACCGAAACAGACCGGTAGTGCTTTTGAAAAATATAGAAAAGGCAGAAAATGATCAGTGGGAAAAAGACAGAATAGTTGAAAACATTTTATAAGCTAAATATACTGCATGAAGTGAAAATAATATTTAAACTGTGCTATTCTAAACGAGTTCTTTACCTTAATCTAGCGTGAATGCATATTTCAAGGTTGGCAACGTTATCGTAAACGCGATTAGGAGAACTGGTGCTCCCGATGTCTCTGTTTATCTGGAATTGTTTACTGACGTAGTGGCTGGCTGCATTCCTGCCAGGGACCACGAACTGGTGAGCAAACTGTAGTTGTGTTGCTAAATTACACTTTTGAGTTCACAGTGGATTAAACATGCCCAGAGTGAAAAGTAGTGCAAGTTACCGTGTGCAACAATATACTACGTAACTTAAGAGTATTTTCAATTATAATGGTAAAATACTGCATTGTCAGCCATGTGGTAAAGTTATAACGGCAGACCAACGTTCGCAGGTAGCACAACATTTAAGTGATAACAAACACAAGGCAACTATTTCATGCTTTGCAAAAGAAAAAAATGGATTAATGATCTAGTGCCAAGTACTTTGGCAGGGCCTTCCAAATTTTCAGTGTATTGTGAGAATTTGTACATAACATTAGTTTCAGCGGACATACTCATTTCGAAAGTGAACCAACCTCAGTTTAAAACATCCCTGACGAAATGTACAAATGTTGACATACCTGATGAATGAACTTTGAGAAAACTTTCCCAAGTGCTACGAAGAAACTGTGACGCATATACGCAAAAGCTGTGCTAATGAAAAAATATTGGTGAGCATAGATGAAGCTCCTGATTCTTCTGGCAGGAAAGTTGGAATCATTGTTCTAGGGGTATAGAAGAATCATTCTGAAAATTCTAAGTCATCTTTTCTACCGACCTACTGTCTGTTCACCAACTCATGGCCTAAGGGAAATGAGGGGCAGGGAAGAGACATTCCACATAGTGTAACCTGAGTTTTGTAAACATCCCCGTAGTCATTGTTCGTCTGGTCATGTTGCCAACTTACCTTCAACGTTATTCACACTATGTTTACTCGCTGCTAGTTTCTCTTAATTTCAGTTGTAAAATCGTACATGCCACTAGTTTAGTGTCGGAAGTAATTTAAATTGTAATTGTTAGTAATGTAATTGTTAGAAGCAGATAATCCTCCACCTATCTGCTATGATATTGTGGTTGTATTCAGAGTGACAGTTCTATGCGTAAAACAGATATTTGTAGGATGATTTAATCAAACCAGCCTAAACAGGCTCTTAAAGGTATTACTCCCTTCTATTACTTTCATTACCTGTATTTGCAGGAACAATTACTATACTATTAACTGACCGAAATTTTCATACTTCATCTTTGATCCTGCAATAGAGAATGAGAAGTTGTTAGACTGAATTCTTCCTCAGTTGTTATAACGTTATTATTGGTTATTTTGGTTTTATTCGGCCACACTGTCGTTTACACCTGTGATTTCAATCCCATGGGACTAGTTTGGGCCAAGGTAAAAATAATACTTAAAGAAATGTAACAGTTGACGTATTCTTATATCACTTAAGACCGAAACAGATTGTCAGTGTTTTTTTTAAAAATATAGAAAAGGAAAATAAGAAAAGTGGGAGATAGATGGAGTAGATGAAAACATTGTTTACGCTTTATAAGCTAAATATACTCCATGAACTGAAAATAACATTTAAATTGTGTTATTTTGAGCTACTTCTTCGCTTTAATCTAGTGCGAATACGCATTCCAAGTTTGGCAACATTATCGTAAACGCGATTAGGAGCAGAACTGCTGCTCGCGATGTCATTGTTTATCGGGAATTGTTTCCTAATGCAGTGGCTGGCTGCATTCGTTCCAGGGACACTCAACTGGTGAATAAACTGTGCCAAGACATGTCTACTGCAAACCATGTGAATATTGCCAGATTATTTAATGAAACAACGCAGATATTGCTGTCAAACGGTGTACGATATGACAATCTTCTGTTATTTTTGGCTGATGCTGCATCATAGGTAACAGGACTTGCAGTTACTTATCGTAAAATGATTCAAGTCACGTGTGTTGTGCATGGATTGATAGAATATGTGAGGAAATAAGATACATGTTTTCTGACAGTGACAAATTGATTTCTAATAGGAAAAAGTGTTCATTAAGTCACCTAAAAGGATTGAAAGTTTTCAGAACAAAAATTCAAAACTCCGTTGCCTCCGGCGCCTGTGGTGACCCGCAGGGGAACATGATTGGTCGCAGTTCAGTACTACGCAGAAAACCTGGACGGTTTTGCTTCTGTCATAAATGAACTAAATTGTAAAGATGCCAGTTAAATTAAAATTCTTCAAGAACTTTTAAGTGACACTGTTAAGAAATGACTTTGCATACATTTCCGCAAATATGTTCCTCTGGGATTCCATAAACAAACCGGAATCAGTAGGAATGCCTTCAAGTAGTTTAGGATGTGGAAACAAAACTGAATGTTCTTTCTGGTCATGTAGCGCAAAACTTAAAAAGAAAATGCAAGGAAATGTTCGAAAATAATAGTGGATTTAACATAATGTGTAAGATTTCAAATACATTGGATGGGCAACAAGAAGAAATTATTGCTGTGAGTGTGAGTAACGTTCCATGTTATAATTATGCTAGGCTTACTTCTTGTGACATGGAGCGACCATTTTCGAAGTTCAAGACACTTCGTGACAATCGTCAATCTTTAGGGATGGAAAACTTGAGGGATCATGTGGTCGTATGCTGTAACTCTATAGTACTTGGTGATCCCCTCCAGGAAGAATGTCTGGTGAGTACCACGTAAATTTATATTAGCTCAGTCATTCAGATCTTAAAACATATTTTATTTGCTTTGGCACATATTTTTTACATTTATAGAAGATAAAAATAAATATTTTGCACGTTTTAGCACCTAAATCCGAGCCCTGGTTATTAGGTATCCTCACCCCTTGCGAGACCACGTAAGACGATACGAAACTGAGATAGTCTCAAACCGTGCATTTTACTAAATTCGTTTTGGTGCCATTTATAATATGTGATGGATTATGAAACGGATATAAAACTACCTATGTGCTAAGGTGAGTGGCTTTTAATAAAACACTTGATATTGAAACATGAGCATGGTGTTTGCGACTAATGTTAAACTATGCTTAGGAAAAAAGTCAGGAATATCTGAATATTGCCGAAACCTCACCAAAACAGAAAAAATTAGGCTCATCTCACTTCCGTTATGAATAGGTTTTGCTCTATCATGTTTGAGCACCACGTTATTACAGTCAGATGGAAAGTTTATATCCTAAAAATACATTAAATAGACCATTTATGATAACTCAATTTAAGCTTATTTGAATACAATAATAGATACTAGGCAACTTTATGTTTAGTCCATGTATGTTGAAATTTTTGCTTCATCGGTGGATGCTTCATTAAATTTATTGATATTGCAGTTCACTCTAAGCAGTAGGTAACGGATCTCTTCTGTTTTCATGTTTAGAGGTTCTCCCGAAACGTTGTGGGTAGAATCATTGATCATCACCTTATTGGCCCCTGTATCTTTTCTTCGCGCCTGAATGCAGAGACGTACCTACAGTTCTCAGAAGTGAGCTGCAGCATGTAGGTAATTGATAATGTGCCTCTGGACATCATCCATCGTACGTGTTTTTTACATGACAGTACGCCATCTCATTCAGTCGGATAGTATGTATGTAATTTCTTGAATGATACATTTCTGCAAAAATGGATTGGTGGAGAGGCGTTCAACAAATGGCCTGCTCGATCTCCTGATTTGAATCCAATGGACATCTCCGTCTGGGAACATTTAAAAGTCCCTGGTTTATGCGACTCCTCTACCGGATATTGACACTCTGAGAGAGTAGATTTACACTGGATTTGACCAAACACGAACCACTCCAGGAATTTGCAACATATTGCGCGATAGCATGGAAAACAAGCTTTGGGTGTGCATCAAAGGCGGCAATTTTTTTGACCTTCAATTTTGTCATGTAACTCGAAAACAAATGTTTTAGACCCATGTTCATATGAACTTTTGTTACTGTTTTGATGTTTGGAGGGCGTCCCGATATATTTGTCACCAATAAAGACATATATTGTTTAGGTAGCGTTTATGAAAACAAGTATTTATGAACGAGCTAGCAAGGTACAGGTTATGTACCTAGGCGTGATTTGATTTGTATGTGCAGTTGGCAGAATCAGTGTTATTAAGTTATGCATGTTCTTTTTCTATTGTACCGGGGGCTTTCATATAGTTCGTGCATTACGATAAAAATAGTTGTTAAACAGAATGTCTTCAGTGCAGAAAATTTTATTCCGCAAACTTGTGACTTAGGGCAGATCAAATAATTAAGAACCACAACAAATCAAAATATTTATTAAACACCATGAACACCAAGGCGGCTGGATTCGATCTCAGGGGACCATATGTGGGATTTGTGGTGGACAAAGCGGCATCTGAGCTGTTTTTCTCCGGGTTCTCTGGTTTCCCCCGACATTAATTCCACCAATCATCACCATTGGTTTAATGCATTTCACCGTCATGTCATATCATCCCCGTCTTCACTCTTACACCAAGTATTAGGTTGCTCACCCATCCTGGCTACTCTCTAATCTGACCCAGATTTAAAGAAAATGCCTTTCTTTCCAAGAGTTAATAGAGTTAATAGAGTTCTTTATTAAATTGCTCATTTTCTGTATTATCGTTAGGAGACAAGGCGAAAGTAAAATGCATCGGAAAACCTCTTTATCTGTACATAAACACAGAACAAAAAAGTGTAAAGGTTAACTGCGTTTGAAAATACAATAGGGACATTTACACAAAAAACTAATGCATCCGTGGATGCGAGGTCAAAAACACTTTATTGTGCTTTCCGTTCGTCGTATTTGGTGGCGATAACAATTGGTTCAAGAAAGATGTGGTGGATTTGCAGTTCACGTTTGGAAACAAGATCCACGAGAAATACAAGCAGTATAATAGCAATGTGATGAACTTAGTTGTATTAGGTATCACAGACATTCGAGCTAAACTTGACTCCTAGTATCAACGCACCATCCTAAAGCATAACCAGCGAGTAGACAGAGACAGGTAGGTATGTGCTAAATTTAACAATGAAATGCATACGATCCTGTGGAAAATTTGAGTTAGCATTGCGTGAACACGATGAGTCAGAGGATTCGAATAATGAAGGCGTATTACGAGAATTAATCCAGGTCAGTGCTGGGCTGGATAGGGAATTAAAGTTACACTTGTCATCTTCCACTGCATTTCAAGGAATATCTCAAACTATACAGAATGACATTTAGAATGCATGTTACAGGTATATCACGATGAGGTCATCCAAGAAACAAACAACGCTGATTACGCTGCCATTATAATCCATGAAACAACATGCACCATATCAATTACAGCTGGTAGTGATACTGCGGTACGTTGTTGAGGGTAGCCCTGTAGGAAGATTTTGGTCATTTATTGTGCCAGAAGGATATAATGCACTTATACTTTCTCAGAGCATGTTCAAGAAATTAGAAACCATGCTGGGTCAAAATACTAATAAAAAAAAAAAATTAATAGCACAAAGTTACGACGGTGCTTCAGTTATGAGAGGTAGCATCTGTGGCGTACTGACAATCGTGCACGACAAATATCCATATGCAAATTTCATATATCGTTACGCTCATCAAATGAGCCTTATAATAGCCGAGGCATCCTCAATAAACAGCCAAACTCGCATGTTTTTTCACTTATCTGAAACCGATGCATTTTTTCTAACTCTCCACGGAGAACACAAATACCTGACCAAATAAATAAAAAAAGATCACCTAGACCAGAGCTGTCCAACGCGGCGCCCGTGATGTATTTCTGGCGCCCTTCATAAGCGATCTTTTATTCCGACGATTGTGCCTTACGTGATCCGGATGACGATGCGCGCTAGGATGGGATCCCTAACAATTTCAGGATGACGCGAATCTTGACACCACTTCGGTGTGACCCTACTTGTGTCATCATCAACCCAGGATTTCGGAAATGAGCCCTTCTCCAGGAAGAGACACCATCCGGCCTCTCAAGCACCAGAAGAACTCCTTTACACAACACAAACTCCAACGTCCCTCCACCACGCATTAATCGCCATCGCCTGGTCCTGCAACGCGAAACAGATGAAAGAAAAACGACAGGAAATACGTAGAAGAGGAACCAGCTCAGCATTCGCCTACCGATTTAGGAAACCCGCAAAAAATCTCGGACAACCGGCCCAACGGCATTCCAACCCGGGACCTGCCAAATGCGAGTCTCATATGTTACTTGGGAGCCATCTGTCTCGGTCTTCTACCGGTCTCAACACTCGTATGTGTGTCTATGTCTGTGTGTATGCTATTTCAGAAATTCCTTGCTGTGCTGTCAAATGTTATAGTAAAATACTAAACCGAGAAATAAGTAAATCAATAAATACAAATAAAATTCATCTGGAGTGTCTCAAAATATGTTTTTCGTATTTGTTGGAAGAGTACAATATTGGCTTCGTGCCAATACCTATAAAGCTGGTCAAGACATATCCTAAATCATCTTAACATGAACTCATGTAACGCTATCAGCCCATAAGTTTTGTCTCTGGTTTTCTCATACTTGCCCGGTGCCTTTTGAACACATTACTGAGCATTCGACGAATTCTGCAGCCGAAATATTGGTAAAGGCACGCCAGTCGCTACCTTCTAATACATCGAGCGTATAGGGGACTTGTTGCATAAACGTTATCTTTAAGTACTCTCCAAACATAGTAATCACATGGATTTAGATCTTGAGATCAAGTAGACCAGCCACTTATGTTGCGATTAAAACACGTTTTAATGCAAGGCAACAACCTTTTTTCTTTGCTCTCCACGAGAGCTCGTATCTGATTTAATCTGTCTTTAGTTAGAACTTCTTGGCTGTATGCGACTTTTTTTTTAATACAGATTCAGTCTGTTGGAAGTTTCCTGTTAACCTATAAATGCGGATTCTGTAAAAATTCAAGCTTACAGTCCATATGTGACTATCTTCGATCAAAACCTAAAAACAAAACCACACGCTGTTCTTTAGTACACAACATGATAACTACAGACAGTAAACAGAATCAACAGACAGATTGACATAGCATACTGTTCACACTACACTTCATGCCCAAAAACATTAGACTGAATTTAAAATGCCGCTGCCCTCCGTAGGCGTGTAAGCTGGGCTACTGCAGAGTGAGGTTATTAAACTCGACATCTGCTGCGAGTAATAGTCGGCGGCGATTGGATGGTTACTCAAGATAAACCTTGTATGAAATAGATCTTAATAACTTCCTTAAAGTGGAGGCTATAATGATGTACGGATTCAAAAACTCTAAATATATCAGCTATAGCTAAGTTTTCTGAAATATACCGGGTGAAAGGTACTGCTTCGGCCATATGTTAACCAGGGATTCTACATAATAGGTGTAACAAATATGCCTAATACCATTATTGTCAACAAAGAACCATTTCGCAGAAAAAAATATGTGTCACATATCTGGAATATTTGGAACCATGTAGGTCCTTGATTGAATGGATATAAATTGTTTATTATTTTACTAATTGCCGCGCAAACATTGTGTGAACAATGCTGTAATATCTTTTTGATTCAATTTAAATGAATTTAATCACAATTTAATGTTAACGTTACGTTGCCAAATCTCTCTTAGAAATTAAATTTGCGTGACATTCTAAAATTAAATTGTGACTAAATTAATTTAAATTATGGTAGAAATGCATCACAGCATTGTTCACACAATGTTTGCGCGACAGTTAGTGAAATAATAAACCATTTATATCCATTCGGCTCCAATTATTTGACAAACATTTTTTTTTCGGCAAAACGGTTCGTTACTGACAATAATTGTGTTGGAGATGTTTGTTATACCTACTCATGTAGAATCCCTGGTTAACGTATGGCCGAAACAGTATCTTCCACCCGGTATAGGTCTCTTTAATAGGAACTTTATAAACAAATTGCTTTTGTCAATTTTTGGTATTAACCAAATTTGGATGAGATGAATACATCCTGTTACTCGTATTTGCGTACACAAGTCATTTGCGTACACATATTACATTTCTGTCTTTATTGCTTTTTATGATTAACAGGGGGAGTAGTTTAGTTCTAATCATATGACAACGCAAAAATAGGCACAAATTTGTGGAAAGTTAAACTTTTGTTTTTCTATGTTTGTTAACATAGATAGCAGTTTCACTACCTTCTGTTCTTCAAAGCATTACGTGATATGTAGCTTAAGATAAGGTGATTTCGCAGTATTTTCAGAAAAAGTAACATTTTATTATATTAAACTAGGATACGCCCTTGGAAACAATTTTTTTCGGTAATCACATAACTGACAGCCTGCACAGATAGGGAAGTTTGCAATATGTAAGTTAATTTTGCAATAGTGGTAAAGCAATTTTGCACACCGTATCACCTGGTCCCTACAGTATTACCTGGCAAAATCATGAAGAGTATCGGAAAGAATGTGAAACTGCCGAGTTGTTTATGCGAGCGTATCGCACAAACATGGCTAGACGGTGTGCGTACACTCTGTTCAGGTGCAATCATATGTCCAGGACAACCACGCTTTGCCAGGTAATATACAATCCTCTTCTTTGGAACCTGAACCTTCACAACATCTATCACACATGTAAATAACTACATTTGTTTACTGTGTTTGGCATTTGTATGATAAGGTGTTAAACGAAAACAACACTGACGCATCTCAACTGGTAACGCTGGGTCAATTTTTCTGTTTGAGGATGTTCCAGGTCTTCATTTTCGAGCATAAACTTCTTAATTGCGTTGTGAGGAACACTATACAATTTTGCTGCTTTGTATTATCTCATACTTTCGAATTTCACTTTCTCATCTGCAGTCAAAAGATCACAGATAATTTCTGTACACCTTCATGATTATGTAGAACATTTACCTCTGTAATATGTGTAACAACTTTAGTGCGGGAACACGTAGAACCGATGTAAGAGCAACTTGAGGAAATTAAATTCAGGCAGATTTTCGTAACAAAATGCGCTGGTTTCTTAAGGTTCTTGTGTGTTTGTGCGTCACAAAACAAATTCACCAATACGTTTGTGCAACACTGCACACCACATATATTTGTTTCGTTAATAAAAGTGCGTAACTTGCTTCAAATGGCTTGAAACTAAATTTAAAATTGGGTAACTATACAACACCTTCCTATTCATCAGTAAACTTGGCACAAAATGGAAAAATCTTTATTCTGTGCATTCGAATGTCCATGCGGGTCTAGAACGCGGACCAGTTTGATGCGAAGAAGTCATTGTACCTGCTAAGAAAACTGAAACCTTTGAGCAATAGGCTAGTTTGTTGGATGCTCTTAAAGATATGCTGCGAAATTACCTTACTGCAAAAATACCTTACTTTACCCTATACGTTGCGCAGAGGAAGAGGGAGACGACGTAGGTGAGAGGGGAAACGGAGGGACCGACAGTGAGAGAAAGTGTGGAAGGAAGATTGGAAGAATGGGAGGGGTAAGTTTAGTTAGGAAGAAAATCTCAGCAAATAACGCAATAACATCGCGCCGGTATTACCAGTACACGCATAAATCAATTCTGGGTGGCCCAAATCGGATAGCTAATTGAGTGAATTTAAAGCATTTGGAAACAACTGTTTCTCACAGAACTGCAAAACTTAGGTTTTGGAACATGATAGTACACAAGAAAAGCATGCAAGTATGTCGCTGCACCATTTTTCCACCAAAGAATTTCCCATAATGTACAATGGTTTATAGATACAGCCAAGAGATAGTTTTCAAACTCACATGGTGATGATATCTCTTGAATTTAAAGATAGGTACCATACTGGACAAGAAAAAAACAGAAGTTTCTGAATCACTGACGAGCGGGATGGCTCAGGCGGTAACGTTTGTGACCCACATTTGGGAGGCCGCACGTCGATCCCCGAGGCTGACCTTTCTGACACATGGGCTTTTTCGGAGGTTTCCCCGGGTGGCCAGGTGAATGCTGGGAATGATTTCCATATCCTCCGAATTTCCTGTACCATTTCGTTACATTAATCATTTCATTTCACCCTCCATTCCGTTAGGTTTCTTTCAGGGTTGGAAGCGTCAGCGAGCGTCGTGGCAGCAGCACGGCAAGGGGAACAAATGCGCTCAGGAAATCTCACCCCCCGGATTGGAAGGCGAGCCATTGGTTTCCAGGCCCCACAGGGATGGTACAAACCCGAGGGGGGAGGGGAGCTAAGCCAGCCAGCGGGGTGCTTCTGAGAAAATGTAGGGACGCTGCCACCTGCCCTGTCGTGTCAACGTTTCGGCCGTCCTTAGGATCCATTCGCCTCATCCATCCTCCAGGGGGATGCCTCGTCAGGGGTATAGGCACAAAAGATCGCCATTCGGTCGAGGTGGTAAGTCTTCCTCCGCAAGTTGATATTTAGTCAAAGTGAATCACTAAACATTATACTAGGTGTATAACATATAACATGTATATTATGAATTGGGATGGTGATGTTTTGCAAATGCGTTATAGCGCCAACGACTGCTTAATGTCTTTTCAAAATGCGGTAAAAAGCGAAATTGATCAAAATGCAAAAATTATACTAATATGCAATATATGTAAATGTAAAATCTGTTGAAATTCATGCACTCTTTTTCATATGAAAATGTAAAAAACTATATGAAAACAGTGACGACCTGGAACTTGGGCTGAAGAACTGCCTGCACCTGTTAGGGACCCATCGTAGTTGTGGTTCCACTTGTGATGCGTTCTGGCCGCCTGTAGGGTTCTTATAATCCTTCCTCCCGGGGTCTGACCACAATAAGCCATCGACTGACGTGCGGGAATCCCCATCGTGACGGACAAGACAATAATGTAAATGAAGTATTCCAATTTCTTTCCAGTAGTTAATGAGGATAGCTTTTCTTAAGTATAAGAATACATTCATAATTGCTAGTACAAATGATGCAGGGAAATAAACATGTGGACTGTCTACAATGTAGGTATTTGGGATCCTGTCTATCTCGTAAATTTCCTTTTTTTTAAATATTGATGTCCTCCAACGTGACATATAATAGGACGCTGAATGAATGGAATTAGATGCTCAAGTGAGCCCTAGGTTCACAGGGCTTAAAGTTATCCTACATTCGTCTTCTCAGGATAAGGGAAGAACCTCGGAAAAAACGTTTATCCGAATAACCCACCCTAACCGAGATTCGAGCTCGCGACGTGTTGAATGTAAGGCACACACGCTATCACCACACCACAGAAGCGGGCTAACATAAATGCTGAAACATATTTCAGTAAATGCATTTAATTGTAATGAAAGAACAAAATGTTGAGGCATGTTCTATGATTTTATTCATCAGTGTTGCTGGTACATGAACTTGGATGAGTTGAGAGAATTTTATGCATTTTCCTTTTTTTATCCTGGTTTTGCATTAGAATTTCTCTTTTGTCGTGTATTATTGCTCGAGTCTCTGTTAATTATATTTTCTCTGTGTTGGTTTAACCTATATCAACCTTTTAATTTAGTTTATGCATTTTTATTTCACTGTTAATGCTTTGCAAATGTGATTTTAATTTTATATTAACGTCAGGTCAGAAGATATTGCTTGTTTATATCTTTGTTTATCTATGTTGTCCTTCAAAGTGCTATAAAATGCAAAATTGCAAATGTATGATCACTTCAGAATGCTAAATACAATAACCCAAGGCGCAACAGCCTTTTCTAGGCCAAGGCCTACCGCCCAACAGCTGTCCACCACAGGCGTCATGAGTGGGGTGCAGTAATAGAGGATGGTACGTGGTCAATGCTCCGATTCCTCCTGGCAGGTTATGCGGTCTACGCAACCAAGGGCGCTTCTTTTCAATCATGTAGCTCCTCAATTGGTCCTTATGGGACCTAACGAGGCTGAGGCCCCCATCGGGAGAAAATCCCCACGTCGGTACCGGGAATCGAACCCGGATCGCCCATTTGGAGAATGGAGGAGACGAGTGAATGCTAAATATACAAATATAAATTCTAAACTCCTGGTTTAAAAATGCTAAAAGCCACCACCCCTGACTATTAGAAATAAATGCATTTCAATGTAATTACATCAGGTCATAGGCATGTGCAGGATTTCTAAGAGGGAGATAAAATGTGGGTTCTTAGTACTAATAAAAGAGAAATAGACGAGTTATATGTACATGAGTTGATTTTCTTTTCTTTTAAGCTATAATGAAGCATTTTTCCCCGTAGCCGTTTTGGTTAACCTGCAAACGGTCGTTTCATTATCTCGAAATACAGAGTTCAAATCAGACTTTATCACGAGGGGGAGAAACTTAACTTTGTGCTATATTTGTGGCAATAATGGTAGTAATGCAGCAGCAGCGGCAACGGTAGTGGCGGCGGTGGCGGCGGTGGCGGCGGCAGCAGCAATTTGCATTTTACTGTCTTTAAGAGCACTGCTTTTGTATTGCTGAGCAGTACAGGCATATAACCCTACCAAAGCTGTTTGATATAAGTCAGGGGCGATTTGTTTTCCGTTTTTCAGACCTAGTTTTGTCTACACATCCCCAATTAGTGTAATGCACTTGCTTTCACTATTTTCGCTAAGGCCTGTCATTTCCAATGCTGCAGGTTTTACCTGAGAAGCTACAATATTAATATTACATGAAGCTGAAGCCTAAGATTCGAACTGGAATACATCACTACCATTACTTTCTGTAACTTTTCGCTTTTATGTCACAAATATATCAATGCTGACAAGCAGTAGAACAGTAAGCAGCAAGAAACTGAACTGAATACTGTAAGCTGCAATCATTGCTGGCGCAGGATTGCTGGAATTGTGATCCTGAATGGCAACCCAACTAGCGATCTGAGAATTGTTTATTGTTTAGCTGACTTGCAATATGATACTTTTGCTTACTCATAGCTCACACTCGTACCATGCACAGTCTGCACCAAAAGTGTTCTCAAAGAGCAGTAATAATAAAGACAATAAAAAGAAAAAATACTTCCCTGGCAGGAAGGGAATTCTTTGACGAGCCGGGGAAATTATTTAATGACACGAGGAAATCCCCACCATCCGACCCGTTAATTCAAACCCTGCTTAATGATTTAAATATACTTAAGTTACTTATAAGTAGGGTTGGAATTTTTAGGTGCTAAAAACTTTGAAAATATTTACTTTCATTTGCTAAAAATGCCAAAAATATGTGCTAAAAATGTGTTAAAACAAAATATTTCAAAGATCTGATTGGCTGAGCTAATATAAATGTGCGTGGTACTCAACGAACATTCTTGGGAGGGATCATCAAGTGCTGTAGAGTTACAGCACACGACCACATGATCACTCAAATTTTCAATTTCGAAAGACTTTTTGTCACGAAGAAGTGGTCGTTCCACATTACAAGAAGTAAGCCTAGCATAATTATAACCTGGAATGTCAGTTACGTTCACAAGAATAATTTCATGTCGTCCATCCAACACATTTGAAATTTTACAGACTATGTTAAATCCATTATTATTTTCGAACACTTTCTTGCATTTTCTTCCTCCTCCTCCTCTTCCTCTTCCTTCGCTTCCTCCTCCTCTTCCTCCTCTTCCTTCGCTTCCTCCTCCTCTTCCTCCTCCTCTTCCTTCGCTTCCTCCTCCTCTTCCTCTTCCTCTTCCTCCTCCTCCTCTTCCTTCGCTTCCTCCTCCTCCTCTTCCTCCTCCTCTTCCTTCGCTTCCTCCTCCTCTTCCTCCTCCTCTTCCTTCGCTTCCTCCTCCTCTTCCTCCTCCTCTTCCTCCTCCTTCGCTTCCTCCTCCTCTTTCTTCGCTTCCTCCTCCTCTTCCTCTTCCTTCGCTTCCTCCTCCTCCTGTTCCTCTTCCTTCGCTTCCTCCTCCTCCTCCACTTCCTCCTCCTCTTCCTCCTCCTGCTCCTCCTCTTCCTTGTCTTCCTCCTCCTCTTCCTCCTTTTCTTCTTCCTCTTCCTCCTCCTCTTCTTCTTCCTCTTCTTCTTCCTCCTCCTCTTCTTCTTCTTCTTGTTCCACATCCTGAACTACTTAAAATGCTTCTCCTAAAGACATTCCTACTGACTCCGGTTTCTTTTTGGAATCACAGAGGAAACAAACATTTACGGAAAAGTAGCGAAGTCATTTCTTAACAAGTGTCCTTTAAATTTCGCAGTATATTGTTGCACGTGGTAAGTTGCACTACTTTTCACTCTGGGCATGTTTGGTCCATTGTGAACTCAAAATTGCCGATGTATATCGACATGTATATATAATATATATAATTATATTATATATAATATAATTATATATATAATTTTATATGTATATATAATTTCCCAACACAACACAACACAACTAGAAGGTTCTATGAACATTATGGATTCATAAATAGCAATTGGTTATACAGTTTAACAAGCACCGGTGTATATACTAGCCGGGCTTTGAAACGATAACAGGTGCCTAATCAAGCACGTTGCAATGGAAGAATTCTCCATTATCTTGCAGACTCATGTAGCCTGAGTAAGCAGGATGTTTATATTTCCTTCCAGCTGAAAGGATAGATACTGTAGTTGACATGTCAGCTCTTCCAATAATAAATAATAAATTGCGACATCTAGCCTGTGTAATTGGGCATTAAAGAAGGGGGTAGTGATTTGTTAAAAATAATTTTGCTGCTGCTTTTATGAAATTTGTGTGAAAATTATTTTAGAAATGTTTCCTTTATGCGATTACTGTGTAATTTATGTGACTATGCGAAAATATTTATTTACATAAAAAATCAGAAACTTCGCATTTTTATGTGTAATAAAACTTAAAATATTTGGTACGGTTTAAATATCCAGACTGTCCAAAATCTATTAACTTTAACCAGATTTTTCCTGACAATTTTCAGTTTTGAGAAAATACACGGAAGTAATGTTAAAGTGTATCATTAAGCCAGAAACGTCCTTTGACTTGATAGGTCATGTTGGGCGAGAATGAGCGAAATGGATACAATGATGCTCAAATGAGCTCGGGGTTTAAAGAGCTTAAAGTTACCCAATAGTCATCTTCTCAAGATAAAGGAAACCCCCTGAAAAAGTAACTTATCCGGGTGAATCGCCCTAACCGAGATTCGAACTCGGGGCCTCGTGAATGTACGAATTTTTGCTGGTTGCAAGTAGGTATAGTTGAATATTTCAATTTTAGTTCCTAAACTACTATAAAACATAACGTTAGTTCCCTCTTATACAGTACAGGCTCTGTGGCAATCTACTTCTCCCGAAGAACAGGTATAGGTATATTGGGACACATTATCAAAAGATGGAAGAATAGGTATCGCTTAATACTTGCATTTGTGAAATGTGTTAGATAATATAGGTATAAGCATAATAATTGGGGCAAACATGTTGTCACTCAATACATTTCTATAGAGTTAAATAGTTTCCACAAATTGTACTTCAAGGTTAGTCAAGATAACAGATCGGCGATTTATTTTAATGTTTCCTCTTTTCATGAACATCATTTCCAGTCACGTGAAAAGCATTTGTGTTCTATTAAACATTTTACTTACAGATATTTCAGTCTTATAAATAGTACAGAAAAAGTACGTTCATTACCCTTTTTCAAAATAACACAAGGTTGCACTAAGAGAGAAACAGAAGAGGGATGCGAAGGGGCAGAGAAGCGAAAGGGAGGGAATCGGAGAGGTGTGGGAGCAGAAAGAGAGAGTGAAAGATCGAAAGAGGAGAGTGAGGGAGGCAGATACAGTGAAGGGCAGGGGAGTGAGGAAGTAGGAGAAAAAGAGGGAGAATGAGGGAGAGGTAAGTTAAAGGAGACAGAAAGAGGTAAGAAAAATTGAGAGAGGGAGGGACAATGAGAGGACAAGAGTGGAAAATAAAGGGAGAGGGAGGGAGAGAGAGAGAGAGGGACATAGAGAGAGGAAAAGGACTTTAAGAATAGGATGAAGGTGAGAGAAATGGTAAGATGGGATGGAGAGACAAAGAAGAAGAGGGAGTTAGGAGTAGGGAAGAGAAATAAGAAGAGAGGGATGAGATAGTTGCTGGCAACGAGAGGAAGTGGGTGGACAAAGGGAGAATGAGGTACATGTAAGGGGAAACAAATAGTGAAATAGTGACAAAGGGCGGAAGAAACGGTGGGGGCAGAGAAGGGAGAAACGAGGTACTGCTAATAATAAATATGTATTGCAATATTATCGCATTACTCCTCCATGAAACAAACGCACTTAAACATTTAAGGATATACCTACATTTACAATTATTGTGTTTTTATGAGATAGTAATAATGATAATGGGAAGAAGGAGGACGAACAATAACAACAAGAGGAAGAAGAAGGAAAGGGATAAGCAGAGGAGTAACTAGGAAGAATCACGGCCCCGAGAGCTTCACGTGTTAGTTATAGCTGCCGTTTCAGAGATGTCACTACCTGTGTCGCGATGAAAGCGCCCAGTACCCCTCTCTTGAACCCAGTAGCCAGTCAGCTGGTGATGTAGCGGTTCGCTTCACGGGATTGGTGGAACGTGCTTGCTAGACGTGAAAGTGGGGTAACTATTGGACGTGACTTAGCGGGGCGGGCCGGTTGGATGGATGGAATCGAGAAACAGACTGTTCGACGGCTCAGTACAACGCGTGCAAATGTGTTGAGAGGTTGAATGTTGCTGCGCCGCACAACACGTGTGTAGAACGCTAAAGTGTAGTGTGATTTGATTGTGTAGCTTGCATTGCTGCTGTTGTTAAACCAAATAAAATATTGGGGATAGCCTTTATTTTTTTAATATTATTTTTGTATGTTTTTATTTCAAGTGCTTGGATGTGAAAAGGGTAATTGCAAAATTTTGGCAGTTCAAGTACTTGAACTTGTTGAAGTATTTGTCAAGTGTTTGATTGCCATAATTTTCGGAATATTTAGTTATGGCGAACTGATAAACACGACGGAGGTTTGTGTTGTATGCGTCGCCCGTTTAATCGGCCCGACGCCCATTCCAAAACCCGACGCGCAACTGGTGGTAAGTGGGTCTGCTCCTGGTGTTGCCGGAGATGATAATTTCCAAGGATCTGTTCCTGTTGGGCGACCAAGACTACCTGCGTCTTCCTAAGGACGAGAAGAGAGTCATGGTGCGCCCTGTATCCAAAACTCAGAGGTCAGTTCTCTAAATTTTATTTTGTGTCATTGTTGTATTGCTAGATATAAGTGTCATAGTCACGCTGTTCTATGGAGTGAAATGTTTCTAACCTTCTGGTGCATGTGCAACAATGTTAATTTGTAATTTTAATTACTTGTTCACTGAAGCATATTTGTATACCTTATTAACTGTTTTACCATATGTTTTATTCACTCGATGTGCAAAGCATTGACAAAATATATGGAACATATATTTTCCAACGACCCCTAGTGCATATGTAATAAGTGCTAGATTATTTACTGAAAGTCGAATTATATGTAGCAAATGTAGTATTTTTCTTTTATTTATTCAATGTTTTTCGTTCTCCAAGGCCTTTGTAATTGTATGAACTCATAGTTGTTGCACTGCATATGTTTTGAAGACTAGGATGAACCATATTTGAAAATTCCCAGCGATGGTCAGAACGGAACCATGCAATCGGCTTGCTTTTCAATCAATCAGCTGAGCTAACTTTCCCTGCTTCTTCAACGCAACCACGAAACTTCTGATTTAATCCTATACAACTCCTTAAACTTCTTGACAACGACAAACCTAGAATCTAAATGACAATGAAAATGACAGTTTGAACATAAACTTCCCAACGTACATTTTATGAAGATGATTATTTAATTACATTTAACGTTATAGCAGACGTGACAGAAAATGTCAAACCTATTTGAATGGAAACGAAACACCGAGTTACGTCTGTAGTCACCTACTTAAACAAAACACACTAGTTTTTAAGGGAAGAGAGGTGCTAAAAATTGAGAAACGTAATTATGTGCATTGAACGTTTCAGAAATAAGGCAATGAATGTTCTATCCTCCGCGTGTCTTCATACACTGTAAAAACCTAATTTACGGTATTTTTTCATAGAACAATCTAAACATTTTTGCAATTTAATGAAATCACCACGATATTCATTTATTCTTAATTTAATAAACTGGGTTGAAAGAGTATGTAAACCAGTATAAACCAGACAGCGCCGATGTAATGCACAACACTGAATGGCGTTTGTTAAAGAAAGCGCAAATAAACTTTTCTTTGCAGTAAACATACGACTTATTAGGTACACTATCGCAAACAAAGCTAAACATTTAGCGTAAATCATAAACGTCGTAGCGTTTCTCCACTACATCTAGTGTTTAAGTATTGAGAAGATAAAATACACACGTCTTGGAACAAGTTATGTAGTAAATATGATCCGTGCGCACTTTTGGCGCTGGGATCACTGAAATGGTAACTGATCAAGTTGTGACATTCTCTAGGTCTGTCAACAATATGTATTCATTTCTAATTGCTATATTATAAACATTTTGCATGCGTTTAAGAGGATTTATTGTTGCTGCTATTCTAAGTGTGGTTCTTGGGTGATGGATACTAAAAGTCGCTTTGGAGTTTAAAAAAGCATGCTGGTTTATGACATACCTAAACCGTTATTTAATTTTGTTAAGTGCTTTTCTGATTACATTGCGATATGATTTTTGGGGGGAAAAACATTAGGAGCATCAATAGTGCAAATATATAGCTACGATTAATTATTAAGCATCGTAAGTGCATTTGGACCTTCGTTAAATACTGTTCTAAGCACAAAACGTTGTTTAACATTCATCCACTACGCCTTAGTGTATATTTAAATGAATATGTACTAAAATATGGTAGCATTAGAGAAACATTTTAACAGCAAAAACCTATCTATTATTTAAAGAAATGTTAAGAAAATAGATTGACGTTTCAGAGTGCACATTGGTTTAATGTGAATTTACGACACGAAAAATGAGTTTTTCTTTCACGATAAACTGAACAGCGCAGTATCATATATATTCACACCTTAAGAAGCTGAATTTCACCTTTATGGCTCAAGTTCCCTTTTAGCTGCCTCCCACAACTGTCCCAGATTCGAACACCGGGGTGATCAAAGTTGTTTTCATGCTGTGGTTTGTTCGTGAATGCTATCTATCTTCAGGCGCAAGCGAACATGTGTCTCGGTTATTTCGCCCTCGTGTGTGGCGTCCTCTGTCAAAGTAAGGCCTTACCAAAAGGCAATTCGATTGCCTCATTTACGCAGGGTAGCTTTGAAGGAAATGCTGATGGTTTATACACGTAAGAAATACTATATATTTGCTCGATAACTATCAGCATCTGTTTCTACAAGCTACAAAAGCAAACGTTGTGAAATACAGCAAATATCAGCACCCAAGGAAAAATTCAGGGTCAAGAGGGTTATTTACAAAAATAGCATTGTGACCTTCGTTCAGAGGCACCTCTTGTATCGTTCAAATTCTATTACTTCATGTTTATATTAAACAAAAGCTTCAGAAATATAAAGCATTGTATGACAATCGATATGAAAAGTACGAAGTTCCGTTTTTAGTGAATATCGTCGCATTATTTGCTTCTCAGATCATTAATACTATTCATCTTTCTACTCTGCACTTTATGTTAAGTGAAGATAAATATTTTAACTCAAATTGTTCTTAATTAGGTAATTTATGGCAAAACAAAATCAATGAAAAATATCTCAAGGGGGCTTTCCTAGTAATAGCTCATGCAAAATACACTTTGAGGCTAACTTCAACCTGAAAAGTATTTAGCATACCATAACAAATGTCTCGGAAACGTTTAATGCTACAAAATATGTCATATGCCGATAATTGCGTATTTGAATGATTCTTTTTTCTTTCTCTAAATAGATTAGTTAATTATATCTTATAATAAACAGTAGGAATGAAAAGCAGCCTACAGATTATTTACGCAAAAATGCTATATTTTATATTTCATGCTTATATCTATCTCAAAACAAGCATATTTTGCAAAATCGTTAGTTGTTTTGAAAAAAAAACTCTTCTCAGTGAAAAGGGTTGTTGAAAATCTTTATCATGCGTTTTGTAAAGGTGTATTCCAAACTTTTATTTTTGAATCCTGCCGTACCTCAAAATTTTAAAAACACGATTCTTGCCTTTAATGCAGTCCTTTATATGGGTTAACATTGGTAACCTATCAAAAATATAAAGTGACGACAACCATTTTGGTTTCAGGTTTAAAATATCAACCCATATTTGATTGGCTTTTCTGCAATCTTGCTGTCATGATCGGTGGAACACAAAGCCACCATACAAATTCACACTTCCCGGAAAAACAATTGCAAGTTTGAATAAATGCCAAAGACCACGCCTGCTAACTGTAGGGAAAAAAGGTCACTAGTCTCTTGCATTGCCAACCTTGGCCATCTGTCACTTTTCTCAGTGACGAGGTGGCACAATAGGATGCAATATTAGTAACGAGTGACGTATATGTTGACATTACCTTCATTGACATGGCATACGGAACTGCACGCCGCTAAAAGTTAGTGAGCCTGTCATCGTAAACAACTTTATATTATAAACCCCACAAAATAAATAAAAGGTGCACTTAATTATGTCAGAAACCGCTACTGGTATCACGGTAAACCTATGCCGCAATTTCCTTCGGAAGATACCGGGAGAACAAAAAACTTACGAACCGGTTGCGCGGAGTTTTGCCTGTTCGCATTCTCGGCGCTCGTTGTAGTCTACCGCTATCAGAGAAAGGCGTGGATGAAAACACACATTTTTTAAAACTACTTTTAAAGGCTTTACTTACCAACCTTATGAAAGGAGGTGCTGAAACCGGCCACCGTCGCCTATTGGTACTCTGAGAAACCTTTCTCCGCCAATGGCGCACCTTACACAAATTCATTCGTCATGAAGGGGCACTTCACGAACAATATTAGGTTCTAGTTGTAGGACCAATTTTTTCGAGTCAGCAGCTGACGCCCGTGCATGTCGTGAATAGAATTTTGCCCCCTGTTTTAGATAATTAACAAACAGGGAGCATGATTTTTCCTTTTTACTTTGTCTACTACGTATAGTATAGTAGAGGAAGTATTGTATTTCACCCAAAAATTTGATGTCGAAATTTCACCGGAAATATATGTTTTTGAGGCCCCCTGAATCCTAAAAAAGCATTTTTAGAATAAAGGTCTGCGCGCGCGCGCGTGTGTGTCTGTCAGTCTGCGGATAGCATAACTCAAAAACGAATAGGCGGTTGAAAAACAAATTTGGTATTTAAGTTTAATGTCTTTCAAGGATGTGACACGAAGATTTTGAAGAAAATAGCTTCACCCTAAACTACTCTTTACATGAAAAGTTTTGCGAAAATTTTTATTTTCTTGAAAATGGCTCTAACGATTTTGATTAAAATGCCATATGTTTGAGATATTTTTATGACAAATGAAATGTATCGTATATCTTGAATCTTCTGGCTATAGCCCATGAAATCCTATATACCCTGGATGATTGTTTCATAACTGGTAAACCGTAAGCGATAGACCAAATCTTACTGTACAAAAGGTGTACATCTTGGTAAAACACAATTTATGTCTGAATACTTTTTTTTTTGTAGAGTGAACCTTTTCGAGGATATTTCTTGTTATTTGTGTGAGTTTTACAGAACTTATACTTCTGTCAAATGGAACATCGTTATTCAGTTTTTATATGTTATGCAAACAGAACGGAATCTCAAAGATTTAAAAGATTTGACTATCGCTCAAAGCTTACTGTATTTCCATATTCCCCTTGCACCCACAAGGAAATAAGCAATAGGGTAATCTTTGCAAATATTTATGTCAACTAACACGAATATAAAGGAAGTAGAGAAAGTCATGTGACTCCAACACATCAGATTTTTTCAATAACCATGTCCAACAGCTCATAGGCCTATCTTTCGATGAGAACAATTCAAATTGTGTTTCAGGACAGTATTATTGGTAGAGATTTCTGACCCCCCTTGGCCCCCAACCTAACCCCCTGCGATTTCTATCTCTGGAGTAACTTAAAACAAAGTGTACAAGACAAACCCACACACTCTGGAATAATTAAAACAAAATATCCGTCAGGAAATTGCTAGCATTTCTCAACGTGAATTACGGCGAGTGATGGATAGTTTCCTAATGAGCTGCCAAAATGTATGGCCGGTTTCAGCATTTCCTTTCATAAAGCTAGCAAGTAAAGCTTTTGAAAGTAGTTTCAACAATGATGTATGGTTTCACCCGCGCCTTTTTATTTTAGCTGCAGACGGCAACGAGGGCCGAGAACGCGGAGAGGCAAAACACTGCGCAGTCGGTTCGTAAGTTTTTCGCTCTCCGCGTGGTTTAGTCCGGAATTTCTTATATACACGTATTGATTTAATAATTCTCAGTTCTCTGCAAACATCAGTGTCTCTATTTCCGATGCTTGTGCTTTACTGGAAACATTCTTGAGATTCTGTTTCTTTCACTTGTTTTACCAATGCTAAAATTGTAGTCGTTTTCTGCTTGTGTGTTTGCAACAATCATTTGGCTTCTTTCTTTATTTGTTGAGCTTGCTTACAGCCACTTACATGGAATAGGTATATTTTTACCAATGGTCTAACTTTGGTTGAAAATCAAGAAAAGGTTTTGAGCATATTTATACCGTGTTTTTAGCTCCAAGGTGGTCACCGTACTACCGAAATATCTTCCCTCAAGAGTTAGTACACTATTACTTAGAAGTGTTCCTTAACTCCTCTTTTTAGGCCTGCAGAGACGATTGATGAACTTTTGCTAAGTAGTGTTCAGCGCCCGTTCTTCCTACATACGGCACCCCAGGAGGTGATACATGAATTGAAATTATATTTGGGAAGGAAACGTTCCAGGCCTAAGTTTAAGATACCTCCCCGGCATTTGTCAGTTATGATGACCGATCAAAACATGAGAAAACCTCAGTGATGCTAATGGAATTCGAAGCGAAGACCTCTCGTTCGCAAGTCCATGCCTTAACCACTTCGACTACCTGTGTCGGTGATGAAGTCATGAGTGACGTTCAAATGAATCGGATTCCAAAGAACTGAGAGCTACACGACATTTTGATAATGGAAAACCTCAGAAAAAAGCTTTTCCAGCTAACTCATTTCAACTGAAATTCGAACTCTGGTCCTACGTGTTGGGAGGCAGATACACCACGGAAGTGGCCGGTTAACAAGTGTCCCCATTCCGCGGTATCGGGAAATTTCTGCTTATTCATTTCAGTTGCTTTAGTAAACTTCAATTCTTTATTCCTGTAGAAGTTAATTCTATTTCCTGTTGATATTTGTACATACAAGAAAATTGTGGATTGCCTTGCGTGCCACTTATTTCTTAATATGAATGGGAATTAGTTACTTAATACTGAGACGCCTGTTGTCATTAGAGTAATCTAATGTCAATAATCTCCATCTGTAAAATACAATCTTTATTGTAATTCTGTACAATGTACATACATTTAAACAGACGCAACTGTCCTAGGTATGACGAAATGAGCTTGTATTTGCACTTAACTCGAACTGTTGTACAATATACTTCCTATTAAATCGTGTTGAAACACGATCACATAAGTCATTTTCCGAGTATTTACACTGACCCACTTAACTGGTGGGTACACTTACGAGTTATACCGCATTTGTTGGAGTGTTTTGATACTCGATAAAACAACTGCTAGTGGAAGATATCTGACCTCTCAGGGCAGGATAGGACAGGATAGCCGAACTCAGTCACTGGGGCTCAGCACCACGTGTGGCTATCTCAGTGGGCCCATTGTGCCTTACGTGACCACTGGGAGGAAGGGATGAAAGGGAAACAGACCCGGATGACGATGCGCGCTAGGATGGGATCCCTAACGATTTCAGGATGACACGAATCGGTGCGACCCTACCTGTGCCATCATCAACCCAGGATTTCGGAAATGGGTCCCTCTCCAGGAAGAGACACCACCCGGCCTCTCAAGCACCAGAAGAACTCCTTTACACAGCACAAACTGCAACGTCCCTCCACCACGCATCAATCGCCATCGCCTGGTCCTGCAACGCGAAACAGATGAAAGAAAATGGACAGAAAATACGTAGAAGAGGAACCAGCTCAGCATTCGCCTACCGATTTAGGAAACCCGCAAAAAATCTCGGACAACCGGCCCAACGGCATTCCAACCCGGGACCTGCCAAATGCAAGTCTCATACGTTATTTGGGAGCCATCTGTCTCGGTCTTCTACCGGTCTCAACACTCGTGTGTGTGTGTGTGTGTGAGTGTGAGTGTGTGTGTGTGTATGTGTGTGTGTGTGTGTGTGTGTGTGTGTGTGTGTGTGTGTGTGTGTATGTCAAATGTTTAGAAAAATACTAAACCGAGAAATAAGTAAATAAATAAAAATAAAATTCATCTGCAGTGTCTCAAAACGTTTTTCGTATTTCTTGGAAGAAAACATTTTAATATCTATATCTAATTACCTATAAAACTGGCCCAGATATATCCTAAATCATCTTAACATGAAATCATGTAACGCTATCAGCTCATAAGTTTGTTTCTGATTTTCTCGTACTTGTGTTTTTATAAACTGTTACGGGCATTGTTTTCTATAATCATCAAGAAACTGAATGGAACTTTACAAAATAATTCTCAGACGAAGTTAACCATCTGAGTGTGAAACTCCTTTATGTTAATAGAAAAGTTTAGTAGCTTTAAAACTGAAAATAAAACCGTTTTAGGATTAAAAGTTCAGTAAGTTAATATTGTCTACGGACCCAACTATTAAGATTGGGTTTATAGATGAAAATTTTGCTTTTATAGAAAACTAAAATCGGAAAAGCTTCAAATTCTGGAAATGTTATTCCGAACGGCATTTTGATTATAATATAACAATAACAGTTATAATAATTGCGAGCTTAGCAACATAGAGAAATAACTTTGATGGTTTAGTTCAGCGCTGCTCAACGCGGCGCCCGTGATGTACTTTTCTGGTGCCCTTCATAAGCAATCTTTTACTTCGAAGATTTCTAATATTAATTCACATTTCAAGACAAAACTATTTCCTTTCGAATATCTTCCCAGCACAGACCCGTGAAGTATGCTTTTGTGCACCTAAAGCTGTATTCATTACTTCCCTAGCCAGTGCTTTCTCTTTTTTCTCTCAAAATAAGGGTACTTGCCCTAACAGTGGTTGTGATGGCGCCCGCGCCTTCTTGAGCACGAGTTAAATGTGCCCGAGCGGTTGTGTAGACCTATAATCGCTCCACCGTTAGATCCGCACTTGATGTAAACACAAGCCATCAACAACGAACTCACAATACGCAAAAACCAAAGCACACTATAAAATATAGTACCTTCAATATCGGCGATTATCTGCGAGTTTTCAAGATGTACGATAACCCTGGTAAAGACTACTTAAATGTAGCGTGATATTTCTAAAATTTCTGAGTAAATATCGTTCTGTTGCAACATAAATACGAGGTATGAGTCCACGTGGTGTTTGTTTTCTGTTAGCCACAGGTGATAACATCAGGTTATCGCGGAGGGATACAAGGTGCGGATCTAAGGCTGGATGGAGTATAGTTGACTGTATGCTGAATACTTTCCATGCGAGCGCTGGACCCATTATTACTTTCTCGTTTACATTGGTAAGTAAACCTGAGACATACTTAAAATAAACGAGACAATTGATTACCTTGTAAAACCCATATAGACACACACAGCTTGTGTTAGTATCTATGGCAGACACAACATTTAATGGTGGCTGATAGCTGACCACTTCATTATCAGATTCTCTTTCCTGTTGGACAAATACATTTTGCGGGCGCAAATAATATATCACCATAATGAAAGCCTAACAGGGATCCAAGCCATAAATGTGTATCATACGATTTATATAAAGTATTCCTATCGTGCCCCCGCTCGGACTTAAGGTTTCTCGTGATTTTCCCTGGTCGGTAGGCAAAAACTGGAGTGACTTTTCATCTACCACGATTTCCTTTCCATCATTTCTCTTTCATTATGCTGCCTTTTCATTTTTAGACGTTCTTCTAGGTTTCTTAACGTATGGCGTTGCCGGACATTGGACATGTATGCTAGCTCAGAGGAAAGAGTACTCCCCAGAGACACTAGAGGGCAACTTGGTCAAAAGGGTCGTTCATAGCCCTCTCTAGGCAGCTTCTAGAACTGTTAGGGATTTCCGCGCGTCTATGTGGCATCTCTGCTTGACGGCCTGTAGCCTCATATGGTTTCTTCACCCCTTCCTCTTGGAGGGGTAGCCACAATAGATCTATGCAGGTCGCAGTGCCTGAGGTGTCCCCTTCCGTGACATAACCTATTCCTATACAAAAGTGAATCGTAGATTACAATACCATTCATAACCAATAAAACGACGATAAAAAGCATTTCAACATGTTAACCGCTAAGCGTACAGAGTTTAAATCGATCATGGAGAAACGGAAATAAATGGTAACAGCACGAATACCCGTCCCACTGAAATTATGTTTATCTCTTGGTTGTGCACGACGCGCCGGTAATGTTAGTTGTATGCTGCAAGGGTGGCATACATTTACGTAAAGTGCGGTTTGTTTTACATACATAAAACAGTAGACAGCGGAATCGGAACTCGGAAACTCTCTGTTAAAAGTCCCTGCCCTAACAATCAGTAAACAAAGCACTGGTGTGGTTATGTGGGCCAAAGGAGCTACCTAACAAATAATCTTCAGATGTTTGATGCATGACGGATTTAACGTATTTATTATTTTCATTACCTTTATTCTTATTATCATTATCATCTACAGTTAGTAATACACAAACGTACATCGATAAGCTACATGTAACAATCAAAGCTAGCACACCAAATATACTGGCACCGTACGCGCTGACAGTATTAGCAATATCAGAACGCTTTAAATACATTATTGAAACAGAAGCAAGTAGTCTTGACTGACTCTGTGGTCATGAGATTAGCATGCTAGATCCCTAATCCCAAGGTCCCGCGTTCGATTACCGGCTGGAGGTTGGGAATTTTCCTTTAACCAGGATTACTCCATATCCAACCTAGAGTCCGGACGTATGGGTCAAAGCGTAAATACGAGTAAATCTGAATGTGTGAATGTAATGTTGATAAACAGCGGGGTGGCTACGGCGGTAGCCTCTATGGTCCGCATTCGGGAGGTTGCGGGTTCGATCCCCGTGACCGACCTTTCTGACACATGAGTTTTTCGGAGGTTTCCCGTTTCACCAGGCGAATGCTGGGAAAGATTTCCATATCCCCCAAATCTCCTGTCCCTTCATTTTCTTATACTAGTCATTTCATTTCACCCTTCATCCCGTCAGGTTTCTTTCAGGGTTGGAAGCGTCGGCGAGCGTCGCGGCAGCAGCACGACAGGGGAACAAATGCCTTCTGAAAATCTGGTCCCCCGGATTGAAAAGGGAGCCTACTGGTTTCCGCGTCCCACATGGAATGGTACAAGCCCGAGTGGGGGAGGGGAGCCGGTTTCCGAGTCCCGCGCCCCCTTGGGAGTGCGAATCCTAAGGGGTGGGAAAGGAACTGGACTGAGTCAGCCTCCACCGACGTGCTACTAACTGAGAAAATGCAGGGATCCTGCCCACTGTTCTCTCTTGGCAACGTTCCGGCCGCCCTTCGGATCCATTCGCCTCATCCATCCTGCCGGGGATGCCCCGTCAGGGGCAGAGACACAAAAGATCACCTTTCCGTCGAGGTGCTAAGTCCCCCTCTGCAAGTTGTCATCGAGCCAATGTTTATAAAGAAATGCCAAAGATAAACAATAATAAAGCGGGTACATCATTACGGATGAACAACTGTTCCAAAGGCAAAGTCACCAATATCAACTGAACTTCGGCCGCCTCGGTAGCGTGGTGGTAGCGTGTCTGCCCCACGTCCAAGAGGTACCACGTTCGAATCTTGCTTAGGTCCGTTATCCGGATACGTTTTTTTTTTTTTTTTTTTTTTGTTTTTTTTGTTTTGTTTTGTTTTGTTTTGTTTGTTTGTTTGTTTTGTTTTTGTTTGTTGGAGGTTTTCCCTTATCTTGAGAAGATGAATGTCGGGTAACTTAAAGCTCTATGGACCTCGGGCTCATTTGAACATCATTTCACCCATTTCATTCATTTACCGTTCGATATGACACTACGTAGGAGAACGTTAATAATAAAAAATATGTGATGTGTTGCACTCAGATGACTTTCTCTACTCTTGTACTAACTATTCTTACAAACTCTTATTCCTATATCTTCTTCATGTTAGTTGAGATGAACATTTGTACAAATTATCTTACTGCTTATTTCCTTGTAGGTGCAAGGAGAATATTAGAACAGTAGGTTTTGAGCCACAGTCAAATCTTTTAAAGCTTTGAGATCCCGTTCTCTTTGCACGCTCAACACAAAAAAATGAACAACGATGTTGCAGTTCACGAAAGTTAAGTTTTCCGAATCTGCCACAAATAACCAGGAATATCTCCGAAATGGTTTACTCTAGAAAAAAATTTATTGAGGTATAAATTATGTTTTAACGAGATCTACATTTTTTGTACAGTAAGAATTTGTCTATCTCTTAGGTTTACGAGTTATTTAAAAGTCATCCAGAGTAAACAGGACTACATAGGCTATAGTCAGAAAATTCAAAATATACATTTCATTTGTAATACAAATATCTTAAACCTATAACATTTTAATAAAAACCGTAAGAGCCATTTTCAAGAAAATCAAAATTTTCAAAAAAATTTCCATGTAAAGGGTAGTTTAGGGTGGGGCTATATTCTTCAAAATCTTCGTGTCGCATCCTTGAAAGACATTAAACTTAAGTACCAACTTTGGTTTTCAATCTACTTTTCGTTTCTGAGTCATGCTGTCCACAGACTGGCAGACACACACAGACACACACAGACACACACAGACACACACAGACACACACAGACACACACAGACACACACAGACACACACAGACACACACAGACACACACAGACACACACGCACACGCACACGCACACGCACACGCACACGCACACGCACACGCACACACACACACACACACACCCTCACACGAACCTTTTTCTAATTTTTTTTTTTTTTTTATTCAGGGGGTCTCAAAACATATATTTCCGGTGATATCTGACATCGAATTTTTGGGTGGAATACAATACTTCCCCTGCTTACCAGTAGAGAAAGTAAAAAAATAAATAAAAAAGCAATATGAACTTAGATGTTAAGGTGGCATACAAATTCGGGAAACAAAACTGGTCCAACGTAAATATAACACTGAAAATGTAGAGATGTTTTACCATCCACGATGCTGTCATTTGGGTTGCCTATTCCACCAAAGCGGTGCGATTGGGGTTTACCCTCTGGTCATGCGTGTGAATCCTTTGGGTTTTTCGCGCTGTGGAAGGGGAATACCAAATAACCTCAGGTGGATTAAGCATCAGTCTCTCTGCAACTTCATATTCAGTGCTCATCAATAACCAGACAATGGATGAGCGAAAAGGGCATAAAGGAAGCTAAGTTTGACTGTACAGTCATGGAAAAAACGATATTTTGTTTTAATTCTTCCAGGATGTGTGCATTTGTCATCTACACTTTATGTTTTAAGATACTCAGAGACACTCCAGAGGGGTACTTCATAAACAATATAGGTTCTGAGTTATGGAGCCAATATTTTTCGAGTCAACAGTTGACGCCCATACATACTACATGAATACAATTTTGCCTCCCCCCTTTTTTTAGAGAATTAACAAACAGGGAGCGTGATTCTTCCTTTTTTCAATAACTGTGCAACAGCTCATAGGCCAATATTTCGATGAGAACAACTGAAAGTGTATTTCAGGACAGTATTATTAGTAGAGATTTCTGACCCCCTTGGTTCCCGACCTGACCCCTGCGATTTCTATTTCTGGGGTAACTTAAAATATGAAGTGTACAAGACGAAGCCACACATACTGGAAGAATTAAAACAAAATATCCACCAGGAAATTGCCAGCATTTCTCAACGTGAACTACGGCGAGTGATGCATAGTTTCCTAAAGAGGTGCTAATAATGTATGGACAACGACGGTGGCCAGTTTCAGCATCTCCTTTAATAACACTATTCAGTAAAACCTTTAAAAGTAGTTTTAAAATGTATGGTTTCATCCGCCAGTCTGCCACGAACGCCGGGGACGCGTACAGGCAAAACACAGCGCAGTCGGTCGTCCGATATGACACAATGTTGGAGGACGTTAATTAAAAAAAAAAAAAAAAGCCGGTTCGGAGTCTTTTGGATCACCCGTTACTATGGAACGGCATTAGTGTACTTGTGATACACTTGGAGGATAGGCTAAATTACAATGGAGATTGTAATGGGCCATACATTCACACAACTTTAATATCTCACTGTATGGACATCTTACACAGCAAAAGTTTTGAAGCAGTACCTTTTGGTAAATTTTTGTTATTTATAACATTTCTATACGTTACCAAATTATCTTTACTGTTATTCATGTATATAAGAGAACTATTATACCGAAATAATCCCGTATCTTTTAGTGTCGTTTCTGATCACTGCATGGAAAGGTATAGTTTAGATGTCATAAAAGAGTTTTACGCTTCACATTTTTAACATACCCTGAAAAGAGCAATGAATGATTTTTACAACTTAACATGACATACACTTTTCATTAAAAGAGCGGGGCATATTAAGCCGGAGGGCAGAGAGTGAGAGATGAGAAACAGTGTGGCAGAGTTAGGTAGGAAGAAGGAGATAGGGAGGGGTAGGGAGAAATATGGAATAGTAGGAGAGGAAGAGGCCAGAATCTCAGGTATGAACTCAGTCATCAAATAGAAGTATATTACTGTAATAACACTAAAGATTTGTCCCATATTTAGCAAGATCCAGTATTAATATTCACATTGCTTTCTCTATGTCACACGTGACGAAGAACACCCACCAGGTGTGAAGACATTCCCCTACGTCCCTGCTTTCCACGAAAGTGGAACATGGGAAAATCAAAGGGAAAACCGGTTCCTTCTAACGCGTGCTAGCGCAGTTAAGGAGCGGGGGCGGTACTCTCTTCACACCTTCGGAGTAATGTTTGACAGGCCTGTTCTATGTATTCTACAAACTATATATATACAATCTTATTTTTCTAATGCGTGCAGGTCATTGTCATACAGAAATTGTGTTTGCAATAAGGTGTGTGTCGAATCAACACTTACAGTTTTCTTTCAGTAAACGTTTGCCTATTTCAAATTTTCACAGTCGTATAAAATTTAATAGTGAAAAGGATTTCGAAGGAATACTTACATACAATTCAATATATACACTGTATTTATCTTTCCAGTGTATGAAACTGAGCTTTTAATTAATTAATCAAAGTTATATAAGCCATTTTGAGAGCATAAAAATAGCCCAATATACAGTTCTTAGGCGTCAGAAATGTATTTAAATTATTCAGCTTTCCCCTTAAGCATGCGAGGTTTAGTGTTCATTAGACTTTTCCTCTTGACCAATACTGTTCACAGACGTAGATATTTGACTTCGTATGAGAAGTTATTTAATGGGAAAATAAAGCTTCCGTGGCTTGGAATTCCGAATACTGGCTCGTTACTGAAACATTCGGAGGTAGATGATGCAGCGGCCAGGTGCCAGGCCTGGCCCCAAAGAGAAAGCTATAACTGTAATTAAAATTGAAGTGAAACTGAGCCACGTTTTGCAAGATATGACTTTCATTCAGCAACAGCGCACGAGGTACTTCGATAACAACAATTCTTCACTAAATCATATGGGTAATTCAAGAGTCACATTCTTGCCTTCAGGCCATGTAGCAAATCTTGTGTTACCACACATGTCCAGCTTTCACCCAGCTGGCTCTGGTTCAATTCCAGTCGGGAAACGTGGTTATCTCTTACTTGGTAAATGAAGGAGAATTCTAGGCGACAATTCAAGTCAATGGACTACGTACTCCTTGAAGGCATAACTGATTTCACCACCATAAGGGGCTATAATTTGTAACGTTGAGGTTAAAACTTAAACAGATACTTCAAGAGTTACAGAAGTTTACAATGTAATTAGCAAAGCACTATATGCACAGGAAAATTCTATTTAAGGATTGTTTACTTATAGCTGACAATGTTTGCTAGTTTTAGGCTTTGGGCAAATAGCCTATGTTAACATGTGTAAAAACCTACTCAGATATAAAACAATGAAAGAAAAATGAAAACAACTCATTTTAAATGTATTTGTATCTACACATGTGAATATATTGGTGTGTTTGCTGTCTTTCCTCTCAAAAATGGCTTAACCGATTACCATGATACTTCGTATCTAGTTTACCTTATGTCTCCCTTGGAAGGTAGACTACACGTGTCTTAAATATTTTCGCCAAGAAAAGCAGGCTTATAATTTAAAAAATCTCCTATATGTGTCTAATTGATTAAGCTTTATTAAAAATTGTTAAATAACGTTTATAAGAAATTTGTTTATTCCAAATGTTATTACTTACATAATTTCGATAAAATGAAATTTTAGGAATTACATTCCACTTTTGTTACTATTCGAGTACACGAGATGCTTAGAGATAAACCCTATATATTTATTAACGTCTCATTGCGGGAAACAGGACACTTCTGATTATATAACAGGTAATGAAATAGGCACGACGTTGAGTGGCTTAAATGTTTAGTAACACAAGAGAAGTAGTAATCTTACTATCAGTTTTCAAAACATCACATGCGTCATACGTTGCACAAAGATGCGGTAAGAGCTTGTGAACAAGGGAGAGGGAGTTAGAGAGTGAGATAATTAAAGAAATAGAAAGACATTTGAGGTACGACACATAATACACTCATATTTTATCTGCCGCATCTCCTTCAACAATTAAGTCTGAAATATTATCATTTTCGGTAATTTTTCTTCTTCGTGGTTAAGAAATACTTATGTTTGATTCTTAATACATGCCGTTTGTTTTATTCTATTTCATACATAGAGACGTTAAATTATCATATGCGAATTATCACCTGGCCATGCTTTTGTTTTGTACAAATTCTCACTAGGTCATTCGTTTGTTTTGTCAGTGTCGCCAACTGTATTCCATAAATCACTAAAACAATTTATTACACATTACAATCGATTAACAATCAAAATAGCACTCCATTTCAATTTCACAACTGTGTTTTAACTATTGTTCTTTTAATAATTAATGCATTTTTCCAGAAGGAAGGTTATTTTTAATGTTAAAAATAAAGTGAGATTTATTTGAGATTATAAACTGGTTTTCTGTTACTACAACAAGAGAAGATCGAAATACATGTAATTGTTGGGTTTCATTTCCCTCAGTTGGCAGCGCTGAGTAAGTTGAACTGCCTAATCGAAATGAATATATTTTAGGTTATTTTTCATAGAATTTAAGAATTTATGGTCAAATCTTTGCGACATAATATTTAAATTCATATTTTATTTATGAAATGGTCTAGATAAATATCGTTTGATGGTCTTACCTTCCCAGATAAATTCGCCCGCTCACTCTCCCTACCCTCGAGGATTTGTTGGTTAGGTCGGACATCTTGTGCTATTGTGATAATTTTTAAGCCCACAAGAACATTTTTAGAACTCTTTAGTGTGACACTGAAATATAGCTTCCGTTGATTTTATGTACGTTTTATGATTTCAATTGTTACATTTAATGATAAAGAAGAAATGATCAAAAGCAAAGCAAAAGAAACAGCACACTGCTGAAAGTACAGGGGTCAGTGTAGGAGAGAAGAAAGTAATAAGAAGGCTCGATTGCATTTAAAGTCAATCTGAAATACACACATATTAAATACTTAAACACTCTGTTTTTTTTTTTTTTTCCATTTCGTTTTCTGTGATATTTTCACGTTTATTTTATTAAAGCTCTTGTGACACGACGTAGGTACAAAGCTTTATAAAATTTGCATATTTGTGTAGGCAATAAAAGACATTACTTTTTTTATCTGCAGAACATTAAGTGATTCTTTACATGTTAATATAAAACACAGGCGGATATTTAGAAATATAAACATTTTAACATTTTGTATAGTCTTATTTCAGGCATGGGCACGAGAGGAGAGGTAGCGATTGAACTTGCCTTACCCACCCCACATACTTTTGCCGAGTGACAAAGTTTGTTTGGATACAATACTTGCAGTGGTGAGTTTGCTCCACTTGCGCGGTTGTAATAATTTCTACGCTGTTATTAACTGTTTTGTTTATTTTAAACATATTTTGCATACAATAACCATTACAACCACCTGTCGTGGTTAGGCAAATTACATCATCCTTTATCTTATGCACGTAATATCCTTAAACTGCTTTATGATTATCATACTAAATTGTTTCTCTTTCACAGTAAATAAAGCAGTAAAGTTCCATTGCCATTTAGCCTTAAAATATTTTAAAACTATTTGATCAACATAATAAATTCCTTGGTTTTAAACTTAATGTTGTGTTCAAACTTTGAAACACGAAATACAATAGTTTATATTAAATAACTTAGTAAGAACCTAAACCACTAAAAAGTGGAATCGCATTGTCCCTTTTATATGTTTACAAATACGAGTATTCAGAAAGTAACTTTTGAAATTGTAAATATATACCTGTAAGATCACCAAAGCTTGATTTATGCTTCTGATCATAGTGACGTTTGATATTATAACGCTTTATATTTGCAAATTCAAATCCGCATATTTAACAGCGAACTTTCCTGTTCTTGTAACTTTCAACAAATTCTCTCTACCGTTCTTCATGAAACAGTCATACTCGCCACTAAATGAAGCGTGTTGGAACCTCAACAGCAAGTTAGGGGAGGGTTGGCAGATGGAGTGAGGCAAGAACGTGTTTCAGTAGAGCCTATTTTGCCCATGCCTGGAGACAACAACATTCAAATAATTTGAGACCTGGCCATTTACCTTTGGAGCATGAGAAATCTATGTGGGTTCCTAACTTCATTGGTTTCATTATCTTCAAACGAAAATAGCTTTATCAAAATATCGGATCACAAAACACTACTGTGGGAGTGAGTTTACCCATTTAATATGCAGCCACACGATTGTTATAAATCATGACATGTCTGTTTCACTTCACGAGCTCAGCACACAGTTTGCATTAAACGAGAGCACTACAAAGATTTGCAACTCTGAAGTTTCCTAAAACAACTCTTTCTGAAGTACTTTTAAGCAGCCTTTGAGACTGAAAACGAAATGTGCAAATTATGAGAATTTACGCAGTAACAGCCAAAATGTTAACACAATGATTTTAAAACTCAATTTAAAACGAACGCTTATAGAAGCTGCATGTAAATCAACTGAGAAAATATCATAGTTTTCTAAAGAGAGCCAAATATATTCCCATAGCATGAGCACAACTGTTTGGTCAATTCAAATTGAAACAAAGGCTCCACTTTACAACGCGCCATTATAATATCTGTAACTCACTTAAGTTATTTGATGTTTCCGCAGCATAAAGCGAAATTACTGATGTATACATGCAGATCTTGACCACTATTTAAAATAGTAGTCGGCAGAAGCTGCATCTGTGGAGAAACAGCCAGTTCCGAGCAATGGGCAGAACAGAGCGAGCGGTACAGACACATATAATTGTTATACAATAAACACGAACAGGCACAGTGGTGGATACTGTAAGTGCCATAGCATGAGGCTGGTGGGTGGTGACAGAGGTTTTTGCAGTTCGTGTATTGATCACGACGGAGATACCTACAAGAATATAGTAGTGAATGTCCATCAACTTCCAGATTTTCTGAAGTTGTCTACGGTATGTTACCCAATTACCGATAAGAATAACTATGTACAAATACCGAAGGACTAAGTGAAAGAGTTTGATAACAGAATTTAAGATATCGTAAATCTGCAATACCTAACACCATTTTTAGTGGATATTAACCGAATACCGCCACTGCAATTAGAAATAATTTGCTTGCACAATGATATTGGCATGAAAGACGGCTTTCGAAAAAGAAAGGAATATTTGTGTGACTTTTATAAACATTTCCCTCAAACAAGGTTCCATCGGTTAAACAAGGTTGCCACCAGGATCCTGAGCATACTCGGATCTACTTCTGTGAACAGTTCTTTACCTATGTGTGTGTGTATGTGTGTGTGTGTGTGTCTGTGTGTGTTTGTGTATGTGTACATGTGCGCGCGTATGTGTGTCTGTGTCTGGGAACAGCATGACTCAAAAACGAAAAGTCAGTTAAATACTAAACTTGGCAACCAAGTTCAGCATCTTCTAAGGATGCGATACGAAGATTTTCAGGAAAATTCCCCCACCCCAGATTACCTCAATGTAAATTGAACATTTTTCGAACATTTTGATTTTTTCAAAAAAAGCTCCAATGATTTTGGTTAAAATACCACGTGTTTAAGATAATTTGAAATGCAATAGTATCTTGAGTGCTAGTATCTTGAATTTTCTGGGAATGCCATCAGAGTCCTTTTCATTCTAAATGGCGTTTACATAACTATAAACTTAAGAGGTAGACAAAACCTTACTGTACAGAAATGTAGACATCGTTAAAATACACAATTTATGTCAAATATATTTTTTGTGGAGGGAACCACTTCCAAGACATTGTTTGTTTGAACTTAGCAATACTTACACTTTTCTCAATTTTTTTCTTTTTTAATCTGTAGGCTAAGCAAAGAGAACGGAATTTCAGTCACCGCATAGCGACCAGCTATGCTCTTAGAAGATTTGTCTATTGCTTAAAGCCTACTGTATTCCCATATCCCCCTTGTGCCTAAGAAAATTAGCAATAACGTAATTTCTACAAATGTTTATCTCAGCACTTCAGATTTTTGTGTAATAAATCTCGGGTTGTTGCCAGTCATAGAATAATCTCATTCTATCTAGATAACTTTCATTCCCCTCCGATTATAGGGGGTTTAATGTGGCGTAAACAAATCTCGTTACTGGTTTAACCCAGTTGGTACTAGAAATGATGTTTAGCGTTTAGGACAGAAAAAAAGAAATTGTAGGAGTGTCAACGTGATCCATATCCACGCGGTTTGTTCAGATGCAAACTCATTTAACATCAGAGTCAAACATTATAGGCAATATTCTGAAATGCCTTAACGCCAAGATAGCGGTCGAAAGAGTTTTCAGGTTTTTTAGCGGAGTGCAACGTGAAATAGAGGATTTTAAATTTTAGATAGCTAATTTTTATACTTTTTTGACATATTTGTAACTTTGTTTTCATTTTGACTTTTGCCACTGTTTTATATATTTATATATTTTCCTTTTTAGTAGTAATTTTTTATTAAAGTTTATATCTGGCTATTGCCATAAACTGTTTTTTAAGATTGAACACTTTCCTTAACCAGATTGCCTTGAAAGCAGCATACTTCGCGTATTTTAACTTACTCTTGGGATATGAAATAATCGTTTGGGTTAATTTTGTACGGGGTAAGAATTCGCACGAATTCATTGCGGTGTCGGATATTGTCATTTCTGCAGACCCCAAGTTTAAAAACTCATATAAATGTTCACTCTGTGTCTTTAAGCACATAATTATTATAACTTCACAATCAATATACTCACGGAGCACCACAATACCAGGTATAAAATGACTGGCTGAATTCAGAAAATATTATAAACTTTTCCGAAAACTGTGTTAGTTCTTTCCAACAGAAGTTGACAGTGACCTTCCACGTTGTTGTACTACTTGGCAATCAATTGGATTAGAAAAGTAATTAGTCATTTTAAGTACTCACACTCTATAGTAGGGAAAAATACTTAAATGTATTACATAGTATGAATTTGTTCATTTAAAGGCATACACTCAAAATGGTGGTGGTTTACAAAGCTTTTCAGCAATTTCTTATGCTTTACATTATGCATGCTATACTTTGTAACCGCATGCCATTGTATCGTTAAAAGTGGTGATGAGTGTACCTTCCTGCTGAGTGTTTGACGAGGGTGTTCATACTGAATAACGTGTTCAGTATCATTGTGGAATTATACGTGAAAATGGGTACACCAAGGACCTGCCAAAAGAAGGGATAACGACATCCACGCCATCAAATGTTTTAAAGTCAACTTAGTCAACTGGCTCAGCACAAAATCACACCTCCCAATCAGAAACAAGTCAGACTTTGATCGGTAAGGTTTTCATGATTCTGGCAATTCATTGTTCCTTCACACTGATCGTGAGTAGAATAACATTTGGAGAGGTAGAATCGGACTGAAAAATGTAATGCCATAGCCGGGATTTGAACCGTGGCTCTACTGGTTTCCACCCGGTTACTCTAGCCACTGAGCTACCATGGCAAATGTGTATGATACACAGTTTCAATTAAGAGTAAAATTGAAATGTAAATAATATGTTATTTTCATTGCTAATGAACAGCAAGTCCTTAAATCCTACACGAGCGTATTCCTACGCAAAGTACAATCGTCCCAATGGAACATAAAAACTGGTTTCTGCCGTCATTTCGAAGTGTGCTTCTCTAATCCCAAAGCCTGTTAAAAGTACAGTAGCCAGTACCAACCATTGCAGACGCTGTTACTGATCTGCACTTTTGTGGCACCACAAAGGACACCTTGAATATTATGACGCCATTATTTTGTTGTCCACTTCTTGCTTCCCAAGTACTTGACCTAAGGCTTGCTTTTCGCTTCTAGTAGCTCAGAAGATTGCATGTATGTAGCTACAGCCGGTATTTTCGTGTAACATTTTTTCATGAATACATATATAAAATGTGGTACCACATGGCTCAAAGTTTAACAAGCTGTATAAATAGAAGTAAATATTAGGGGTACTCGCTACTAAAATATGAGAGAAAGTTTTCATAATTTTGAATTGTGCCGCTATAATGTACATGAATCTATGAGATATATTCCAACCGAAAGTGCATCTATTTTTCTATTTATTGAAGGGCTTCACTAACTGGGTGTAACACTGGTATGAGACTCCTGTACTTTTCATCCTCATTTTTTAAATGTATCGTCAGAACTGTGTTGTACTTTATCAGAGTTTTGACTTGTAAAATCTACAGCTGTCGCGAAGCCTGCCAATATGTTCTAATGCGATTGTAAATGCATATTGTTGTCCGTGGAAATTTGGTGCATGTTTTCAAATTTCACCGTTTTGATTATCACCTAACAGTCATTAAAATCGTATATAAATGTGGAAGTTAGAAATCCCAGTAGCGTGTACCCCATTGCAATATTTAAACATCTTTATCCAATTCTTTCTGTTGCCGTGGTCAACTCAGTTTCACAGGGGCCATTATTATGTGCCTGATGTATAAAATGTGCGTTATTATTGAACACCTGAATCACATTAAAGCTTGCTCGCAGAGAAATGCTATTCCAAGTTCCCCCATGTCTTTATGCTCAGAGAATATCTGCAATGTTGCTCTTGGAGAAGAAATTTAGTATCCTGATATTCTACAGTTAATAAACTATTTAACCAAAGGATACGTTAAGGGTTATTCAGGCAAAGCTTTTATAAGTTATTTCATCTCCTCGCATGTGAAAATAACTAGCTAAGCTTACTTCGCATAATAAGCTTTGGCATGTTCACTCTGCGAAGTAATATACATTTTTTCACGAGCCTAACAACAACAGTAACAACAATGACAACGATAATAATGATGAAGATAATAATGATGGTAATAATGATGGTAATAATAATAATAATAATAATAATAATAATAATAATAATAATAATAATAATAATAATAATAATAATAATAATAATAATAATAATAATAATAATAATAATAATAATAATAATAATAAAATAATAATAATAAAATAATAATAATAATAATAATAATAATAATAACAACAATAATAATAACAATAACAATAACAATAACAATAACAATAACAATAACAATAACAATAACAACAACAACAACAATAATAATAATAATAATAATAATAATAATAATAATAATAATAATAATAATAATAATAATAATAATAATAATAATAATAATAATAATAATAATAATAATAATAATAATAATAATAATAATAATAATAATAATAATAATAATAATAATAATAATAATAATAATAATAATAATAATAATAATAATAATAATAATAATAATAATAGTAGTAAGAAGAAGAAGAAAAAGAAGAATATAAACGAGTTGAATATTTCAAAATGGTAAAGTAGATTATATCGCTTACATGTTTTTATATTTATAACAATTCTCCAAAATTAAGTTCCAATAGTCAGAATCCGCGCGAATTTCTACAACGCTGGCGCTGCAAATTTAACAATAAAGTACCACAATACTTAGTCGGCAAATATGTTCATTTCCTTGTGTGTTGCGATTATACATGAAGTTTCAGTTGGATTCTGATCTTGTTTGGGGAATCTCTGTTTACAATAGGTTAGAGCATGGCGCTCCAGAAATTTCAGTCTGTTGACTTTTGGATATGACGTCACATGCGTGGACCAAAATTCAGTGGCGAGATGGCAGTTTCCGTTTGTGCCAGTAATAAAATACACTTTAGATGTGTGTTCACGGCGAGTTTGAGCAATTATATTTATATGGTTTCTTTGGAGCGTTTATTACATTTGTATATTAATGTTTTAGGAATCAGTGGCTTGCTGCTTATAAAGAAGCATTGTTAAAGAACGATATATGAAGCTATCTTTATAGCCAAAGTTTAAGATAATGATCTGATATTATTTAGAATGTTTATTTATTTCAACAGTTCTAATTTCGCTTCTCAGTGACTTCAAAATATAATTAATGTAAATAGCCATTATAGTTTGCTTATTCGTTATAGTGTAAAATGTAACGTTTTGCTGTAATGTAAACCTAATCAGCACTTTTATGATAAGAATATCTATAATCTGTGTTTATCGGTTTGTATTTACGAATGAGGTGAATTTGTGGTGTGTCAGATGGCATTGCTAATTACCTCTCAAACAAGAGAAGACAAATTAGACAGTTTTCGTTTCCTTCTGAACAGCGGATTCGTGCTATACACAGAGTGCATTTGGTGTTCTGTAAATGTACTTGTGTATGAGTTAAACATTTTTCTGTAAGTGCTATCATTAGAGTTAGACGCTATACGGTATTATTTTAACTCTGTCAAGACTAAATCCAAAAGTGGTGTTTATTTTTGTGGCAAGTGCACATGTGGTGTGGATATAATGGCCATTTTGAGGAAGATCTGGTATATTTTAGGGAACACATTGGAAAATAATTATACAAAAACCATAAACAACGAAACCCTGTGCGGAACAAATGCAAGATGTCAGTTTGGCTCAGTGATTCTCCCACGGTCTGTGATAAAAACCAAGCTAGGCGTTAACACTTGATTTCACTGAAGTTTTTCTTATTAATGTTGTTGAAGTGCACGTGATAAGGAATATGAAGTGGACAATAAAATATACCAATTTCAACAATAAAGTATCCAAATTTCAAAAAGTGTGTGGAACAGTTAATAGAACATTTAGAAACAAAATACATAAAGAAACAATATTAAAGTTTTACAAAGTTATGGATGTACCTATACTAGCATACGGAAGTGAGATTTGGAAATTAGCTAAAAAGTAACAGCGAAATACAGGCTTCAGAAAGGACATTCTTAAGAACTGTGAAGGGATGTACGAAGAGAGACCTAATAACAAATAAAAGTATAAGATAAGAGTTAGGAATGTTTAATATAAATGAAAGTTTAAAAGATAACATGTTGAAAGAATGCCAGATATTAGACTTCCTAAACAAATATTGCAATATTATCCTAAAGGTAGAAGATCGGTGGGCAGACCCAGCAAACGATGGCTGGAGGATTTTGAAGGCGGAACAGGCACTTGATTGCCTATGCCATGAAGAAGAAGAAGAAGAAGAAGAAGAAGAAGAAGAAGAAAAAGAAGGAGGAGACGCAGAATAATAATAATAATAATAATAATAATAATAATAATAATAATAATAATAATAATAATAATAATAATAATAATAATAATAATAATAATAATAATAATAATAATAATAATAATAATAATAATAATAATAATAATAATAATAATAATAATAATAATAATAATAATAATAATAATAATAATAATAATAATAATAATAATAATAATAATAATAATAATAATAATAATAATAATAATAATAATAATAATAATAATAATAATAATAATAATAAGAAGAAGAAGAAGAAGAAGAAGAAGAAGAAGAAGAAGAAGAAGAAGAAGAAGAAGAAGAAGAAGCAGAACAAGAAGAAGAAGAAGAAGTGTACATTTTGTGTGAATTAGTGTTTATGATCTTGTTAGCGAGAGCTATCAGCTATGTTATTTTATTTCGCTGTAAATAGCCATAGGGACACTGAAATTACAAATTACGAATGCGAGATACCTATGCAACATTACCGATGTGACTAGAGGATCCTTGTGTCAAGCCTGTATTATCCCAGATGCCAAGGTTAGCAAGGATATCCCTTCTTTTTGAACTTATATTTGTATTTTGTGTTTATGAATATGCTACTGATATTTTGCTCAACAGTAAACGCCTCTCAGCCAATGAAGAGAGTGAAAGTAAAAGTTTTATTATGCAACTTTGTTCTAAGTTGACCCAGGTTGTCTATAGTGGTCCGAACTGTCTCTGCGATAGGCGATAACAGTATTCTAGGTTAAACTACACACGTACACATAAAATAAAACAATCCCAAATATACATATTGTAATTTACAGGATTTCTTCACGCAGCTTTCCATAGCAATAACGAATTGTTCACTAATGCTCTTTCACTTGAAAAAATCCACTCCAGCACGCCATTAATCATACCCATTTTTCTGAACGGAATAATAGGACAGGACCGTTTGGAATTATCCTTTGTAATGTAATTAAGTTGGATATGGTATTTGGACCAACTTAATTACTGCGTTGCCTCACGTCACATGTACTTTTTCAGCACACATATTCTATTTACCCTACATGCATTTGTATGATTTCACATGTTCTCCAGTGTGGAGCTAGAAAATGAAAACGGTGCGGAAAAAAAAAAACGCAAAAGAATAAACGACAGAGGCCACAATTTCTAAGTGCCCAGACAGATAGCCCCCTCTCTTTGCCTCTCACTCGTACACACACGCCACCTAGGGAAAATGTTGACTGTTAAAACAGCTTGTGATTGTTATCTTACTTGCGTTACAACGCCAGTGTCGTAAGGGAGCGTTGACCGATAAGTAGAAAGAAAAAGAAAAAATTATATATTCTCCTTCTCATTCTTCTGTTTTATCTTTCAGTTGCTGGCCACTGTATTGAGTCCGCCGCTGTGAATTATTATAACGCACATTTGGATAGCAAAATTAAAACGATTACAAACACATTACAACTTCTTTGTAGCAGCTAGGTAACATGGAAAACAATTTTGCTATCGAAACCACCACGCACCACCACGAAACTCTTACTGCAAAAATATTATCTACACGATATTTGTATAGACTTCTGAATCTTGATAGAAGTACGTGTAACTAGCCAAATCACAGAATGTATCCTGCAAAGTGAGGCCCATAAACACTGTTCTTTAGAATTTATCGTTGCTCTGGAGTGGACAATGCAAACGTCATCTTCGATTTTCTTCACCACGTACGATTTCTTCGCGGTAATTTAATTAAATTGAAGAAAGTAAAAATGAGGTGTATTCTGGGGCAAATTTGACGTATATTTTATATAAAAAAGCTATTACATTGTCTTAGTTAATCATTTACTTTTAGTCGAATGCATTATTCTGCATTTTTCTCATGTCGATTGTTGTCCCTTGCCTCTCCTAGTTTTCGTGACGTAGCATTCACTAGTAATCTATCATATTACTGTTAAACTGGCCATTTCAGTTTCCATATTATCAACACGTTCATCGATATTTATCGAAATACTGGTAGCACGTGGTGGATATTTGCATTTGTTTGCTTTCTTCCCTTGTAATGACATCCGAGTGTTCTGAATTGTAATGTTTTGCCTTCTGAATTATCTGTGTACAAAATGCGTATGTGGACGAGGAAAATAATATAAAAGTGCAGCGTGAAATCGCCCGTATAGGAAGGTCATCTGCACCATGTATTCGCCGGTGATGAGAATTATGTAACAACAATATGATTAACATTGTGATGCATGGGCTATGGCCAAGGTTGTCGGGAGATAGCCGCCGGGCAGTCGGAATGGTAAACTAGATCAGGCGCGAGCTCATCCAGAATGAGTAGGATAAGCGCTAAAGCCAGGGAAGTAGAACTTTCTGGATGTTTCAACATCTCGAACGTTCTGGAAAGTTCCTATGGCTATATAAGCAGCGCTCTCACGAAGCCAGTCAGTTTTAAGGTGTTGGAGAGTTAATCAATCTTGCGAATGTGGTGATCTGGCGCAGGAAATCTCGCGGTGCGATGAGTGAGTGAGATAGCACGTGCGTTTCCGGTGCGACGAGAAACGCTGTTCTCAGAGCGAGTTGGTTTCGATTGTGGTGACGTGCAGTAAGTGCTGTTTCTGCACGGGATTGAATATGTATTGTGTTCGACTCCCCAGCGAGTGAAAAGTCCGGTAGAAGAGGCTGCGTCGGGCGTGTTTCATTGCGGCGCTACGTAACGGAAAAAGTGACAGTGAGCCGTGAAACTAGTTTACTTTAGTGAAGTGACAGAATGGACTAAGTGAAATCTCGGCGAAAGTTGAACTAGATGATTAAGTTACAGTGAAAACAGAGTGCAGTGACAGTTTGAGAAAATTGGACGAAGTTACAATATTTAGGATAAAATGTTCTTGTAATCTCTCACTGTGCCACTCTCACTGCTCTCACTGATGCACTTAAATTGTATAGAATATGAGCCTCGGTCTCAAAACGGTACAGAAATATATTTATACGCTGTCCGATCAATATTTCACAGCATTCAAATTCGCTCATTATTTTTTTAATTCTTGTAGCCCAATATGAGTTTCCTGTTGTATAAATAACATTGGCCTCTCAGCAGATCTAGGCTGAAGTATTCAGAATGATGATAATAGCATGTCAACAACTTTTAGTGATATTTACATCAGTATGTCCGTAACAAATACAGTGAAGAAAGACTATACCGAAAGACAACTGTTATCTGACGCAAACTCTCAATTCAGGTGTGCGTGCGTGCGCGCGCGCGTGTGTGTGCTGTGTGTGTGCGTGCGTGCGTGTGTGTGTGTGTGTGTGTGTGTGTGTATGTGTGTGTGTCGCCTAAAGTGTAGGCGGATGATCACTGCCGTAAGGTGGTCATGAAATCCCTTTAAGACATGTATAGGTATATTCAAACCTTAAGGTCCACAGTTTGCTTCTGATTGGGTTGATCTTTTTTACCAATACTCAGAACATAAAAAATGCAGCACACACTACGTTTTAATGAGAAGTCAAACTGTTGTTAAGATAGATTCATTTTTTTTTATTAATAATGAATCTCTTTTTGATGTAATGTGAAGTACTTCTTGGACCCTAGAGTTCACTGTATAGCTCCCAAATTTTTTATTTTAATTTAATTTTTAGCACACAAATATAAACAAATCGCTGTGCGGGCCTTCATTTGAATTAGTTTAAGAGAAACAAATTTGCGGTACTACATGTATGAACTGTGTAGATTTTCCAGTGAGAGTTGTGGAAATTGTTTCCAAAAGTTACCAAGTCCAAACATTGCTAAAAATGAGCTGTATATGATAGCACATACTTAAATGTTTGCAGAATCTAACAACTAAATTTTTTCCTGCAAAAGGTACCAAAATTCCGTGTATAGGATTCGTTAAAGTCAAAATTTTGCTCAAAACATACCGAATTCTTTTTAAAGTTCATAGCCAGAAATGCCAAATATAATAACTGGATATAAACTCAACCAATCCCATTCTACAAGAAGTGGTCGAGAAATACAGTAGTACAGTAGCTTTCCTGAGAATTTCAAGAATATTAATTATAAACTTATAAACTGGGAAAACTAAGTGCAGGATTCTTCATTTAAAACCTAACGGGCCCACGGCATTTCGCCTGTGCGCGATTGGGTGTGCCACAGCCGGCTTTACTTCTACATAAACTCCGCGCGTAAAGCATGTATAACATCCTTACCTTGTAGAAGCTAAACAAGCATTACATCGGGAGAACACATTATGTTTCACACTATTAAGTTGGGCCACTTTAATGTTTCCGATATCATTTCTAATATTTTGTTATAGTTCTTCCAATACCTATGTGAGGATTTGTGTGGTAAACTTTGTCTTATAGGCTACCCCACAAGTAAAAATCACACACTGTTAGATTAGTGAGTGAGAGGGCCACACATCAGCATTAATTACTCTATCTTCTTATACCTCCCTAATTTTATTCATGAACTCCTCTGCTGTATGCGCAGTATTTCTCTTCTTCTCTCAGTTCATGATAAAATGGGGTCAAAATGTCATTTCGGTACCTCTCTGCATTTACAGTCTAGCGCTAACAGCACACAAAACTCCAACTCTTCGACCATAATGAGGTATTTCTTGAACGCGATGTGGATTTTCGGAGGCCCGGTACCGACTAGCCGCGCACACAACAGCCGGTAGTGGGGGAATCCAGCAATGTCGCGGAACAGGTGAAACGCCGTGTGCTCCGTTAGGTTTTAAATGAGAACCCTGTAGAAAAATGAAGTTCAAAGTCCAATGTAGTGCTTTACCTATGGTGAGGGATCAATTAAACCACCATTTGTGACTATAAATTGTTGATATTAAAAATATAGTATGAAAGTACAAGTTATAAGTGCAACAAAATCCAGATAAAAAAAAATCGAGAATGTTAATAGCTTTTGCCAAATTTGATTAATAATTTGCCTTAACATGTAACGAACCGTGTCTTATGAGAAGGATGAAATGTTTGCTATTAAGATTATAGAGCTATCTTGCATTCATTATGCTTTTTGTCTCTTAATCTGCGTGCAGAAATCAGTTAACTAATTCTCCATAAATGTGTGCAAAATAAATTAAAATATCGCGGAAACAAGTAGCTTAAGGTAATGTAAGTATATTTAATCCAGTTTAGACTTCATCATTAACAATAGAGCTGGAATTTATATAATTACATATTTTTCCCTTACTATTTAGATGTTGCGAAAAGTTATATGTTTACAAAGCACTATGTTAGGGTTAATATAACTGAATTTCATTTTAAATATTTTTACATATTTGTGATTATATTACATATTTTTAGTGATATAACAAAACTACATAGTTTAGCAATTTTCTATTCGTATCTATATACATTTCTGTGTTGAAGTTTGATACTCAGAGTGTGGGTCCATTCTGGTTGCCTCAATAGTTGGAAGCATGTTTATCTACTGTAAAGTGCTGGGCTTTACAAATCACTCAACTATCGTAAAATTTGTCAATGATGGATTAAAGGTACTATAAAGCTGAAACTGCTCTGAAAGTGCTTTATCCCAATATCCTCCTTTTTACCTGATTGGTTTATGGACTGCAACGTGTTGCCGAAGATATTAGAGCTAAGTTCCAGCAAGTGAATAGGATAATTTCAGTAACAAAATAGGTATTTCTAAATTCTCCACTACGAGTGCTCTCTTACAGGGAGCAATTACCAGAGATACCACTGCCTCCTCAACCAGTATTAACGAGGTGCGGAACATGCATAGAAGCAGTGAGCATCTAGATGATATAAAGACTTGTAGATTCTTTTGATCCTGAAAGTGCTGCATCTATTTGAGAATCCCAGTCTGCTTTTAGTGACTCCAAAGTGGTCTTCTCAGTTGCCTACATCAGGAGCAACTTCGGCTGGCTTTCATAAACCATTAAACGTTTAGAAATGCCAGGAGTGCATATGCAATATTCTGTTGCTGTCATAGAGGATGCTATTGAAAAAACTAAGTGCTTTGCGTGGAGTAACTGGTGCAAGTGTATTGAGTAAATTTCAAAATGTGTTAAAGAGAAATCCTGCATAGCGTATGCCATATTCTAAACGGAGATGATGTTAATCCACCCGAGGACATTTCTCCAGGAAAAATTTCTTTCCTAAAACTTTCCCCACAAAACGATACGTTGGAATTAAATATTTGATATTACATATTTTCCCCCTTCTACATATTTTACTGCTTGTCACTACAATAGTGACACTACATAAAAACCCCAGCTCTAATTATCACATAGTCACAACTCGCATTTGTATACATAGTCGCAAATGCAAATGGGAATGGTGATTGAAGACACAGCCTATTCGTGTGCTATTAGTAAACTCAGCTGCATGTTGGAAATCTCGACTTGTGTAAACCGCGCTGCAACACGACGTGGGTCGTAGACATATTCAGCCCTCCTAATGCCCGCAATCATTTTTTCCATGGTTGTACCAACAGCTGTGGGCTAGCTTGTGACATGACATCATTTCATTTATGCACTTTATTGAGAAACTACTTTTGTTAGCCAAGCGCCATCTGGAGTGTAAAACTTGCAGATTAGGCAACTTTACACCGAACATAAGTTGTAAGATTCGTGGCATTTCATTCCTACAACATGATTGAATTGCATGCAGACTATTTTATACCTCAAAAGTCGGCATCGTGCAAGTCCGGTTAGTTCATCACTATAAAGGACCGGTTAGCGAATATCCCCATTACAGTGAAAGCTCTTGGGAGAAAGTTTATTATTGTGGACAGGACTCGAAGCTCTGAGCTCTAGAGTAGTATTGCTTCATGTATTCATGGCGTTCTACAAGGCTAATGCTTAAGCTTGTTATCTCCAGAAACTTTGAACCTATTAATCTATCTAACCTACATATAATGCAACTGTAATAAAAAATATGCTGGTGTTTCCGACAACGCTTGTTTAGCTGATGTTAACATGCTTAGCGGGGTATCTTGAAACCAAAAATGGCATTTCAATAAATATAATTGCATGTGCATAGTATGATAAGTATGAATCTTGATAGTATAACCTAGGTTTCAATTCTAGGCAACGACCATGTACCTGTAGCAAAGGTGCTGCGGTTTGTTGCCGAAATTGGGTCCGGGAAGTAAGTTTAGCTAGCGTTTTATTCTTCTACTTTTTTAAATGTTTAGAATGTGAATTCTTACTTGTAGTATTGTTTGATCTTTTGTTTTAGTATTTTAACTCTTAACTGTTTTAACATTCACCTTTCAACTTTTTAACTGTTTTACGTTCACTTCTAATGTTTTAACTGTTTTAACATTTATCTTTCAACGTTTTAACTGTTTTAACACTCACTCTTTAATGTTTTAACTCTTTTTAAGTTTCAGTTTTTTATTTTTCACATTTACTACTGGAGGTTTGAGTGTTGAGACTTTTATGTGCCCAAATGATCTCGTTGTCGACGAGCCCTTGAACTCCACTCACTCGCTGACTCACTCACTTACTCGCTGACTCACTCACTCACTTACTCATTCACTCACCCACCAACCCACTCACTCACTCACTCACTCACTCACTCACCCACCCACCCACCCACTCACTCACTCACTCGCTCACTCATTCACTCACTCACTCACTCACTCACTCACTCACTCACTCACCCACCCCCATGTTTCATTTTTGGAGCTTATTTCCAAATGGTGCCAAAACCATAAAATTAAAAAAATACTAGTTACAGATCGCAGTACATATTTAGTTATCTCCAGAATGTTAAATCTACTTCTCTCAAAACCTACCAAGTTACATTTCTAGAGACATGGTGTTTTATAGCTGAAAATACCAAATCCACGATAACGTTGATGCCGAAACATACGCAATCTGAGACGATTCCGTATTACTTCCCGATGTTGATAAGGACAGCATTCGTGTTCACTGTTATTTTTAGAACGGTAAGCATAGACTACATGTTTTAAAATTAATAATGTTTAGTAATGTATTAAATTGTACAGAGATAGAAATAGTTCTTGTGTAGCCCCATTCGTAATAGTATCTAATGTGAATATGTACCACACTCAATTTTGTAACCAAAAGGTACCAGATACAAACCATAGCTATTAATAACTATTTGTAAATGTGTTAAATATTCTAAATATATGCGTAAATATGATTGATGTTAAGCAAATAATGGTTATATGAAATCATAATAGGTATATAATACTTTTTACAACTTTGAGAAATTTTCATTTCCTGTAAAATTATTTCTGTTGGATGTGGTAGCTTTTGGAAAAAAGTTCCACATTTAGAGAATTACTTCTTAATTACTTCTCTCAAAGGGGAGGGCTGCATTTGGATAAAAAGTCAAAAGCATTTCGCTCGTTATGGATTTCTCTAAAATATTCCATATTCAAAATTCCATATACACGGTTTTTCTGCAAAACATTGTTTGCATAATTTGGACATGAGGATCATTTAAAACGAGGAAATAAAGACTATTGGAAAAAAAACCAAGAGGGGCTGTATATTAACTCTCTGTTATTATTCGGGCACACAGGTCATTTTTTCGATGCATCCTGTTGCTACGTGTAGTCCTGAACACCTAAAAGGCACAATGCCCCAAGTTGTAGTATCCGGGCTATATCAAGGTGCTATTTATTCAGTGTTTTGCCTGTTATTAGAATGATATAACCCTCATAATGGATGGATGAGACAATAATAATTACCCTTTCATTTCATGAACTGATTCATCCTCTGCAATGACCCACGGGTTAAAATGTCAAACATATTTTTAAAAAATATGTCAATATAAACCCACAAATTCATTTTGAAATAGACAATTAACGATTTGAAAAGCTTTTAGTTTGAAGATGCCATTTCTTGGAATATTTCAGTATTTACATATTACTAGTACGTTAAACTAAATATTCTCTGTGGTTCATAATATTTAGCATTTTACTCTCTTAACTTCGCTGAAAATTAAAACACGCATTTACTAAATAATTATATATCAATACTAGCAGAACCCGCAGTTCTGCTCGAGTTATTGCGTTACATGCAGATTTTCTTCTCTCTCCTCTTATCAGTAACTCTATATCTTTATCTTCTCTTTCCCCTCTCTCATTCTCTGCTTAGCTTCCACCCTTCTCTCCCCACTCTGTGTCACCTGAGAGCCATGCGATGTTTTGAAAACCGATAGTAACCTGACTTTTGAGATTTTAATTACGATTAAACCACAAGTATAATTTATTTGTAGTTCTTCCTTACGATTTTTATATGATTCAGAAGTAACTGTTTCTCGTTGTAACCAATTTATGTACAGAGTAATACTAAGCAAAACTTGTTATAACTTCTTAAATATTCATCTGATAAAAATTAGGTAGATAAGATGTATTACCTCTTAGAAACATTACGCTCACCAACTTTTGGTATACTGGAGTTGTAAAAAGTATCTTAATAATCACTTAATGGACTTAAGTATGTTATATATTGAATTTAGCGGCAGTCGACTTGGACATTCTTGCACGAAAAGGTAACGTACATATACGTATACAATACATGCGTTCATTTTTTAAAATGAATTTCTGGTTTCAGGTTAACCGTTTATGCACATTAATGTAATTTACTCATCCAAAATCGAGAAGTACTAGTAATACATTTTTTATAGTTTTTAGTTATCTACATATTTATCGTATATGAGAAAACCAACAATTTGTATTGACTTTTATAACGGAGTTAGACAAATTGTATGTAAAAGAAGGAAAGAGAAGGTGAGAAAAAGAAATGGAAATTATAAAATCCATCATTAGGCAACTATATAATTTATTATTATGATTATTATTATGATTATGATTATGATGATGATGATGATGATGATTATTATTATTATTATTATTATTATTATTATTATTATTATTATTATTATTATTATTATTATTATTATTATTATTATTATTATTATTATTATTATTATTATTATTATTATTATTATTATTATTATTATTATTATTATGATTATGATTATGATTATGATTATGATTATGATTATGATTATGATTATGATTATGATTATGATTATGATTATGATTATGATTATGATTATGATTATGATTATGATTATGATTATGATTATGATTATGATTATTATTATTATGATTATTATTATTATTATTATTATTATTATTATTATTATTATTATTATTATTATTATTATTATTATTATTAATTATCATCATCATTATTGTTATTATTTCTTATATATCTAGCTCAATCTAACAGGGATCTTGTTAATTCTTCGCTAACTTTGGCGAATTAAACTAAAAAATAAACGAGCACCATTTTCGGAATGTGCCGTGAAAGAAAGTAACGATGAGCACATAAGAGTGTTTCCCGGAATGACATTTTAACTGGCATGCCGAATGTTTGCTGGAAGCCATCACGGTGCACACAGCTTTTACGGACCTGTTCTGCACATAATTATACCATGTCTTACTGTCGTGAAAATAGACTCGAGGGAAGTCTGTGGACCAAAATATTAAGTGCTCTTAATGCTGACTATTTCATTTTTATTAAATCATGCTACTTTTGATCAATAAAATGGTATGAAACGATGCGTTTCAACCCATCATTGCTGCTTATCTCCAGAATTTGTATTAGCTTCCTATACAGATTTATCGACTTGTGTTTGTTTTCGTCACCTCCCTAGCGATTGTTTCTTTATGTGCCAATGTTTCAGTCCATGAGATTATGGAATAGTCACGTATGGAATGCAACTGTTTTAATTAAAATACAACTGAAATAACAACGCCTTCTCCACAAAGTTCAATGTACATTCTATAGTTGGCACAACTCATGACAAGGGAACAGTTGAAATAATAGACTGCAATGATGAGATTTTACAATGATACATTTTCAAGACAGTTTAGTATTGTAGTAAGTACATTAATATCTCATTGTATTTATTTCTTCTAACCTCTATATACTTCCTTCTAATCGGAAATAGTTAAGTCACAACTGATCTTTGATTTTATCTAGATAAATTGAAATTTTAGGAGATTGTTGTAGATAAACGTTATCCATGATCCGTGGTTGGAAGGAAAACTGCAAGCCGGACGTAACTCATGAATTGGGAGCGGATTTTTATGTGATAAAAAAGTTAAAACATTTATTTTTATGTGCAAAAATGTTAAAATATTTGGTAAAATGTCAAAATATTTGCTAAAAATATTAAAATATTTTACTTAAATTCACAGAAATTAGAGAAAATTATTAATTTATTATTGTCAGAGGTACTCGCCACCTGCGAATGGATAGCAGCTCCTAGCATCTTCCCTTAAAATTGCAGCGGACAACAAAAGTCTTCTCCAAATTATCCATCATGAATGCGTGCCCATTGTCCCTAAATAACGCTTTACATCATGAAAATGATCTTTCCACATCACAGGATGTCAGACGTGTATATTGAAGCAAAGGGATATCACTAACACTCACACTAAGTCACCTACTTGTTTACCTTTCATGACCTGAGCCACTCTACACTGTTTTTGAAAACCAGATTGCCTTTTAGTACTTTTAGCCCTGGTAATGAATCAATTTTCATTTCAATAGCCCGCTATATAGGTAATACACAGATAGCAGATGAGGACTAACCAGGATTCCAGCAAGTTTGTTTATGATGGCCTAATCCATTCCGTTTACCTTAGGCACTATGATATGGTGAACATACACAATACTTGTGATAAATACTTGTGATAAAACACAAGTAATTCGTAAATACCGGGAGAGCAAAAAACCTCCGAACGGGCCTGCGCGGTGTGTTGCCTGACGGCATCCTCGGCGCTCGTTGCCGTGTGCCGCTATCATAGAAAGGCGCAGCTGAAACCATGCAACACTTTTCTTTTAAAACTACTTTAAAAGGCTTTACAGACCAACTTAATAATAATAATAATAATAATAATAATAATAATAATAATAATAATAATAATAATAATAATAATAATAATAATAATAATAATAATAATAATAATAATAATAATAATAATAATAATAATAATAATAATAATAATAATAATAATAATAATAATAATAATAATAATAATAATAATAATAATAATAATAATAATAATAATAATAATAATAATATATTATAATGATAAATTAATAAATATATTATTATAAAACATGTGACAAAAACTAATTGCTTTTATAATTTTGTTTTGTTACATTTCCTGACATTGCTGTGAAAATGGGTTTTAATCTGAGTTTCAAAGTCAGGAATTATCTATGGTTGTCTGAACTTGATTAACGTTTCATTTTTCACTATTTAAATTTCTTTCTCCGTCAGTAATCAGCAGTGGCGAATATGCCTTCCTTCCGGAGACACCAGATGTGCAAGACGCACCACGCGGCACAGTAACATGTGAAAAACAAATATCCAAAGAGCGAGCGGCACTCGAGTCCAAATGACTCGTGAGTCTCGTTTTTGTCACGTCTGTTAAATCATATGCGAGTGACATTATGAGGTATTTACATTAAATATATTTGCTCTACTAAATGCGTATGCAATTATTGTAAACATCGTATATAACAAGATTTAAAATTACTATATACCGTTGGTTCTTTCTGCGTATTGAAAATGACATTTTTTCTCCGTGAATTCGGTTGCAATAATTTTTAAAATTGGATAAAATGATTAAGGTGGCCGTGCGGTTAGACCGTTCGCCTATCACCAAGGGTTCGATTCCAGGGACTCGTATGTTGTATTCGTGGTGGACGAAGCGGCGTCTGGGCGGGTTTTCTCCGGGTTCTCCGCTTTTCCCTGCCACTCATTCCACCAACTGCTTCATCATCACCTTTCCAATCGTCTATTTCGCTTGCATTTGATATCCCGCTCTTCCTCATTCTAATATCTGGTGCTTGGCTGACCACCCGCTTCCAGGTCTTCACTCTGTCCGGTCCATAGGTTCGTCTGCTCCCCAACAGGCATCTGACCCTACGCACAGCTTTTAAGTCTTAGGGGGTGTAAGTCCTCCGTATGGGAAGGGTAATCAGATAAAGAAGAAGATAAAATAATTTCCGGAGTCAACGTATATACCCTCCCACGCTATAGTGTGGAAATGTCATTCACAGATTTGGTAGCTTGTTGGTTTATATGAGCCAAATACGCCACAATCTGTGCGTGGACTGTGTTACAATAATCTATACCTTGATCTTTCTCCATATTCGCCACTTCATCCAACCCTAACGCAGGGTTTTTAAGTTCCCGGTAACCACCATTATGATTAATGTCGATAGATCACTGAAGTTACCAGATACGTAGCAAAGAAGATTGCCCACGCGTGGAAATGTTTGCATAGGATTCGCGCCTCTTCTACATGGTGGTCATCTTATGTTATGGCCATTAGGTTTCAGGAAGGGTGTTCGAAGACACTATTGCCTAGCAGTGGAATAAAGCTCTACGAAATTCATTAAGTGTTCCACATATCGTAAAATGCCAGTAAGAAATCAAAATAAGGCTTTTAACTTCATAATGTCTTCCTTGAATGGGGGTCTGTGATAATGGACAAGACGGATGTCAGCAATTTTGGCATCAACACAACCAAGCAAAGAGACAATAGCCAGGGATATACAAAAGGAGAGGGAAATCACATAAAACCTCGCGGAAGTAGTGGTGAACAGAAAGTGTGGAGGAAAAAAAAAATGCGTTGAAAATATGACGCATAATACAGAATATTCGTGCAAAACCAACCCTGAAGTACTACCGCTGAAGCCAGATTATAAACGATACTCCGAGTAGCCCTAAAGAACACCTCTAGCAATTGTTTTTCTTAACTTTCAAGCTTTACTTTAAACGTCAAATTAAATTAATGGCGTTTTAAGTCTAGACAAATTGATTGGCATTGGGTTACGTGTGAAGAAATAAGTGCAAATATATGTTCTGAAGAAAGACCGAAGGTATTCCCTTCTACAGCATAAATTGTTAAGGATATCAGTCTTAATTTGCTTGTAAAGGATGTTTACCTAATAGCATACTGAAGTACTGGCGACTTAGTAGAACCAAAACAACTGGCTTTTAAGACAGTAGTTCCATTTCAAACATGATAAACTTCTTCCTCCTTATTCGCCAGCGAAATCTCAATTCATTAGGTGTACGCCACTAGTTGCTTACAGTAAGAACGTTCAAGGACAACGTCTGTGTTAATTAAAACCAATTGTTTCCAAGTCACCTTCAGTTTTAGAAAGCCACTAATCTTAATCGGTTAAATCCTTTGGCTAACTTGGCTCACAAATATAAAATTGCAATATCCTAACAAAGCATACAATATTATGTGGACTATCTAGCGATCTGTTATAAGGGAATAATGTATGAAAATACGATTCAAGGAATACAACGTTGTTTTAGAAAGGGCCGCGCTGTATGATATTGTGTTATAGTATTAAAAGAATATGGATAATTTCATTTTCAAATTCACAACGCTCTTATTGACTGAGAAAAGGCATTGGATAGTCTCCTAAGAAATGCACTATGGAACCTTATGAGAACGAAGGCTTATCCTGGCGGCGCCGTGGCCGAGCGGTTAGCGCGCTCGCCTACCACCTAGGCGGCCCGGGTTCGATCCCAGGGACCCGCATGTGGTATTCGTGGTGGACGAAGCGGCGTCAGGGCGGGTTTTCTCCGGGTACTCCGGTTTCCCCCGCCATCTCATTCCACCGGTGCTCCATCTTCATGTATCATCAGTGTCACCGCCTGCGGTGCCGTAGTAGTAAAAGCGGGCGTTAAACACTACAACAACAACTACAACAACATGCTTATCCTGAATACAAGTGACAAAGTTTGTACTGAAAAACAGAAATTAATCCGTATTGATAGTAAACTAGTTACAAAATAGTTCACTATTAACCAAGGGTGCGACAGATGTTCTCTTATCTGACATTCTCTTCATATATATTTATTCAGCTGTCTTACAGAGAAGTCAAAGTTGAACATCAAAAGCTGCTGTTTGATTCCCAGGCGATCACGAAATCTGGCAAAATTAGAAAATAATTTGTATCTTTCATAAGCGGAGTGAATCATACGATAATTGGATATACTTTTTAATTATCCTGAGTTAAACAAAAGTAGTTACCGATATGGATTTAAGATAGCAATTTAATGTGACAAATTATGGAATAGATTTCAGAACTTAATTAAGCAAGCTTCCAAATTTCTTATAGGTAAGAAAAAGAGCAGGACCTGAATTTTCGCAAGTGTTATAACGTGTGTAGTAGCAATAGAAGCAATTATAAAGTTTAAAAAGTCACATAATAATTGCCTGTTGTAGAACATGGCAGTTCTAATTTCAACAGAGGAAGAGAAAACTGTATGCTGAACAGAACCGAGAGAAAAAAACAAGATCAACAGTGTCAAGTTCTCCATAGATCAATAGCGAGTTATTCCCTCAGAGAACGGGTGAGACATAGTGACATCCGACGAAACTGGGCATAGTTGATATAGTAGAAGAAACAGAAGAAGAAAAAATGAAATGGTTTCAACCTGTAAGAAGAATGTCAATCGCCGAGTACCAAAATATAACTACATACGTATAAGCTACAGAGTTATAAGCCGACCATGTACCCAGTGGATGTTTCCTCTGAAGTAGGAACAGATTACTTGGCCTTACCCAAGAAGAGGCATTGAAATACACCTTCACTTTTGACATTAAGATTATTACTTTAATGTAATGAGCATTCATGATGTGTATAGTGCAATCCTCGAGAAAACACATACGTCTCTTTTCGCTTTCAACCTTTCACCACTGAAGATAAACCGGGAGTATTTTCCAATGAAACAGTTTCCAGTATACCTATCTTTATACATCGATAGCAACAGACTGAAGTAAATTACTTAGCACACAATAATCCTTATAGTTAGCAGACTTGACGTTTATTCTGCAGCTAGTGGTGGAAAATATTTTGTTATCCCAACTATTTACAGTTTCCAGCAGAGTGGCCTGTCATGTCATTGTTGCACTCTGTAAAACAGAGGTGGCGAAATTGGGCTTCGCGAGTCGTTTGGACTTGCTAACGCCTATCCGTCTCTCTGGCTGGCGACATTTGCTGTAGCGTCTTTGGGCTTTTGCCCTATCCTACGATGATAAATGTCGCAGCTTTACTGATCGTCGGCTCATTTGAGCGCTTGATTACAGGGAAGACTTTTTACCACATTGACAAAAGCACTTGTTTTTAATTAATTTGGGTGATTTCATATCTATAGGTAGTGTTTCTCCGTAAGACACAGCTTTTTTAAATTGGTTTTTAAAACCCTTTCACTTTAATGCAAGGTTTTCAAAGTTTTCAACATTTCGTTTCAACTTGTAAATGTATTGTTTTGGAAACCACGTGGTCCTTTGAACCAAAGCTTCATGCCTTTTCCTTATCAAGTAAGTTCTTCATAACTGTTGGAAAAGATATGCATGCTACGTTCTCTTTTCTTACTGAAAATGTGCCCGTCGCGTAAAAAAGGCTCAAAACTATGGCCCATTCAATACACGTGCTTTTATTTTTTCGAATGATAGGCCAGAAAAAGCAGAATCACTGTGTTGAGAACGATCACTTTCAGTATTTAATTTCTTTAAGAATTGCTTCATGAAGCTAAGCTTGATCTGAAGCGGGTGACGGGACGGGGTACGATGATTATATCTCGGCTATTAATGGGTTCGCCCACGATATTTAGAACCTTTATTTCTGGAAGAATTTCACGTTTGGGCTACTTTTCCCGTGTTCAGGTTTCTCCCGAGCACAGGTAGCAAGGATATTTCGTGAAACCTTTCCGTAATCCAAGGAGGAAGTTTACCATTTTGGGATCCACACTAATGATCCAGTTATGGTGATGCTATTTCAGTAAGTAGGTATGCCTAAATACAAGAAACAGATAAAAAATCCCTTGTAACAGACAAAAATATTTGTTCTATTATTACTATCATCACACCATTCATCGTTTCTTTCTACCTGAAATGGTATCAACAATATTAAACAACCAATAAATACATCTGTGTTAATGTTGAATTACTGAAAAATACATTTGCGTTGATCGCTTTTCTTTCTTTAGTCCGTATAAACTAATTTCATAGCTATTCTACTAATCATTCCCGATATTTTTCTAATACGTCCTATTAAACATGATAAATATACGCAAAAATGGTTTAAACGCAGTTGTCACAGGTGCACGTAGGGGGTTGAGATTACAGTCAATGTTTTAAAGGCAGATCGCTATATGCTACCTTTGTAATGTTTCATATAACTAATACCTCTCTGATGAATGAGTGCAGACGGCAGGCAGGGGAAACTAGTGCAGAAACATTACAGGTAAGCGTATTACGTCATCATTCCATTGTGTAGCATGGACAGGTCCCATATTTATCTGGCCAGGGCACAGAAGCGCCCTCGCTTGAAAACTGCACTCTTTCGTCAGACAGGTAGTACATTCCAACCGAACAAAATGGTTCTGCGGTAACATGTGCTCACGTTCGGGAGATCCCGGTTCTTTCGTGCCTTCCTCAGGTATCCTAATGCTGGGGTGGTTCCTATTCTATCATGAATTTATTGTCCATAATTTCCTGAACCCGACATTATCTTTCATCTGTTTGAGATTTAAGTGTGTTGCGGCAGGACGATGGATTGTGTGCTTTGGAAAGGCGTTTGATCTGCTGAGGCCCCCTTCCCGGGAGCCTGTCTCCGGCCACAGGGACCCCATACCAAGATACTAAAGGGAGGCCACCTGGTGCCAGAAGGTGCTCCAGGGGCCACGACCTTGCTAACGCAAATCGTCGTTCGGATATGGTCTACCCTCGTGTTTCCCTCCCTTGGGTCATGTTAGAAACGATCAGTTTTATTATAACCTACTTGTGGTGCTGTGCTCCAGTTTCTGGAGGCCTCTCCGGCTCCTCAACACTTCAAAGTTTACATTAAAAAAAAAAAACCGAAAAATAGCGAATGTTTCAAAAACGGTTAATGCCACAAGGAAATTAGCTATTCGATATAAAGTGTCTTGAACTAGATTTATATTTTTCTGCAGCAAGTTCTGTTTTTGTTCATAGTTTCTCAGACATAAGAACCTTCGAGTTTAGAAGCCGGAGTCAAAATCTTTAGAGCAAAGTTTGATTATAGGAATAATTAACACATTTCTATATAAAGGTTAATTAGGTTGGGGATAGCCGAACATTTTCGCTTTGTATCCTTTAGAGATGCCTAGGTATAAAATTTATTATTTACCGTCATTTTTAGTTATTCTGTTTACAGGCACACCGGGAAACACCACTCCCCCCGCACGCGCATACACAGTGAGAGTATTTTTTCTATAAGTGTTATTTTACATTCAATGGCACAACCACCATGCACTTCCAATGAAAACTTCTTATCAATATTTTGGGTAAAATGCACAGCTTCCCCTACCTGAGTAAGCAATGGAATAAATAGGTAGGGACGTTGCAATTTTGTACCACGTATTTATACCATTACATTGGCGACTTGGAAAATCTTGCTGGCTTACTCCGGAAGAGGAGATAAAAAACAGGAGAAAGTAAATAGTGAGTAAGGGCAAAGGATGGATTATAGCTGTTCATAAAACCCGTTCTTCCTGTTCATAATGCTCCAAGAGTTAGCAGAAAAATAAAGTAGAATGAAGAAGCAGAAACAATGAATCAGTAAAGCTAGATACGTCGCTCTAATGACAACATCCTTTCCAATGTGGAAATGAACGAGATATTCCTTTCAACCGTTTTCGCTTTTAAGACAACACACGCAGCCTTTACCTACAACACTTTTTCTCTTACAAAGGAAGGTGACATGTATGAGTTCTTTAACTGGCTATTGTTTAAGGTGAAAACATTCTTAAACATTAGCACTCTGCATATTTGTCAGCAGTTGATGTGTCTGTAGCACCGTGGGGACAGTAGTGAATTGCACTGAAAAATGAGGAGTTGGACCGGGGCAAACAGTACTGAAAATAAGGCAAGTTGTAACTGCCCAAACGCTTCGGATTCATAAAGAAAGCTGTTCGACCTCGCTGAAATTATGGGTGTAAATGACATTGTTTGTTATTTTCGTACATTTGTTGATAAGTAATATCAAGACTGTATCGCGTTGCTCAACGCATAGAACTCTGTCACCAGTTGTCATTGACAAAGGTGCCAATTTTTCTCTCCATATGTGTGCAGCCAAATCAGCAGACACTGAATGAATTATGAATGCGTGCGAATCTTTTCATTCGCATTTCATTGCGAGCTTTGATTCCTGTCATTCACCTTTATGTCTTTGTGGAACAGTTGAGATCTTAACAGACCTTTGTCTATGTCAAAATAAATAGCGCCGAAAATCCACAAACGGGAAAAAATTATTCCACAAAAATAATTAACAATACATTCAGAAGTAAATCAGTAGGTATAAACAGGGTGACACTGGTCTCTTCGCTTTCGCCAAGAGCACTTGGTGTTATTTTTCAAAGTAAAGTAAAAAAATTAATAACATGTATTTTATGGACATTTATATGACATTTTCGTCAAGAGCGGCTGCTATTATTTTTCTAAGTGAAGTAAAATACACTCCTCTGAATTGTATGGACATTTATCTAACATTGTAGTGCATATTTTGGAACTGCAGCAAAATGAAATCTAATAGAAGATGCAATGTAGTTCGTACAATCAGTCCAAAAACATACAACACGCTTCCTCGGTGTTGTCTTTATCGCGAATTCCTCATGTTCAAGTGCAGGTTACAGGTAAGTACATAAACAACCAGTGCTATTTACATGCATAACTCCAATGATTCAGTGATTTACGTAGTGAATTAGAGACCTTCAGTACTACCTACAATCGCACCACCATGGGTCTAGTGTCAGTATCCCTTGATCCACGCAGGTGACTCAAGTTCAATAGGCGCAAAGGGCTCACTTGTGCTTTTCTTTCTGCTACCTGCTTAATTGTATTCTTTTGCCCCATGTGATCTGATTGTTAAGAAATGAGCTGACTAAACACAAGTTTATCACAAAAAATGTATTGTCGTTCTAAGGTATAGGTTAATAAAATTATCATTTGTATCTTTATGCCCTTTTTGGAGCAATAACGAAAACAAATGTCTTCTGTGCAGACCTGCCTTGTGCCAAGAATTTATTTTTTAGTTCTGTACTGTGTGAGTTTTATTTTCTCGACAGTTGCAACTTACTTGGCTAGAAAACCATGACATGGAACATTCTGAAACATGCGGTGCCGTAGTCGAATGTTTACAGCGATCGCTTCTCACAAAGGTGACCCTGGCTTGACCCCAGCGGACGCAGTTGGGATTTGTGGAGTACGAAGCACACGGCAAACGCACTCCGTTATCGCTTCCAATATTTCCGACAAGTGCTCCATCATCATTGCCATCCTAATGTCCATAATAATCCTATCACTCGGTGTAACGTATTCCACCGCAGTAAGGTGCACAAAATTAAAATGGACTGCAAAACTATTATGTTTACTTGTGGTGAAACTACAAACTATTTGTCATAGAGTAGATATTGGACATTATTCCATTCTGAAAGATACGTACAGGTGTAAGACGGATGTTTTTGGTTTTCTTTTACTAATTTGTTGCTGTAAACCGTAAGTGATTTCACTCTTTTCATTTCTTACCATTTATTATAGCACAATTTATAAAATAACAGCAAAAGGGAAGATTTGTCAAGTAAGGGCAGCAATTTTAATAGCTAAACCTCCGACTTTTAGGCTCTTAAAAATGCTTTTAGGCACCTACAATAGATTCTAAAATTATTTTTAAAATGCACTAATGATATAGTTTTGGGACACCTAAACTACAGTTTCCACAAATTAAACACTTGATTCTGTACATCTAAATGATATTTCTACTTACTCAAATCATATAGCTTATAACATACAGTTAGCGAACACAAAGGTTTACACGGTAACAAAAACATTATTAAAGTTATGCATCTGTGAAATCTGACAAAACTGTGAAAAATCAAAGAATTACATCTTTTCACAATAAAATAATATGGATTTTAAACGTTAAGAAAATATATCCCTTTTTCCACTTGGTGCATTTAAACTAACAATTAACTGAAGCTATAAATAGCTAGGCGCACCCTTACTAATAGGCAATGTTAAACCTTGTTTCTAGCGAACTCGCTCAGCATTTTCCGTACTCAAATTTCTGCACACGATGGAGTGTTTTACTAGTTTGTTTCAAATTTTTGTACTTCGTCTCGAAAGTGCTTCAAAGAAAATGACTGTATCTTTTTTTACTTTCAAAAAATTCCCGATGCTAAGAAATAAATCATTAAAATTTGGAAAATCAGCCACTTTGGAAAGCACAAAAGTAATATTTTTTCTACAAAAATTAGGGGTTGGAAGATATAAACAATCTGAAATAATTGATCTTTAGCAATTTCATTTACTGTAAAAACCTGTATTTTATGTGTATATTTTTTAAAAATGTATCGTGGAGCATTTTTATTGAAACAATAAAACAATAGCAAATTAATATTTAACTAACCATACAAGTTATTATTTCTGTTATTGTGTCTAACATATGGTACAAATTTCAACAAGATATCTTGCATACTGTGGATCTTCAAAATTTCATAGATACATTAACTTAATGGCTAGAAACATTTTTATTGTTTTAAATTATTATGTATTTATGGTTGCTGCTGCATAATGAGTTTATAGAAATTACTATTTATGTATCAAGTACGCTAAAGCATTTATGTAAGTGGTGCATACAACACTTTTTAGTAATAGCTCTCTAAATTATGTAAGCAATTTCAAGTTAGATATAGAATACTCTGAACTCATTTTTTAAATATGTAACTATACCGTAGACAAATGCATTTATCAGGTGTGTGCATTAACACGGTGTGTTCTATGTTTTATAGTAAATCTCGCCAAGAAAGGAAAACAGAGTAAATAAAACAGTTAAAACTAAAAACTGTGGTTTTCACATTAAATGTCATTTATCTCTAAGTTTATAGGCACTTACGTACGAACACGGTTTCCGTTTGTATGCAACGATAAATAAGAAGTAGTTTTCTGAAAATAGTATTGATAATCCCGAGGAATTTCGATCCGAGCCAGAAACACTGAATCGGAACGACGCCACGCCTTGATTTTGTTAAAAACGCCGCTGAAGGTTGTCATGCTGACTTAAGGGGCATGGGTCGCTAAAGTAAGTTTTTCGGTTCATTTGCAATCCGACAAGAAATTCTCTTACGGTTTACCAGTTATTCGAACAAAATTCTTTGCCTATGAAGACGACTTTATAAGCTATTGCCAGAAAGTTCAAGATGTACACTTAACTTGCAATGTAAATAAATATCTTAAATATTTTGCGTTTTAAGTTAATCTAACTCGTTAGAGCCATCTTTGAGAAAATAGAAAATAACGAAAAGGCTTTCTAGTAAAGGGTAGGCTGCAATGGAGGGATTTATTGGAACATTTTTGCTTGACATCTTTGGAAGATACTCAACTTAGAGACAAGTTAGGTCTTTATCCGACACTTCGTTTTGGGGTTATGCTATTCTCTCTCTCACTCTTTCTCCCCGTCTCTCACACACCAGCACATTTTTATAAAAAGGTTTTCCTGGATTCAGGGTTCTTAAAACATGTATATGTGGTGAAATTTCATATCGAATTTTTGGGTGGAATGCAATACTTCCTCTACCTACTTGGCACATAGAGAAAGTAAAAGGAATTTATAGTTCAGCTTAAGTTTAATTTGCGATTTCCTTGTCCACACGAACAAAGAACAGAACACAAAGAGCGAAGAAGAAGGAAAGAAAAGAAAAACAAAGGACCAAATGGGCCACCGGCGTATCCAAACTCAAGAAGCTCACGTGGAACTCAAGTATGCTAACCACTTGACCAGCGGAGCTACAGATATTCATATTATTATTCCCAGTACATATATAGGCTATTACATTTAACGGGTGATTTTCTCGTTAAATAAGCGTCACTGGTTTGTTTAGCCTAGATCAGCTTCCCAACGTTTGAAATCAACTGTTACTACCTCCCCTTGAAAGTGTCTTCGTGACTTGGCACTCTGACATTAACATCGGGAATGATTAAATCTTGCACTAAAGCAGTACTAAAACTCGCAGCAAGAATGATATTCAGAGACAGACAAAGAAAATAAATGCATGCATTCTTTTCGGACTGAAACATCTTGCACAGTGTATCATCCTGCCGCCGTCAAAAGGCTGCTGTGTTTATTGTTGTGTTAGCGCACCAACAAATCTCCAAATGCTGCTCTTTGACTTGTGAGCCTTTTCCCAGGAGTCATTCGCCCATGACAACGGAATAGCTGGCGATGGGAACTCGATCAAGGCGGACCTTGTGTTGCGCTAGGTTAGTTAACGTTCATTTACACCGCTCTTACGTACCCAGCCAGCCCTCAGCGTTCAACAAAGAACTCACTTTGGAGCATGCAGAATACACCCTGTTGCAAATTTAAGTTTTTACCAGAGTTGAAATTAATTAATCTCTAAACTTCTACATAAGGGATCCCGGGAGTAAGATTTGGCCGAAACTGACAAAATTAATGATTTCTGGATTTTTATATATGAAGTTAAGGCCGATGAACATCATGTGGCATTACCTATATTTACTTGCATTCTGTCATTTTTAAAGGTGTATCAGCGATGTTGAAATGGCCATTTACTAGACATTTAAAGACGTATGCCAGACATGGCATTTTGTGATACCAAGTGTCATTCTCTTCCTTTCTACCTTCAACTTCGTGTTGGGGTAGTCGGACTTTACGGCGACACAGTGCGAATTTAACAGAGGCTCCTTGGATGGTAGACTCGCTGAAGAGCAAAACGAAGGGGAATGGGAATCCTGGCTTATGCCATGTATTCTTTAGGGCTTATCTTCAAAATGCAAATTTTCAAGTTATAAATTGTTCCTTGTGTATCATTTTTTCCCAAAATAATGAAGAATTTTATACTTCATCTTCATAAGCACATTCACAACTCTTGGTTATTAATTTTTTCTGCATTTTCTGATGTTTGGGACTTTATTGAAAAACAAAATATGAAAACGAAGAAAACTTAAAATTTCAGTGAGCATGCCAATGCCTAGGCACATTCTTTTGAGTTTAAGAAACAAAAAGGGAAGAAATAAAAAAAGAAAGAGAAAGAAATTTATTTATTACCCTGCTTCAAGTTTTATGTTTAAATGAAGTCTTCCAAGTTTTGTCAATATTTTGTATTTAACTTTTGAGTAATATTTAACATCTTGTAAAGCATCAGATAGAAATTCCGCACGCGAATTATGCTAATCCTAAAGAGCATATGTATAATGGAATCTAAATAATTTTAAAATTTAGTAAATTTTCTCCCAGTGTCTATTTAGTTAATCTTAAGATACTGCAAAGGAAAATAACTCAACACATTAGTGACCACTCCTCGGTTTTTTCGTGTGCTAAGTAAAATGTTTAAATAAGTGTGTTATGGGCTAAGTACATAACATTTAGGAACGTTGCACTTACTTGTACAAGAAATGCATCCCTCCTTAAAAGGAGCCTTCTACTTAAGGAGAAAGCATTAATCCAGTTTTCTAACGCAGGTCACCCTTTATTAGCGTTATGTAGCATGAAGCCTTCAAGGTCTTTGGCGGCAATTCCTTGCAAGCGAAGGTAAACAAGTAACGAGGCTTGGAGTGTCTCGAAAACGCGATGGAGCGCATCCCGTTGCTACGGAGCCACATGGCAAGACCACATGCGAATCCTTCTTAAGGACCCCACGTGGAAATCCGCTTGACTCTCAATAGAGCGCATCATCTATATTAATCTTACATACATATATTAATCTCGTATAAAAAGAGAATGCGAGCGCGCGCGCGCGTGTGTGTAATCGCAGAAACGATTCAACCGATTTTGACAATTTTTTCTCCCTTGAAAAGCCCACTTCTATTGCGGACATGATCTGTAAAACACCTAATTTCATTCATAAATTACTAAAAGGTTAAAAAGCATCTGCAAAGCACATGTGCTTAATTGGAACATATTGGAGTTGCATAAGAAAATATGCCTAGAACGAAAGTTTCATTTTTTATTGAAAACGCCTCAAGGTAGAAAACTTGCTGTCACTCCCCAGAAAATGCATCCAAAGTAAAACAAAGTTCACGAATTTTTTATCCCAAGTAATATATGTGTAGATGGTCACGACTTAGCAACTAAGCCACAGTTTAATACAAGAAATTTGATGCGATACCAATGCCAACATATTTAATAATTCAAGTTTTGCTCTGTTCTTTGTAATAATCAAAATCTTTAGCAGGGCATGTTTATAATTGTATAAGCAGAGAAAATTGTGTCCAGCTGATATTAGACATCAGTAAACCAGTCATACGACTGGTAACAACAACTCAGAATGTTATTTTTCTATATAGCCTTTTCCAAAGCAGCTAACTCAATGACTTCAGAGTGGGAAATCTACATATTCACCGCCTTCGTCTGTATTTCGTTCTGCATGTTGACAGTCTGCCACCTAGGCGGCCCGGGTTCGATCCCAGGGACCCGCATGTGGTATTCGTGGTGGACGAAGCGGCGTCAGGGCGGGTTTTCTCCGGGTGCTCCGGTTTCCCCCGCCATCTCATTCCACCGGTGCTCCATATTCATTCCATGTGTGATCAGTGTCACCGCCTGCGGTGCCTTAGTAGTAAAAGCGGGCGTTAAACACTACAACAACAACGACAGAGTCTGCGTTATGAAAACTATGCAACTTTTATGTTATTAAGCAATTGTGGGACTAAACAGAAGTTACAAAGGGTGTTTATAGGCTATGCAAAGACTGCAGAGACTGTCGGGGGAGGTTAAGGATACTAGATGCCTGCACGGGCCGACATTCTTAGGTTCGGCCCGGCCCGGCCCGGCCCGAACTCAGCCAAGCCCGAGCCCGAGCCCGGCCCGAGAAGAGGTTATAGTGCCAGGGCCCGAGCCCGGCCCGGCCCGATTATTTAAATTTATTATAACATTATTATTGTTGTTGTTATTGTTACTATTATTTGAAACCTTTCAGCAGAATAATCATATAGAATCCCTAGTAAAGGAATGCCGTGATAATTGTGCTATTCTCGGAAAAATACATAATACATTATTTTGTATCTCTTAATTTTCAAGCCCGGGCCCGGCCCGAGCCCGACAAACATTTTTCAAATTAGGCCCGAACCCGGCCCGCGGGCCGGGCCGGGCCGGGCCTAGGCCCGAGGGCTTGGCCCGAGCCCGTGCAGACCTCTAAAGGAAGTCAGATGTTCCTCCGATATTTCACATCCTTTTGCATAAGTATATTATCTTTAACATATACAACCAAATTTGAAATTCTAACAGAAAACTAATTCATGTTCCCAAAACTTCTTTGAAGCTTAAAAAGTAAACACTTTCCTTTAATGGGAATCATAAAGCTGGCAATTGCTTTGTATTTCAGCCATCACTTTTTTCGGAATCCACATTTCGATGGAACACTTTTTCATATGGTGATTTATGATCATGAGTATACTGTTTGATCTTCTGAGATCCTGAATGTTCTTCAGAGTGGTGCTGACCACGTGTCTATTTATCAAACTATCTATGAGTGACACTCAACGCTAAGAACTGCTACTGCTGTAGGCCTCTGACGAGAAAAGTCTGTGGGGTATCTGTGTTCTCTGGAGGGGAAAGCGGGAACAGTAACACGTGGCAGCTCTCGATGATGTCACAGATAGATCTACTATCTACATTAAATACTCTGTTCCTCTCTCGAGTATGTGGCTGTAAGGGAACAGGGCATGACTGCAATTTCACCAAAATATAACGCCAGTTTCATTAAGAGGCCATGTTGAGGTTTTCAAAATAACCGATTCAGTTACAGATATATGTATTATCCATTCTAGCTGGAAATGGAATCTAGGACTTCTTAATTTAGATGTCAGCATTACGGGTAAATGGCTTCTGTTCTTTTTCCTCTTATTGTCCGATGGTGGCAGGTATGCACTGTAATATGACGTAATGACTAGCTCGTTTGTTTTGTACGTGTCCCAGTTCGGCATTATACATAACCTGTCCCTTCCTCACGTCCTCAGCTAACAGCAGACAGAGCTTAGCATCGGGCTGCAAAATTACACATTTAACGAATAACCCAATAACGGTTTACTTTCCTGACACAATTTTGTTTGCATTTTAATATAGCAAATGATTTTGTAAATGTGAATGACCAAATATGGCATTCGCCTTTAAAGTAAATGTTCCCACCAAAATCTCAGGATTACCTGGAGCACGTGACTTCGCATGTAATACTAGACACTGTTCAGTATTGTTGTGAATCATGAGGTTGTGCAGACTGCATGCGGGCCTAAGAATGACCCACTGAACGAGATTGCCTCGTGATAAGGTGTGAGCCTTGCATTCGGGAGGTCTTGATTTAAAATCCCGTTGGGCAGATAACATTGGCCTTGGGTTTTCGTGTTTTCTTTCCCCCCCCCCCCCCCCCCCCCAAGTCTGTAAGCGAATGTTGGACTTGTCCCTCTTCCACCACGAATTTGCTGTCTATAATTTCCTGCTCTTCACCATTTCCTTTCATCTATTTCACCTTACTAAGATCCAGGGCTGTTGGACCAGGCGATGACGATTGGGCGTAACGGTGGAATGGTTGGGTTTGCGCTGTGGGAGATATTTCACTTTGGCGCTCGAACGGCACGCTGGTACCCCTTCCTGCGGCTCATTCCTGGTACCCCCGGGTAGTGGTGGCGCAGGTAACCTCTCCCCGGCGTCAGGATTAGTGCCATTTCGGGATTGTTAAAGACCCCACCCTTGCTAGTGCGAATCGTCGTTCGGATCTGGTCTCCCTTCAGTTCCCCTCTTCATCCATTCTTCCCAAGGGTCACGTAAGTCACAATGGGCCTATTGAGGTGGCCCTCGTACAGTGCTCAGCTTTACTGGCTGGAGGCACCTCCGTCTGACTATTCATATACGATCGAATACCAGTGGTAGTGTGCGGTAATGTTCTCCTGAGGCAACGTATCGAATAAATATCTACCTATTTGCTTCATTAATATTATATTAATATAATATTTACTTCATATTTCTTACTTTCATAAAAATAGAAAAACAAGAAGAAAGGGAAGAAAAAAGGAATAAAAAACGGATTTTCATAGTTAGCGGACCATCCCAGCCTCCTGAATACTTTAAAACGCAAATATAAGGGCAATTTACGACTCAGGACGTCTGTGTTTCATGCTGAGGGGCAGAGCAATTGATGAACCTCGTCTTTCTAACCTAATTTAGTCTCCTTAAACAATACATTTTCTCCGTTCCTTTCTTTATTTAAATACGTCTTAGGGAACACTAAAAGTAAAATTGTTAGAAAATGAAGATTTAGGTACTCGTGATAATAAACTGCTGCGGCCGGAGCAATATGTAGGAAACTTGATTCAACATCAAGATATTGATTTTGAACATAAGCAATCGCTTGAGCGTTGAGGAGAAATTCGAATATTTGAGCAATTTAATGTTTTATATTCTCCTTGAACATAGCCTATAAGCAGTACTTTCTTAACCTAAGGCGTTTAGAACTCTCTCGATAAATCTCTTCTTAGTCGTACACAAGCAGGAGAATAAAAGGAAAGACTGGAGCTATTTCCCCATGAAAGCAAAACAAATCTGGAACTTGCAATCAAAGTGCGTCTTCAAACGCTTCTCTGCTAATATTTACCAATCTCCCAGAATGAATACCTATTCATGGAAAAGCTCGTTGCTTCCCTAACCCTTGTAAATAACAACATAGAGATTTTATATGAAGGATGATGTAAATATGATAAAATAATCAATAGAGATGTAACATAAGTCATATGCCGTGGCGTAATGGTTTGGTGCGAGGTGCTCTGGTTTCCAGTCAGGGAATGCTCATGGGTTCAAGCCCAATCATCGGTCCATGTAGAGGATCGGTACCCAGTCAGCATCGTGATAGACAGCGATCTGTAAGATCACGCAAGCGGTCTGTAGATCACGAAAGCCAACGTTCCATCTGGCGGAAGTATGGTGCTGACTACATAATCTCGCCTTATCTGGGTTGGCAAGGTTCACAAGAGCTGTAGTGCCACTATTTAACGTTATGATACATTGTATGCACTAAAATCTGAAATATAAAAGCTTTTACAGCACAGACTAACTTGAGCGTTACTAAAATTTAGGTAAATGACGTCATGACAAATGTAAGATCTAGCTCTATTTATGACGTAGGTATAGTTTTTTAGTTGCTTCAGTTGTATAGCCCCCTTTAACTTCTATGGTCATATCGGGGACTTTGAGTTGAGAAACACTGTAGGTTATTTATAATTATTAATCAATTCTAACTTAAACAATCTCATCGTCACTCCCACATGCATATTCCCAGACTGCAGAGGATTGGGAAAATGCTAATTTAAGAAATGTTCCTCAGCCGGGAGTCGTATCCTGCGCACATGATTCTAGAAGCTAGAACGCTGTCCACTCGACTACAGAAGATAGTCTATGGCTCATAAACAATGAACATAGCAATTTTAAAGCTACATGTGACTGCCCAGCATACTACCGGCGATGTGAACCACAGTCGCTCTCTGCAGTACTAAGGAGGACACCTCAAGAGCTAATAAACGTCTCTAGTATTCCATCATTTAAATTCATGAAGGCATTACGAAAAGGAAATGCTATATCCTTTTTATAGCTCCCTATAGCTAAGTTGAGGGAGGCAGCATCCTGCGAGTTAGTGGTGACAATAAAGCACTGACGAAGGAAACCCTGTGTATATTTCAAACTTGCAAACTTACGAAACAAGTATTTATACTGGCTGAGCTATTTAAAATAGGCCATCTTAACAATGAAAGGGAGTCAGTTACTAAAATGTTGTGTAATTTGACGAAACGTACTTCCCCGCCGCTAATATTCAGTGAGTTTTAATAGCCCTGGAATAGTAATATTTCTTTCATTTTTATTAGAGCCGTTCAGATATTGATAATTAAATAAATACATTATTCCATTTAAAGTAACAAAGTTGGCCCCGTATCTCCTTCAGCCCACGTCCTAAAAGAAAAACAAAACTATCAACGTGAGGTTATGGCTCCCTTGTACATACCCAAACAGATTTTGTTTGAAACACTTTCTTCTGTCCTTCTCCAAAGTGGGCTGGTTATTAAAATGGCGTGTTTTAAACGCCTCGCCATGTATACTTCATAAACTTCACACAGGTAAATAACCTTTTTAACTGTGTATGCGCACTACTCTGTGTTAAGGTTTACCCGCATAACGTAATGAATATGCCATTTTAAATGCTCCACAGTTGGCAGTAATGGGAGCCAGGTGGGTAAAATAATTACCTTCGTCACTGCTACCCTTATTGAGTGCTGGTATGAACCCTTATATGTTGAGCTTTTGCTCTTTACAAGGCAGTAATTTAGAACGACATACATTTCACTTTTCTAATTATGTATTTCCATTTTGCCGGTGGCTTTTAGGATTCACATTGAGACGAAGATTCTAGGTACTTATCTTATCGGTTCTTTCAAGGGTTTCTCAGATGAAACTGGGTTGATTTTCGTAACCGTTTATTGTTTGGAATATGCTGCACATAGGCGACATTAACTGCACTTATACACAGCCTATGTCGGTTCTGGTAAGTGTCCCAGCGGTCCACTTTGTGGGGTATATCCTAAGCCAAAAACGTCCATGGCATCTCGGATAATCGTTTGTGAGTGCTCCCTAAAACTTGCCTTTTGTAGTCTCAGGCATAGATGGGGAGATCTGACTCAATGTGTCACTTCCCCATACATCGTAGTTTTAACCCCGTCCACTGTCTCACAGCGATTAGCTACCAGGCCACGCCTCCCACTATTGTCTGTCTACCTCAGAGTACCGGTCAGGTCTTCAAATTGTGTCAGTAAGTGGAGATGGTAAATACTCGATTGCACTGCTGTCACCACTTTTCCCCATGCCTGGTCTAACATTCCACCACTTCCAAGAAGAGTCTCTCGAGTGGTTTCTAAAATGTAAAGATTAAAACACTGACACTCATAAAATGTATTACGAAGCCTGAATCTGAGTATTACATTTTTTTCCCTTTTCGATTGTGTTAAATGTTTTGCAAAAACAAGGCACTAATTTAAAAATATTTCAGAGAAAAATTGCTTGTTATGTACGTAGAAAAAATGGGATAGAACATTATTGAGCTTAAAATAACCTTGATATGCTCTACTAAATTAAAAGTAACTAATACTTTCCCCTTAAGGATTAAAATATTTTTCTCACAAATGATTTCCTTTAAGATAAGCATGTGTACAGTTTATACAGAGCGATATGTTTACGTTTAAACACTGGTGTGTTTTATATTGTTGTAATTGTCAAATGTCATGAACGCTTCCCAAGATGCTGTAGGGCAGACATATTCAAACTGGGATACACAAAGACCTTTTAGGAGGTACGTAAAATTTAAAATACGCATACAGTCAGTATCACTTGTTTCTTGAATGATCACAAATAACGAAACATATTTCAGCCAGAGAGATTTGGATTGCTCTCTGCCCAAGAAAACATTTTGCTTACTCTACCCGTTTACCCAACAATATCTTACAGCTACGCTCGCTAATGACGTTTCGTGTTCTTTGTTTCAAAGGCCGACAACGACAACATTGTGTAGGAATGTATATTACCGAGTGATTTATAATTTTTCAGTACTCAGAAAAGTTCAAAGGTAGTGCACACTTTTGCAAAATTAACATAGATGGCGTTGGAGACACCGTATGAGCTATATGCTAGTTGCTAACAATGAATCATTTTATATCACTGTTGAATCTTATTGTTCCTGTTTCTTTGATTATAGCAGATAAAGTACCTAGTCAAAAAATTCGAATTCTGACACAAATATAGGACGTAGAATTTATATGGGACAAATTATTGTTGACCCAATAGTAGAAAATATTTAAATGGACAAAAGATTTACAATTCAAATCAATGAATAGATGGGTATGTCTGATGATGACTTGTGTGTTCGGTATTTTAATGTTAAAAAAGGTGCTGCTGCATGTGAACTTCTAGAATGTAAAAAGTTACTAGAGCATACAACGGGAGAGGATATTTTTAGAATTCTTGATCATTTTATAAGATTAAAATTTTATGAAACTCCAGGGCTAAGCCTAGGTCTAAGGGGTACAGGCTGGAATGGAAAACTTGTCTTTGGGGGTACGGGGAGAAAAAAGGTTGAATACCACACATCCTTGCTCCTTTCGTGCTCACTCTTTCTTCTCCCTTCACTCTATTTCTCTTCCTTGAGCTTTTATTTACACAAGTTTAAGAATGCTTTATGTTTTTGAAAATGAAAGCGACAAAAGTCCACGCCATTACATAAGGGTCAACACAGACTTACTACATAGAATATCAAGTGATGGAAGAGTTTTAATAAGCAGTTTTCATTAAACGGCGAGGTGTTCAAGGATATCAGTACATCGAGATGGCTTTACCTATAGTTCCAGCATTCAGGATGGTTTCCTCTGCAAGCTATGTACGTTGTATGTTGCTTGCAGCACTATTGTAAACTATGTGCGAGATTGTTGGTTGTGGTTAATTGCGGCAGGTAAATGTAATGTTTCAATTCCTGCCGTGCAAAACATCAACGCTGCACTATATGACGTAGAAGCAGAGACTGTCTTCGTTAAGTACACTAACCACTAGTCATGCAGGTCTTAATGCTATTGGTACGGCTTATAAAGCAAAAAAATCAAAGTGACCTTGAATGTAACTACAATCGCGAGGTCCAAGCACGAAGCTACTCTCATGTTGACGCGAGATGGCGCTGCTAGTGCTAATCTCAAACCTCGTGTCTATTCTTTATCACTAACTAATCAATTACATCACAGTCGGAATAATTTGCCCTCGTATTCTTCCAAGTTATTACACCTTAAAAATCTCAGTGCTTCTTTCGCTGGATATTTTAAGTTTCTATTTTATTTTATTATAGCCGCTAAAGTGCCCACTATACTTACAAAAGCTTATTCTTATACCTAGTTTATATTAATCGAGATAAACGTTTGGAGAAATTGTTTTATTACATTTTATCTTGTAGGCACAAGGGAATTAAAGGTTTAAGTTTTAGTCAAAATCTTTAACAGCGGGTCGCCATGTAATGGCTTTGAATTTCTGTTCTCTTTGCATGAACACGAGAGAAACACGAATAGGGACTTTCCACATGGGAAAAGTAGGAGTATTTGGAACATTCAAGCGAATAACAAGGATATCTCGAAAATAGTCCCAAAACATGGTATTTGACATAAGCGTGTCTTTAACGAAATCTATTTTTTGTAGAAAGTTTTTGTTTAACTCTTACAGTTTACCAATTATGCAAATGTTCTGAATCAAGAGGACTTCGGAGGCCATTCCCAGAAAATTCAAGATATACCTACATTTAATTTGTTATGAAAATATCAAAGTATTTTAATCAAATTATTAGCCATTTTTGTAAAATAAAAATTTTCGAAAATTTGTCCAGGGTAGTCTTTATGTCGCATCCTTAGAAATTGCTGAACTTAAATACCTAGCTTGTTATTTAACCGACTTTTGTTTTTTACATACACACAGAGATTTTTCTAAAAAAAATGCTCGTTTTGGAGTGGTTCAGGGTGCTTCAAAATATGTATTTCCGGTGAAATCTCGGTATCAGGTTTCTGAATGGAATTTAATCGTTTGTTTACTTTGTGTAAGTAACCCAGAGAGATGACTTTGCAGTAACATGTGGGGCTCGCATTTCAGAGCCCCAGAGTTCGGTTGCCGTCGGACTGGCCACTCTGACCATTGATTTTTTCGTGATTTTCCCAATTTGGAGGATATGCCGGGGTGGCTCCTTTCCTACTACAAATTTCCTGTCTCCCTCTCGATTCCCTCTCTATTCCCCCTTTATTCCCTCTCATTTGGTTTCCCTGTTTCTGGTGGGTTTCGACGCTGCGTAATGCCAGACGGTGTCGGACTGTTGTTTGCTGTAAAGTTCTTTTTCTTGGCCCTTTTAATAATAAGTATTTAATGGTCATGTAGATGGTAGCCTTCTTTGAGCCGCCTATGGGGGACGAGTTCTTCTCCCTGACTCCGATAGAGGGAAGCCTTCTTTGAGCAGCCCGATGGTGTGATCAAGTCTTCAAACTTGGAACCCTTGGGGACCTCTGAGCGTCTGTGGCCTGTGTGCCTGCGACCTATAACCTCGTGTAGCTCCTTTCCCTCATCCCTTCCTCATGGGTAATGGTAACCATGAAACCTTGGACCACGGTGAGCAAGATGTCCCTCATAGTCACTCGAAGTACGCACGTAGTAGAAAAAGTAAAAGTTGAATGTGCATAATTTAGCCTCATGTATTGGGTGAATCTTATATATTTAAACGAGCAATTCGTGTGTGTGTGTGTGTGTGTGTGCGTGTGTGTGTGTGTGCGTGTGTGTGTGCGTGCGTGTGCGTGTGCGTGTGTGTCTTGGAAACGGCTCCAACGATTTCGATCAAATTCTGTATTCAGATAGGGTTTTGCTTTTTAAGTTTATCTATATAAGTGTAATTCCTGAAAAAACGCGATTTTACGCGTAACAGTCACAATTAGTCTAAACTTTATTTCGGCCATAATTTCTCTGTTAATGAATCGATTTCAGCAAACGAGCTAGCGTTTTGAAGTCCTATTCCAGGGCTATCAGAATACGGTAAGAACGTTGACCTAGCTATATTAGTTTATGTGCTATAGCTCGTCCCGTCTATATGTTTGAAATAGAAATACAACGTATTACATTTTACGGCTGAAATGATGGTGCTTAGGTATGAAATATTTATATGTAACTATACATCTCTTGTATCTCGGAAATGACTTAACAATTGCGACAAAAATTTTTTATTTAGTTAACGGTTTGCTTTCCAAGTTTATCTCAATAAGTATTTTCTCCCAAAAAACAAGATTTCACAAACAGGGTATTCTTAATGACCGAAGCAGGTGTGAAGTGTTATCTTGTCTTCCATGTTACAAAACAATTGACACATTGTTATTTAATTGAAGCTTGCACCGAGTTGAGAAAACCCCTTAAACGGATTGAATTTCTCCGAACCGAAACTAAAGTTTGAACACTATGTCATCAAGAGTAAAATGTCTTTCCTTACGTCCTTAGAGGGATGATCATATGTCTTAACCTCCTCTTAAACTCCTATCTACTCATATATGCCTTTATTTCATTAATTTATACATCCTCCCTTGTTTAAAAATGCCACAACGAAGGAAAAGGGACCCCTCCCAAAAAAAAGTCTGATTTTAAAATTTTACGCGAATGAAATTACAAATTCTGATTGTGCACCCCTGTGCGAGCATACGTGTTTGTGTATATTAATACAAGTACATCAAAATGCGCATCTTATGTTCCGTAAAAGAGGGCCTCCAATCCGTGCAACAGAACCTTATAATTACAAGATACCTTGTATATAACGGTTTTGTCTTGAAGAGTGTTACGTATTTTATATTACTGCCATCAGTCAAATCCAGTATTTCAACGTGACTGAATGCTTCTTGATGTCTTTTTATTACTTTATTAAAATCGTGCGCTTCGTTCTCACACGCCATTTGTGAGAGTAGATTAAAATGAGTTGTTTCGAAATGAAAGCAGTGAGTCAGTTTAAGACTTCAGCTATTGCATATTTGCGTACCAAACATATATCACATGATCATCATTCTGTAGAGTTTCTCTTCTATTTCTAAACATTCAGTAGTTAAATGGAATTCCAAGGAACATCTTCAAATTAGTCCCAGGGAAACAACATACGACGAATCATTATTTCTAAACAATGTTTCTTTCACAAGTGATGACCTCCATGTTTGTTTCTTTACATCTGGCGTGTGTTGAGTTTACTCGCGGAATTTGCTTTTCATTTTTCAGAACTTCTTTGGTTTAGTACTATTGCTTTAGCTTCTGTGTAAATAACAGATCAAATAATAGAAGCCATGAACTAGCATCTGTGTTCTCTCTCTCTCTCTCTCTCTCTCTCTCTCTCTCTCTCTCTCTCTCTCGGCCTATGCGGAAAAAGGAATTCCAACGAATAAAGACTGACAGAGGGGAAAAGTCAACAGCGAACAGAACTTTTATTTGTTTTCTTAGCACAAGTATCTGCTATTAGTATCTAAATGTTTACACAGTAAAATAGATGCTGGACCTCGAACTTACTGACAAAAACCACAAATAACGTATTTAACGCAAAGAAAAAACAGCATAAAATCATAAATACATGTTTCATCTGTGGAGGAAAAATCGCTGAAAATTTTATTTAGTTTATTTTCCCTAATATAAGAGAAGGCTGGTAAAGCCTTCAAATGTTTCAGGAAAGGTTATGTTTTCGTATAAGTAGAAGAGAAGCGTCTTATGCTACTTTTACAATAAACAAAGAAACAAATATCTTTGATGAAATATTAATAGTGAATTGTTTAAGACTTAATACATAAATGACAGAAATAGTTATAAATGAATTGGACTTTAAAACTATACCAAGAATGTCATCTTCACTCATTTCAACGAGACTCGTAGCTTTCTGCACGTTTATTATATCTTACAATATAGGTAAACTAATGTTTAGACGAAACCCTAACACTTCTTTGCCTGCTTAAGACGAACTGTCCAAAATACATCCACATTAGTGGTAGATCAATGTGCTATTGTATCATAACTTTCTAAGACCTTTTTACACACCGTTGAGTAGTTCAATAATTTAAACTTATTTAACTTTCTCATACATTTAATTAATGTAAGTTTTAGGAGCAACACAATGTAGATGACGAATAGTTTGAAAAATAGATTACGGCTGAAAGGACAGCATTTAAACCTAAGTTATTCCTTAAAGGCATCGAATCAGTTTAGTTTTCAGATCATGTTCACTTGAATAGAGTGGCTGTTTTATGGTCGGCCCAGATCGCCTGAATGTGTGCTCCGCGCCCGGGGGTGCGGTTCCATTCTAGAACTCCCAAGTGACATAATCATAATTATACCTACAGAGGACTATATAAGCAATAAAATCAGGACGGAAGGAAATAGTATGAACTGAGACTAGACTGTAGGCTGGGAGGTCGTAGATAAACTACCCCCGCCCCTAACCCTCGTAGTGTGTTTTGGCGTTTGCTGGCAGCATTCGGACCGCCTGTCAGTCATCCTTGGTTTCTGTTGTTTTGCAGTCTATGATTTGAGTGAAGCCAACCTTGAAGCCAACTGCTTGGGAATTCCTATGCCTGCTCATGAGAAATAGTAACATGCACTATGAGTACTAACCTGCTTGTGTTGAAAGTGGTATCTATCTGCCTTGGTACGATCCTGGCACTCCTCGTCGTCACGTGGTTGTAATTCAACTATAGTCATTATGTAGAGTTTTAGTGTTAAAAGTCTAGCAGCTGTATGAACAGAGGTTTCTGATTCACCGAAGCTGTCCTAGAGACTTCCTTGGAGAGCTTTTGAATTAAGTACAATTTTGAACATTATTTTCTTCATTGGAACGTTCCTTTTCGCTTCTTAGGTTTAGGCTTTAGCGGTTCCATTGTCCTAAACTTATTAACCATACATCTGACAGTTTCTCTATTTAGAACTGGAATACCAGGAAATGTATCCTGAAATTGTCTAAACGCCTGTTAACGTGATTCGCCTTTTAGGTGTCTCACGAGAATTTGTCTGTAATGAATGTGTTTCACGTCGACAAGTATCGTTTTCTCAGAAAGATTACGGTCAGATTTTCAACCTATCAACAAAATTTAGGTCTCTCAGGTTAATGCAGGCATGCCGTTCAGCACACCATGTTGCATACCCCTACTTCAACCCGTTCCACGCAATGTGACGTTGCGTTGAAGCGGATTGGCTACCACGGACCGGCGTTTGTTATTCAGGCAGGTCAGCGGTATACGTGCAGTGATAATCCCAATCGTGGTGGATATGTTTATGTCAAAGAGGCCAGGGTAGCTGGGATAGGTGTAATGGTGGGGGAAGTCTAGGTGAGACTGTTTCCCCTTCAACGGCACCCCTAGGTTTGTGGCACTCAGACTAATTGGGTATGGTGGAAACAGAACCTTGATCATTGTTAGTATGGTCAATATTATATTATCTATTGTGCACCCAAGAATGAGTTAAGTTTACTGTTTACTATATAACCCATTTTATTGGGAAGTTGTGGAGGTTTCTTATTAAATCATGCGCAGTTATTTGTAATTGTTAAAAGTTCACATTATTACAATTAACGTACTTACATGCGTTTTCTATAAGCGGTGATGGGCTCTTCAGTTCCCTATGGAAGCGGCTTCTGAAAGTCACATAGGCATATGTGCAACTACAGACAGAACCGTGTCAGGTGCATGTTTATGAGCATGTGGGTATCATCGTCAGCCATACCACTGAATTCTAAAAAGGCGAAAACAAAGCGCATGTTGAACAACTGAAAGTCATACCGCGTCTGGTAATTTCTCTTTAGGTAATATGTTAAACACAAACCAGGTATAAATTACAATAAGAGCACCTTATACTCATGAAATCTTGGATTTTATGTGACATTGCTAATAAAAATAAACTGAAAAGCTAAAGGAACACGGCAGTGACAACGACTAAGACATAAAACACAGACTAGGCTTCATCTCCTTTTCTTCGTATTTTCTTTATCCTTTTTCACAGAAAACCTTTTAAGATAATGTTGATATTAATGAAAAAGGTTTCATTATAGCCCAGTACAATATGTTCATGTTTAGAGCTTATGAAAATAAATAAAGACAAAGGTTTTCTCTTTTTTTTTTTTTTTTTTTTTTTTTTCATCTCCTTTGGTTCCTTGTAAGTATGAGGTTTACACCCGCAGCACTAACGACGTAGCAAGCAGAATAAAACTCTAACGGAGCTGTTCAAGACGAAGCTTTCTACGATATCACATGTTATTCCGTTCCTGGAGGCTCCTTAGTAATTCTATAAAACACACGAAACGTAGAACACAATCAAGCTTCATCCGATTCAATGCAGATTCACGTGAGCTCTGCAGTTTGGAGACTCCAACACTCGTTTCAGAGATGGCGCAGATGTGTTTATTTATGACGATGACGGCAAGAGAAGTACCAGGAGTTAACCTTCATGCTTCTCAGACCAAGCTTGTACTTCCTTGTGTGCGTTTATGGGAGCAATGTCTTAGCTTCCATCTGCATCATTGTCGAAAAGTAGATTCTGCACAAGCATGACACATGAATAATTGCAAATTCAGAAAGGTAATATTATATTAGCACCTGCATCATAACAAATAACCATCCTGACTTACAGCGGTGATTCCCAATCAATGTTGGGCTCAAAATCTCAATAGTAATTAAAAATGTCCGATATATTTTATATAGAATTACTTTAAATTACATTAATTTTAACTAATAAAAAAGCAATCATGCAGTACACAGAATTGTCCAGTATGTATTTTAAGGGACCGTATTGATTAGTCAACATAATTTCGAAAAAATAAATATTTTAACTTCCATGAAAAAACATATCAGAATCAGGATCCAATTGGACTTCCCCCTATTTCATTTCTGGCCGCTGAAATGTTGAACCTTGACGATTACATGGATGAGAACTGGTTTGTGCAAATAGTGACTGAAACTATTTCACCTAACTTTATTGTTTACATGCATTTTACAACCTTAAAATGTTCCTCGTGATGCAATTTTGTCGAATTTCTTTCACATTTGCAGCATACATTTTTTGAAACTGTGCGAAGTGATCCAAAAAGATTTCTCTTGTAATCAAGCATAGTTTTTGAGTTAGAACCTTAATAATTTCATACGCGATCTCTTTTTAGAAAATTAAATGTATTAGATATTTAATTATTTTTTCAGGAAAGGCTTCAACGTAACCCAAAATGTAATATTTGATTGTAAAATAATTTAACAATAATTTTGTTGCTTAACGACAATTACCAGGATCACACCAGCGTCGTCGGTGTGCCAGAACTTCGTCCCGCAGGAGTTTTTTTACATGCCAATATATCTACTGACATGGAGTTGTCGTTTTTAAGGAGACTTAAAAACTTGAACCCGCGACCATCTAACCAACTGAGCCACCCAGACCGACTTTGATTGTAAATAGCAATATTTTAGTAACTAAAAGTTGAATGAAAATATCCAAAATATCCGAACGTGGTTTTCTTAAAATTTGGAAGATCTGAGTCACTGCTCAGTAAAGAAAGTGCCTTATTATAGGAGGCTCGTTGTTTTAAAAAAGGAACTATGCACTTTAAAGCGAATAGCACTTGCCCCTAAACACTAAATTGCCTTTCCCTTTTGTTTGTAGGGATTTTTTTTTTACAGTTCCATTTGAAACAGTGTTCCTAGATACACCAGTTGCTTCAGATGTCAATTTGGGCAGTTTTTTTTTTTTTTTTTTTTTTTTTTTTTTTTTTTTTTTTTTTTTTTTTTTTTTTTTTTTTTTTTAAACGTCCTCCAACATTGTGTCATATCGGACGAATGAATGAAATGAAATGGGTGAAATGAGCCCGAGGTCCATGGAGCTTTAAGTTACCCGACATTCGTCTTCTCAGGGTAGGGAAAACCTCGGAAGAAAATCTTACCCGGATAACTTACCCTAAGCGAAATTCGAACTCGCGACCTCTTGAACGTGAGGCAGACACGCTAACCATCACGCTACCGAGGCGGGCAATTTGGGTACGTCTTTCACAGCCAGCGTGTCACAACGTTGAAAGAAAAAGTTATACACGTTTAATACAAGTCTTTTCACCACTTTTTAGAGAGTTTCCGCTTTTATGTTTCTGTACACTACTTTGAGGAATGGAACACTCCTTACTGACTGCAGGCGCGAACTCGCAGTACTAATATGACGAGTGTCAGAGCATCGCTTCACTGCAGTAAACAACGCAATCGGGGAACTACCTAGTACCACGTGACAATAAACGGAAGTAAAATATTTATACCCAAGTTGAATTGCAGTATTTATTCACCCCATTCTTTACTTGAATGTATTAAATAAGCGATAGTACACACAACGTAGTAACGAACTATTTCCATTCGCTCTAGAAGTTGTGCTGCGGTGTAATGTTGACATCCGTTCACACTTTAAGGACAGATCGGGTATAGTTGCGATATAGGTCGCGTCCAATCTGGCAAGCACAAGGCAAATCCAATTTGACAGAGGGACCAAAACAGAAGTGATTTTTGCTAATGGCACATTAATGTGTTTGAGAAGTAGGGTTAAGAGATTAGAGGGAAGCTGTCGATACCTGGAAAAGTAATATCGGTGTAAGCCAAAGAAAAATAAAGCTTAACCGTTCCAGGGTTAAGTAGAAACGCGAGTAAGGTATGTAAGTTAACCTTATTTGTCAATTGAATGGCGAAATTTCTGATGTTTAAAATGTTATCCTCATATGAAAAGTCAAAAATACTTAATCTACTTCGTGTACTAAATGTAAACACAAGATGACCAAATAAAGACGCAAAGGGGGGAGGGACGTAAAATCGAAACAAAATGCCCTAAAGTAGAACATTGCATAAAATGATAAAAAATTATCTAATACATATACATTGTCATGATATGTGATTTATGATCAGAGTTTATTTACTTTAGCAATGCTTATAGTGCAACATTTGAAAGATGAAATGTCATCTGAACCCCGGCCCTGTTAATTACTGTTGAGCGCACGCGATACCACCTTGTCAGGAGGTAACGCTCCATAGTACATATTACAGCCGTGGCCATGACGGGCCTAAACCACGGTCCTGACCTTGTCCACAGAAAGCGTGACTAGTGGCGACTCACTGCTCCAGCTTCCTTCTGCTCCTCGCACATTTCTACCCACATTACGTGGTAATTCATCTCCTAGTCTCATTCACATTCAACTACTGCATGGAAAATGTACATACCAACGGCTATGATGATCAACATTCCTACTATAAACTATACATTTCGGCATTGCACTGATGAATTCTTAGTTATTGGGAGGTAGAACTGGAACTTAAAAATTCAATGCCACAACTGGGATTTGAACCACAGACCTTCCGCTTACCGGGCGGACGCTCTAACCACTGAGCTATTGTGACAAACTGCCAGAATGGCATTAAATTCTCAAACCAGTTCGTATTTCTCCTGGTAAACCACAAAGGCAGTCTCACATCAGAGACAAATTACCCCAATGGTGACTTACTATTGTGAGTACTTTATATCCCAGGATTAAATAACCTTCAGAATGGTAATTATTATTTATTTATGCCAACAAACTTACTGTTGGTGTTTTTAGACACACAAGCCGTGTGTGGGCAAAGTTTGAGAGGTAGAACTGGAACTTAAAAATTCAATGCCACAACTGGGATTTGAACCACAGACCTTCCGCTTACCGGGCGGACGCTCTAACCACTGAGCTATTGTGACAAACTGCCAGAATGGCATTAAATTCTCAAATCAGTTCGTATTTCTCCTGGTAAACCAGTTTGTTGGCATAAATAAATAATAATTACCATTCTGAAGGTTATTTAATCCTGGGACATAAAGTACTTACAATAGTAAGTCACCATTGCGGTAATTTGTCTCTGATGTGAGACTGCCTTTGTGGTTTACCAGGAGAAATACGAACTGGTTTGAGAATTTAATGCCATTCTGGCAGTTTGTCACAATAGCTCAGTGGTTAGAGCGTCCGCCCGGTAAGCGGAAGGTCTGTGGTTCAAATCCCAGTTGTGGCATTGAATTTTTAGGTTCCAGTTCTACCTCTCAAACTTTGCCCACACACGGCTTGTGTGTCTAAAAACACCAACAGTAAGTTTGTTGGCATAAATAAATAATAATTACCATTCTTAGTTATTGGGTTGAAATGTGGTTACGGAATGATGGTTTTCGAAAGTCGTGAGTAGCCAACCTTTACTTGTACATAAATATAGGTTTCACTTCGCCCTTCATCTAGTATCGGTTGCCCTCTGTCTCCTCTCACCTCACCCCTCCTCCCCGGGCGCCCCCAAGTGGGGCACAAGTACGAAACCCACATGGTTCAGGTGCGTTGCACATACCTCATGTTACCTTACCTGCAGTAAATAGAGGGAGTATTGCATTGCATCCAAAAATTCTATACGCAGATTTCACCTGATATACATGCTTAAGACACCTTAAATTAGACAAATGTTTAGAAAAAACCATGTGCCTGTAAACAGCATAACTCAAAAAGGAAAAGTGGGTTAAATACCAAACTTGCTCTTCCTTGGAAAGGAACGTTGTTAATATAATTCGTAAACCACGAGACATAAACGTCATTTCCGAAGTATCCGTCGCTATTGGTCTGAATGTTCAATATGTTGTCATTTTTAAAGTACTGTGCTTTTTAGTGGTTTCTTGCGATGCCATTGAAAGGAATACGGAATTTCTAGGCCAGCCTACAACAATCCGATTTTGAAACATCTGACTATCGATTCAAATTCCTCGATCCCCTTGTACCATGAACGAAATGTGTAAAGAATCTATTCCTGCAATCTTGGTTAACATGAAGTAGATAGAAAAAGAAGCTTTCATAAAGCAGTTTGTAGAAGCTAAATAAAAATAAACTATTATAGGTAGAGAAAGGTATTTGAATATAACATCAGATTTTTAATTTCAGTCTTGGTATACTGGTTTGTATTTGCTCTCTGTTTCCCTTAAATATTCACTTCATTCCACTTCCACCTGCTATCCATGTCATCAACGTTGTAAAACAATAGCGGATCAGAAAAATATGGATTAAGTAGGTACTGTTATGCTATATCCTCTCCAGCTGTTTCCTGCCAATGATGAATAAAAACTTTTGTAGTGCTTTCAGTTGTACCAACATAACGTACGCCCTGCGTCTCCATCCTCTAGCCCTAAGTTCAGTTTCTACCTCCGTAACGTCTTTATAGGCTTAACTCACATTGTCAGTGAGATTATACTTCTTTATTGACGTGATCCAGCTGAGAATAGCATCGTTTTATAAAACCAAAAAGGCAAGCAGAAATTCTTTGCTGTGAGCACGAGAATGGCTACGTCATATCTGGAAGATACTGAACCTTTTACAGACTTTTAGGATGGCACTCCTTAACGAACCGGTCAACCTCGCACCAGCTTCTCAGATTACATAGTCATCATTCCAAAGGCAGCATTAACCTTCAGCGTATAGCGAAATGTCATCCTTGAAACGTTCTGCTTTTATAGCGAGCAGTAGTCCGGATTTTAGGAACACAGGAACTCTGCTTCAGGAGATGATGGGACATACGATATGTCAGGGGCCAATAGTACCCAAAACTTCAAAGCCCTGTAGTCACCTCCTCCTTACCTCATGGTTATCAATACTATAGTTTGTTTTTTTCTCGTTTACACTTAATTAACTTCAACAAAAACTCCATATTTTTGCCTGAAAGAGGAATTAAACTGAAAAGTGAAAACTAATGATAAGTCAATATAACAATGGAAAAACTTCGTTTAAAGTGTTGGTTTGAAGACAAGTTTGAACAGACTATGTGTATAACTGAATTAATGTATTACTTACACTCATATTAATTTACCTGAAAATTTCAGCTCAAATCACAGAAGCAAATCGTTTCAATTTTAATAGCTATTTCATTTAATCATATGAGGAACCTCAGAGGAACATTGTACATAAATGGGATGGATGATTTTATTTTCAAATTGTTATTTATGCGTTCATTGGGTTATATTTTCGGAAATCAATAATACAAAACAGAGTAAAATTCATAGTTATAAAACCAGCAGTAAATAAAACGTTTAAGGCTAGGTCTTCAGCAAACTCAATTATGGCTGACACAAAATTTAATGGTGGGTAGCTCAGCACAACATCCAATCAGAGGCGTGCCGCGCCTTGAGGTGTTGTATAGTTAAACACGCTGTGAAATCACGTTGTAAAGTCGGTGATATAAGTATCATTTATGCTCACAAAACTTATTTGCACAACAGGAAAGAGAATAGTAGCGGTCAGCTATCAGCCGCCATTAAATGTTGTATCTGCCGTAGTAGGTTATTTTGTATCGCTGGAACACACGTGTTTCATAAATTGCAAACAGACCTAAAAATCAAAACAAAAGACATTTTAATAATTTCAATCGACAATTCTGTATATCCTATGTGTAACTTTTAGCAACTATAATAAAAAATTATTTTTATATATTTTAGATGAGTTATACATTGACAACGTCAGAGCGTCATTAAGAGGGTTATTTATTTAATGTACATCATTATCTTCTGTGCTATCAGAGCATATATTTTTTCTTCTTCTAATTAAGTTGACTGTGTCTCCTGTACATAATCCCTTACTTCCCTTCAGGAGGGACGAGTTCTCTAGTTTGGGAACTAATATAGGCACCAAACAAGAAAGGGATTGACAGATCACGGAGTGAGAGAGGCTATGTTGCCACTTATTGCGACCACGTGGAGAAAAGGTTAGGATTATGTGCACGAAGACAGTTGGATTGCGTTTGGAATGTAGAGCGGGTATAATTTATATTCGTATTCGAAGACAATAGTAAAATAGTGAATCTACATGCAAAGGATAGAACATGCAATTATATGTCACTGTAAAGATTTACTTAACAAGAGAAACATAGCTGTGAAATATTGTAATGGGAAAATGCCGCTATATCCGAATCGCTTGCATCATTGCTGTTGTTGCTGGAATTACCCGGGGGAAATGACAAGCATTCCATCCTTTCTTCCAAAACTGCTTCACTTTCCCATGTTGCCATTTGTATGAGTAACCACTTTTTCACAGTTTTCAGCTGTAGCTTTATTACAGACAACACGGTGAAATCTTTCGCCCAACGTAAACTTTTACTTCGGCCCAAATTAATTAAATCCGATTACACTAGGAAAGGGGGAAGCCAAACAATTTTGGGATTATGCTCTGGAGGAATATTATCAACTGCATATTCCTTTAATTGGGATATGTACTTTACCAAACACAATTATATACGCTTTCCGAGTACGTAAAGTTTTTGTTTTGGTTACGCCGTCTTTGTCAATGTTTTTGGACATAGTTAAATGTCCATTAAAAGTGTAAGACAACTGAAAATGCTCATAACATAAGCACAGATAGACAGATTCATATACACGCAAATACAAGACAAATAACCATAAATAGAGTGATATAAACGAATTTGTCAGCACACAGGTAATGTCTAACTGATGCAAGCATTGCAAGCTAGCGCTACAGGAAGGCATTGTATATATTGCAGCGAAAACAGAAGATAAGACGCACAGTTTATGTTACTGCTGGATTGCAGGTCAGGCACATGTTAAATACCGACAACACTAGTTTCGCGTCTAGTGTTGCTATGGAAACGTCTTAGCTCTAATTGTTTCTTTTCGTTGCTATGACGACCGCAATGACGCATACATCCCCCTCCTGTTCATTTAGACCAGCCATGGGGAAGAGGGGTGACAAGGATGCAGTCCAGTATTTAGCCTTTCCACTCCCTGACAACATTTGAAGGACTGGCCGGTTGTCTGAAGTAGGTAGACAATAGTGGGAGGCGTGGCCTGGTAGTTAACCGCTGTGAGGTGGTAGAAGAGGTGAAAACTGCAATGTAGGGGAAGTGAGTCATTGAGTCATTTCTTCCCATCTATGATTTAGACCTTTCCACCACATGGTTAGCAACTGTCAATTATTTTCTTGATTGGCGCCGGGTATAGTGCACTTTATCAATGTGGAAATGATGACGTTACTAATACTAATTGAATATTTTAAATAGTTTAATTAATAAAGAATACATCTATTGAGTATTTCTGCATGACTTGTCATTACTGTTATCGTTAGCCTTCGGTAAAAATAAGTGGAATGGTGACATCTACTGGTTTATGATAACAGATTGGTGTTTAATAGTCATGAAATTTTTCACACCCCTTTCGGTGTAACTGACACCATTAATGTTTAAGAAAACTTCAGGAGCATCAAGGAAAGCAAACCCAGATAATGTTGAAATGGCGCAGTTGTTGTGTTGCGATACCTTTTAGGAAACCTATCCCTTCAAGCTGTGAAACAAGTATCTCAAAGAAGCATAAAGAGCATCTCTAGTTTCAGATAAATGTTTATGAATGAGGATGATGGTGATGATTTCTAGGTTAAATTCATAGCTTGTATGAGTAGTTATTTACTACATATAACTCACAATAAGCTTACCATTTTAATCGCTGATAGTTGTTTCCATAAAACAAGAGAAGTCAACTGTGAGAGAAACATCTGATGACAGTAAACGTTCCGAATGTGTTCAAGAGAATTTTGAGATTTGTAGCAGTCTAAGAAGTACATCCTTGTAAGTGGAAAAACACCTCGTCATTAAACGAAGTGATGGACAACGTGTCTGGTCTACAACAAGAACAGTCGGAAAACACTGGTAAATAATATATCTCCCAAGTCTAGCTCTTCCAATTCCTGCATTGTATGCACGCTATACGGTCGTAAGCGTGGTTTTTCTTCTTTTGTAGGGGGAAGGTGCTCTTTGACATTTGTAGTACGAGTAGCAAAGACACAACAGTTTCTTTGAACACCAGTAAATATTCACAAACATCGTTCACATAGGCTTGAGACATTACGGTGTCACATAATAATATGCTCCATTCTCGGGAAGGAAGGAGAAAAATCTGATGGGTTAAATTCACACGACTTTCTCTTCCTACTATTTATTTATGTATATTGTATTTATTTATGTATAATGTGACTATCCACATTTTAAACCATTACCTCATTAAATTTTAACTACCACTTAATTATCTGGTAAACTTTCGCTGATATTTTTGCCTAACTCAGTCACTTCAGGAATGCCAATTTTCCATATCACTTGTTTCTTTACTTGCAATACAGTACGCACGGCACAGGCCCTTTTTTCCGGACGGTGCACTTGCTGGGGAGTCGAATACAGGACGTCTCGAATCCCTTGCAATAACAGTACTCACTGCAAGTCACCATAGTAGTCAGAAACTCGCTCGGAGAACAGTGATTTTCATCGCACCAGAAACGCACTTGCTCATTTGCTCACTCGCTAGCTCACTCATGTACTCACTTCACGAAAGTGACTCGACTTGCGAGAATGCTCGCTTATATAACCTTTGGAAACCTCCACACAATTCGAGAACATTCGAGATGGCGAAAATGTGTCACAATATATACTAAAACTGTTTATGAGAAATCTTATTTTTTGTTTAATTCATATTAATTGATAAACCAATGTAGAAGTTGTATTACTAGGGAGCGGGGTTTTAGTGCGAAATCCATCAAGCTAACCGTGCACTTACAACGGGAAGTGGAAGCGCCGGCCGGCGACCTTGTATAGCCCTCACGCTACCTGCCGGCTCTATGCTCTATGCTGTTAATCTTATTCCTATGTTTACTTACTAAAACCGCGCTCCCTGTTTATTACACAATTCATTGAAGATACAAGGTGGATAGCGAAAATTCAATAGATGTGCAGATGTTACTGAAAGTTTTCAAGTTTGCAGTAGGCACTACGCCCACGATGCATGGATGGTTGATAAGTTGCTTCGCATTACCTCTGAGACCGTGGTCTGCGAATATGACGGCAACCTTGGGAGAGGTGCTGTTCTGCCTGTTTCGGAGCCACAGCGGCGTCACTCCAGGTGTCACGGTGTGCGGAGCTATCGGATGTGATTTTAGGTCACGGCTGGCAGTGATTCGGGTACTCTGATGGGCCAACGGTACACCACAAAGCCTGCGTCCCAGTGTATTAGCTCTCATGCGATAGTATGCTGGTACCATAATAGCATGACAATGCTCGTCCACATACGATACGTGTTTCTGTGAACTGTCTGGGTGGTACTCCCGTGGCCAGCAGGTTCCCCAGATCTGTCCCCAATAGAACATGGTGGGACTAACTCGGGTATCAACTCCGTCCAGTTACAGCAGTTGTGGGTCAGTTGGCCTCAGGTGACTATACAGCGCTCCTAACCAATTTATACGTGCATCCTGGTTAGAGGAAGTGCAACATCTCTGAAAAGTGGACTTCTACTGTCAACCTCATTGAAATATAGTCACATAACTCCTCAACATCTGAGGTTTAGTTTAAATTCCTCCAATCCTTCAAGGTACATCTTAACCAAAATTGTTGGGCAGTGTATGCGGATGACAAATGAAATATATATCTTAAGTTTTCTGGCAATAGCCTGTGAAGATCTCTTCATTCAAAAGTTATTTTGTATAATTTTGTGTAGTTGGTAAAGCTTAAGAAATAGACAAAACACGCAGTACACACAAATGTGTGTAATATCTAAAACACAACTTATTTCAAATAACTTGTTTGTGCATCATCCATTTCCGAGATATACGTTATTATTGGTTTGAATTTTTCAATACATTTTAAAGGGGCTGTCGCTACTCAGTTGTTTCTCACAATATCATGGGTGGAGTATAGAATTTCAAAGCCAGCGTATAGCGACCCGGTTTATAACACCTGAGTATCGACTCTGTTTCCTATTTTCCTTGTATCTACAACGAAATTGTACAATAACTGTTTCTGCAAAGGTTCATCTCTGTTAGCATGAATCAGATAGAAAAATAAGATTTCGTAAGAACTGCGTGCAGAGGTTATATGTTATAAATAAAACGACAGAGGATGGGGAAAGTCATGTGAATATAAACATAAGATATTTTTCTTTCTTTCTTTTTTACTTACCTTATGTTTTCCCCCTTTTTTAAAAAAAAAACATGTTAGTGTCACTTCAGAATCTGTGTACATTTCTGTTGTTAGGTGGTCAGCATTTTAAACACAAACTTACTAATTATTGCTCCTAGTGATGTTTCAGCAATGTCAGAAGGAGCTAATGTAGCATATAGCTGATTCCACATTCTGTTTAGTTTGTACGCCGCTGTATTCCCGACCACACACAACGGGAGATAGCTTATATTTGTGTTCCACCCTAGCGCGGAAGGCTGTAATCACTTTGAAGATCATAAAATATACTCTCCCTGAGAATGGCTCATTGAATACGACATTTACTTCATCATAGTTTCACAGAATAGCAACGGCATCTCCGTCCTGTTAAAATGCGTTCTTGTACAGTTCCGTTACTAGGAAACACAGCATTAACGTGCTGTGCCCGACTGATCATCTTTGGTGATCCTTTAGCGCTGCACAATTACGGCAACTCGCACAATGTAATGGGAATGTTTTCAACATGGAAGTAGGGCGCACTAAAATCCAAGCCTTGTATTTTAACTGGTTGGCAGGAGGCCACTACAGCCTATGTAGAAAGTAATGCAGAAATCATTGACCCCGTGTCTCTGGGTAGGTGAGAATTCTACGTAGGTGCATCTATCCACACCACTCATCCTACATCGCACGTCAATATTTCTAAGTGCATCTCGTCATGGCTCGAGGCCTGTAGCACAGGCTTCAAAACTCGGTGGTGCAAGATTCACGTACATTTATAAGCAGGGCTGTGTTTTATTGGTGATCATTTTTAAAAGAATTCGCATTTCATTTTTCAATGTTCGTACTTTTGTGTTAATAGTGCAAAAACTAAGCGTGGTTAGTATAATAACCGAATTTGAAATTCATTTGGATAAAAATGATTAGCTTATCTTGCAAATACAAATGCAAATATTGTAGTACCCGTAAAAATGGATGATTAGTACCATCAGTAGAATATGCGAGGTTTAACAAAGACGCAAGTAATTTTTGAAAATGTTATAATGTTTGGTAAGAAATTAAATTAAATATTATTTAGCGCAATTGTTTGCTCCATGACACCGAGCGAGATGGCTCCGCAGCAACGTGTGAAGCTCGCATTCGGGAGGTCGTGGGTTCGATCCCTGCGGCCGATCTTCCTGACCCATGGTTTCTTTCGGGTCACAAGGCAAGTACATTCCCAGAACTTGCCGTCCCTCTATTTCATTTCACCTTCCTTTCAATCCAATCTTTCAGGGTCGGAAGTATTGGCAATGACCGAGTTAGCGCTGCCATGTGGGGGATTTACGCACTGTAACTGCTCTTCTAGATGGATCGGTTGCCTTATAGCTGCCAGGGAGGAGGGGGAGGAGGTCGCTGTCAAAATCCATGCGGCTGGTGGCTGTTTGGCGGACCCTGGTGTCGAGATGAAGAATCTCCAGCATACGTTAGGGACTCCTTACTTCGGCTCCCTGCTCGCCTGGGTTCCCTCACGCCTGTAGAATACTCTTATTCCATCCCTTCCTCCCAGGGGTCTGAAATATATTAGCCAGCTCGGGCTCAGTGTGGAATCCCCTCCGTACATACTTACCTCTCTCTCCAACTCTCATTCCATGACAGCAGACTACAAACTTGCAAGTTTCAATGTTTTCGGGCCATTGAAGATCTCGTCAGTAAACTACAGTTCGTCCAGATCGTGGTGACACTCCGTATGCGCAACAGAGGAGAAATTAAAGAGAAGTGACTGGAGTGGTGGGGAACAAGCGAGCGATGTCAGAACTCAGGCAGTCACATACACAAGCGTTGTACGTGTACGTATCGTAAACAATTATTGTGTAGTTATCACGGTCAGAGCAAGTGGTATACTGATCCCTACTTCTCCTATTATGTAAATGGCCACGTCTCTGCTATTGGGCATCTATGCTTCAGGAGTGGGGAAGTGTCACGACAATCTGGACAAACTGTACTAAATTATAGTGCAGAAAGAATATTTCACCGTTGGCATTTGATGGTAGTCGTAAGGTTTGAACAGGTATGTCACAAAATCTATGAAACTGGTTCACTTCAGCGTAATATCAACAGAGCATCCAGTATATCAGTTTCACTTTTATCGTGATAAAAATTTCTGACACAGTTGTAGAATTCAATATAACATAAAAGTACCTACATGTTATTTTCACTCCCGAATTCAACTAATTGCCTGGACATAATCTGTGCCAATTCGAGATTCATATCAGGTTTTGCAATTAATTTTGATGCTTCAGAAAGAAAATCGAGTACTTCGGTTGCCTTTATATCGTTCACATATAAGTTTTGTAACTAATTTTTAAAGTATGTCAATATTCGTGTTTATCGTGCAAATAAACACTTGCGAGAAAACGAGAAATTCGCGTAAAAATTACAGGTTGTAATCGTCTGCATTTATTGTGAATCTTCTAGTCGAAATTGAAAAACATTTCTCACATTTATCGTCAATAACAGAAAAGAAAGAAAAAAACGGCTTTGTTTATAACTTCTCAAACGTTGACTAAACTCTACGCAGTAGTTGATAAAATATAAAAATTGACGGTAAAGATGTAAAAAGAGGTTCTAAATAAGATCAGCAAGATGAAACATACGCAGAACTTATTACGAACGTCCGATTCTAATGCTAATTATTAAAATATGTACATGGAATAAAATGTTCATTCTGTGTAGGCAGAAATATTACGAAGTTTTCATGTGCATTTTGTGCAGTAGGATTTTATTTATCTCTTATGGTTTCTCAGTTACGCAAATTTTTACAAAATTTCTTCGAAAATAAAGGAGCTTCAGAGCAGTTCAAAATATACATTTTATTTGCCATACGAAAATCTTTAACGTATGGTACTTAAATCAAAATCGCTGAAGCCACTTCTGAGAAAATCGAACATTTCGAATACTCTTAGACGCAAAGGAAAGTTTCGAGTGGGGGTTTTTCTTGCAAATCTTTGTGTCTCATCTTTGGAATATGCTGAACCTAAATTATCAATCAAATACCTTACATGAATACCAGACATTTTGTTTTTTAGTTATGTTGTTCACAGACACAGTTACAAGACTTTTTTCTAAAAAGACATTTTGTATTCAGGGTGCCTCAAATACATACGTTTGGTGAAATCTCGATATTGAATTTTTGGGTGGATTGCAATGCCTCGTCTACTACTGGGTACGTGATAGTGAAAGTAAAAATGAATAGTTCTTTCCAAGTAAATGCTTTCTGTGTTTTGAGCTAAGATTATCTAAAATAAAAAGTTAGTATCTCAAAACTAATGCTGTGCAAAGGATGTTTGCAATGTATCCAGGTTCTTGATCAGTATTCTAAAGTAACAACAACGTGGCGTTATTTTCGCAAAATCGGTGTCTGGATCACTGTGTCCTCCTGCGCTTGGCAAATGCTGTTAAACAACTGCTATAAAAACCAGCTCGGCTAGTTAGCCTTCTCCGTTGCACTTTTTTATTTTTCCCTACGGTTTTACGCACCATCAACCAGACTAGTGTGACAACTGCTTCCTTTTTTCAGTTTCGGTTAATCCTCGAGATATTTAGCAAAAAGGTGGGCAAACGTGACTTACACGCTGCTTATAGCGGTTCACTGTTCATTAGTTAATTTGCTCCTTGTTTATGTTAACTTCATAGACATTCAGTTGCAGGAAACATAATTTAAGGTAGGCCAAACTGATATCAGGGGACCAGCCAGTAAATGGTTTATTTCTTATGTTGATAATAGACAACACTATTGAAATAGATTGTGTTTTTTCTGAACCTGCTGCCATATGCTACAAGGATCCATAATAGGTCAGTCCTATTTTTGGTTTATATCAACGATCTTCCTTTCTTTATTGCGCCAATAAAGAGTGTTCTTTTCTAGAAGATACTAATTTTAGTCTCGAAAGCAGTGATAAAGAAATTATGCAGGCAAGCACCACTTTTGCTATTTCAGAATTACAGGTGTGGATGAATGACAAACTCAATCCAACAAACAGCAAATGCGCATATTAATATACATTTATAATGTAATCTGCATATGTTAATTTTAATTAACAAATGGCTGCATATAGTCCTATTTAGGTTACAATTTCTACACAGTCTCAAAGAATACCAACTCTTCAAATTCATCATATATTGTAGGATCTAAAAATTAAAAATTCTGGTTTGCATGGTTATTTAAATATAAGTGTTTTAATCTGTAAAGGTATAGTTATATTGAAAATGCTCCACACGATGCATTTTTAAAAGTACCCACATAAAAACTTTACAGTGAATGAGTTTACTAAAGACATATCGTCAGATTTGTAATGTTGATCCCTAATTATTGTATAAAAATCGTAACCTTTTGTACTCTCCAAAACTCTGGATTCTTTAAAAAGTTAAGTATTTATTTCTCAAAATTGGATTAGTGTTTTGAAAACTTATGCGATTTTTTTCTTCAGTGTACTTTTGAAAGGCAGTACAAAAATATTGAAACAAATTAGTAAAAAATTGCATTTTATGCAACATTTTGGATTTGAAGAAATCCTGTAAAAAGTTTGCGAGGAAACAAGGTCAAAGTTGGGTAGTTTAAATGCCCCAAGTGGAAAACCAATGTATTTTCTTGAAATTTAGATTCATATTATTTTATTATGAAAAAAAAAGTTTTTAACTTTCCTCAACTTTTGGTCAAATTTCATGGATGCTTTACCTTAATGCATACCTAATTTGATGTGTCAACACGCATTGGTATGAAGCCAAGGCATGGATAATAAACATATGACCAGGATATCGTAGGCAATAAAGAAAAACCATCGATAGATATAGGCTTAGACTTTGTGTAGACCTCGGTCGTTAGTTTGGTCACGAAATGCACTGAATGTATATTAAAGCTGATTTGTTGATACCATCGAACATTATCACTGGTGATACACGTCACAAAATGGTCCAGAGCGACAGCAGCAATACGACCTTCAAAAACTGACCGCCTCGAAGAAATCGGCGTGCGACCTTGCCTGGTAGTCATACATCGTTATTAATATGGCTGGAGTATAGTAGTTTACTTAGGTATAATACTTAGCATTCCATTAGAATTAAGGGGTATGAAAACAAAACAAGTTTTAGTTCTAATTTTACTCTGAAAACATCTGCTCCGCTTGACAGTAAATTTGCACGTGATAAAAACCCTGACTCAGCGAAAATGTTTTATGAGTGGCGAGGCTATGTGCAGCAGTATGCCCCAAACACAGTACTTAGAGTTGTGACTAATAGCCTGCTCAGTAATACACATTTCGAATTTGATCATAGTTCATTTTGTGTATCTGCAATCACAACAGAAATTATTTCCCTTATGTTTCCCTTGTGTTTGATATAATTTTGCAAATGTCTTTCAACATAAACACGTTCTATTGCACTTGCTGTCAAACTACGCACTTCATAATATTTTTTCTCCGAAGGACGTCGTTTTATTACAAATCCTATAAACAAGGGAAACCTGCCCACAGTGGCGACATTTTGTGCGCAGGTTTTAAATGTAACAGATACAATGAAGGTTTTCTTAGTTTTGTTCACTTATGATGCGATGCAGTATTTCTAACTTTCACCGAGAAATTTATTCGCGGACCTGTGTGTTGTTTTTCTGCTTGTATTGCAATGTAGCTGCCAAACTAGACAGTTTTCTTACGTCACGGTAAAGAAACCACGAGACTATACCTACTTATTTTATCCTAAGGTTGAAGTTACCCAAAACAAACCTAAATACGCATATCAGAAGCAGCCCTCTTTTCGATTGCGCGTATTGAAATAATGCGTGTAGATATACGGAATTTGTAGAAATTAGATAGGTATAGGGTACACAATGAAGGGGAACATCCCTTTGTGAGATTTATTGAGGCTAGAATCCCCCCTAGGAGGAAGGGATGAAGTGTTCCTTAACTACGGGAGGCTAGAGGGCGCAGTAAGACGGGCTAAAGAGATGCGCGGAGGTCCCTTCCAGTTCCCGGCGGGAAGACCCGTCCCACTACTGGTGCTCTCCGCAGAGGGCGATGAACGACCCGTCCAACCAGGTACTCCTCTCTTGTCCACGGGGTAAGGAGTTTGAGGTAGAAGACAAACGGAGGGGTGCCTGTAGTCAGCCTATTGTATATCAGACCCCGGGAGGGAGGAGATAGGAAACCCCGGTGGGTATGGTGGAACCCGGATCAAGATGTACCAACCCACGTGGAGACCCTAACGTGTGTTGAAGATTCATTTTGGCACCAGGTGTCTTTGTGCAGCTGTCAGCCTCACGAGTTTTGAGATACCCCCTGCGGGGACAGGCGACCACAGTGCCACCTCTACGTCGAGAACAGTAAACAGTAAATTCCACCACGCAGTAACGCTACTTCGCCGACACCTCAAACCGAAAGGACAGGACTGAAACGAAGGTGAAATAAAATGAAGGGACCGGAAGTCGTGGAAAGGAAAGCAACCAGCCCAGCACTCGCTTAGTGACTGAAAAATCGCGAAAAGAACCGTTGGTCAGATTGATCCATCACTGGGAATCGAACCCGGGACCTCCCGAATGCGAGTCCCTTGCGTTACCTCCTAAGCATCGGTATACTATCTTATTGGAGCAAGCATGTGTGCCATCTATCCGGCACCACCACACATCACGAAACCTTAGAGCACAGCTGAAGCATGAGAAGGAAAGGAATGTAAGAGGTTTCAGGGAAAAGAAATCGTGGAAGACGAGAAACCGTTCCAACTCTGGCCTCCCGGCAAGGGAAAACCATAAAAAACGAACGTTAGTGGACGATCTACGGAATCGAACCCGGGGCCTCTCGAATGTGAATTTAACACATTAACACAATATGAGTGAGACATTGGCACAATATTAATACACAGGTTGAAGAAAACTTGTTGTTGTAGTGTTTAACGCCCGCTTTTACTACTACGGCACCGCAGGCGGTGACACTGATGATACATGTAATGAAGATGGAGCACCAGTGGAATGAGATGGTGGGGGAAACCGGAGCACCCGGAGAAAACCCGCCCTGACGCCGCTTCGTCCACCACGAATACCACATGCGGGTCCCTGGGATCGAACCCGGGCCGCCTAGGTGGTAGGCGAGCGCGCTAACCGCTCGGCCACGGCGCCGCCTTGAAGAAAACTGACAGTGACTGGAGAATAACTAGGTTAGGAATCCTAGACACTCGCTGTGCCGCCTACTATAGTGCAGTATGAAACAAGTTACACTCGGATCAGTATTCGCTGCTTATGGGTGCTAATACCTTTAACAATGAACAAGTCGCGGTCCGATTCCTGTGGCCGACCTTCCTGACCCGCGGGTTTTTTTCGTAGGTTTCCCGGGTCACCAGGGGAATGCTGGGAAGGATATCCATATCCTCCGAATTTCCTGTCCCTCCATTTCGTTACGTTAATCATTTCACTTTACTCTTCATCGCGTTAGGTTTCTTTCAGGGTTGGAAGTGTCGGCGAGCGTCACGGCAGCAGCACGGTAGGGAGAACAAATGCACTCTGCAAATCTCGTCCCCAGGATTGGAAGGCGAGTCTTCTGGTTTCCGCCCCCCCCCCCTCGGGATCTTACAAGCTCGAGAACTAAGCCACCCTCCGTCGATTTTTTTTTTTTTTTTTTTTAATTAACGTCCTCCAACATTGTGTCATATCGGACGAAACCCTCCGTCGAGGTACTTCTAACTGGGAAAATATAGGGACACTCTCATCTGCTCTGTCGTGGCAACGTTCCGGCGGCCCTTAGGATCCATTCGCCTCCTCCCGGGGGTTGCCCCGTCAGTGGCATAATCACTAAAGAAAGCATTTCGGTCGAGGTGCTAAGTCCCCCTCCGCAAGTTGTCATTGAGTCAAGGATTAGCAAACGAGAAAACGCAAACCTTTAAATAGTGGGGAACAAAATTGTTCCAAACGCGGTTAGTAAATTTTGCGAGAAGTATCCAACTTCCTCATGTGTCAAAAAAAGAAAAAAAAAAAGAAAAAAAAAAAAAAAAAAAAAACCACCGACAACGCTTAGTATGTTGAACGGGATGGCAAACTGAACGGTTTTCAAATAGGAACCTCTGTCCGGAAATGCACGGTTTGGACGCTCGAGAGCGTTGAAGTTTGAGAACGAACGCTTGTGACAATTTGTTAAGATTTGTTTTGGTATGCAACTCTTTAGCCACTTTTTAGGGATGAACGACCTGAGCATAATAACATTCCTGCATGCTCTAAATTCCTCCATACAGCCCTTGGTGCGCATCCTACTCACTTACTTTGTAGTTTCCAATACAATAACGTTTTAATAGCAGTGTCACGTACCAGTACACAGCTGGGGAAATGGGCGACTTGAGCTCCAGCACACTTTAATTGTAAATGTGCGGAATCACCTCAACGTAGCATATTCAAGTTAATGGATTGGTAGAGGTGGACCAGTTCCATGGCCAGCACGGTCGCCAGATCCGACAACCTCTCGACTGTTTTCTGTGGAGTTTTATGAAGAGTATGGTATATGGCACTCCTGTAACATCAGCGGAGGACCTTATGGCTCGAGTCTACGGAACAATTGAACATCTTCAAAGACAACCACACGTATTGGGTCATTTGCATGAGGCTTACCACCGCTGATATGGTTCTGCAATGACGTAGGAGCTACACAGTTCAAAGCCCGTTTGTAATGTAGACAACTCGATGTTGGGTGTATTGACGAAATGTGAACGCACAGCCATCTCACACTTCGATGCACTACAGCGTCCAAACCGTGCATTTCCAGACAGGGGTTCCTATTTATAAACCGATCAGTTTGCCGTCCCGCACAACATACTAAGCGTTGTCGATGTTTTTCTGGGACATCTGTATATAGAATTTTGTCATCATTAGCCTTAGAACTCATTGGTGTGTCCAATACTAGGTATAGCACGTAATTGCTAGAAATGAACGCCATGTGCTTGAGGGATTGGGATCTGATTAATGGAACCACGTACGTAGGTTTATACCAAAAGGTTTTGAATCGTCCTATGGACTTTAAATTTAATCTGTCTAAGCGATAACAACACTAACAATAGGCCTGCTGCTTCTCGGCAACCTCTTCCTACAGGGAAAGGTTGGCACCTCTACCATCTGCTCGCCAGACCATACGCACGTGCGCGGCGGAGCAATACATAACTTCATAGAAAACAGTGAAACCAGAGTAGCTTGAACGTAATCACCAAGACCCGGACTTTAATGACCTAAAACTGTTTGAAAACTGAACTTTAAAGTTATATAAAATTTTAAAAATTGTTCAAATAATATTTAAAATGACCTAAAACGGAGATTTATTTAAATTTGTTAAAATTAGTCTACATAACATAATTTTATAGCTATACAGGTTACAACCGTTATAAAGAGGAAACCTTAGGTAAGACAATAATGATGAAATAATTTAGAAAATTAATTTAAAAATTTATTTGCTCCATGTTCTTGTTTGAAAAGTCTGAATAGAAAATTGGTTTTGAAGTATGTTTTACAAAATTGCAGCGTTAACTCTCGAGTTCTAAGATCATACAAAATTCATTGTAAATGAAGAGAGCTACACAGCCTATGACACGACACAAGAACTAGAGCAATCTGATTGTACCCTCTTATTAACGCGAAAAAGGGAAAACTGACTTCTCTCATCTCTAGTTTGGAGCATCATTTCCAGACTAAGCATTAAATAGAAATCTTTTTTCTCTCACGAGTGAGAGTTAAGGACATACAATCACTCAATGAGAACTTGCGGAGGGTGACTTAGCACGTCGACAGAAAGGCGATCTATTGTGCCTTTGCCCCTGACTGGTACACACTCCGGGAGGATGGATGAGGCGAATGGATCCTAAGGGCGGCCGGAACGTTGCCACAAAAGCGCAGGTGCCAGGGTATCTACATTTTCCCAATTAGAAGCATTTGGTGGAGGCTGACTTAGCTCCCCTGACCCCTTCGGCCTTGTATCATACCAAGGGGGGGCACGAAAACCAGTGGCTCGCGTTGCAATCCGGGGGACGGGATTTCCTGAGCACATTCGCTCCCCCTGCCGTGCTGCTGCCGCGACGCTCGCCGACGCTTCTAACCCTGAAAGAAACCTAACGGGCTGAAGTGTGAAATTAATGATTAGTGTAACGAAATGGAGGGATAGGAAATTCGGATGATATGGAAATCCTTCCCAGCATTCGCCTGGCGGCTCGGGAAAACCTCCGGAAAAACCCATGGTTCACGAAGCCTGACCACGGAGATCGAACCCGCGACCTCCCGTATGTGGGACACAGACGTTACCGCCTGAGCCATCCCGCTGCGTTATGTATATACAAAGTTAGGCTTATTTCTCATTTGAATAATGAAATTTCTGATGATTGAAACTTATCCAGTGTCAATAACAAAGTGTTGATATCTTCTTCTTCTTCTTCTTCTTCTTCTTCTTCTTCTTCTTCTTCTTCTTCTTCTTCTTCTTCTTCTATAGCGCAAAGGCCCGTTTTCGGGTCATGGCCTTCCCGCTTGATATATGTATGTACTCAATGTAAACGCAAGGAAATTACTAAATAAAGGTGCAAAACGCAACAACAAAATGACATAACACATATACAGTTTCATAAACTGGGGTTCATGATCAGGATTCATGTATAGGTTTAGCAATACCTATTGTGCAAAAATTAAAAGATTACATGCCATGAGTATTCGGTCCCTGGTTATCGTAGTACACCAACGCTGCAATAGCACACAGCAGCCCAGACTCTGCCATGTGCTGTTATCCCCAACACTAAAGCATTTCATTATCTGTGCAAAGACATTGCTGATTTGCATACTACGACTGAATGTCTGTAGTCAACGGTCCATAGCATGAGCGATTAAAGCAAATGGTAGTGATAAAGTCACACGATGCCCCTTGTGATCTCATTTACATGTACCAAAACGGCATGTCTCAGGAGTCATCAGAAATGTGTACTCTGTCAAGACGAGTGAAATGAGGGAGAAAGTTGGGTCATCGCTTACAGGCAGAAAATGAGCAACGTAAGCTGTTTTTCCCTCGGTTAACGCTTTACATATTAACAATAATTTAGTTAGCGGTTGACATCGATTAATGCGTTGTAGACATTTCAGTACTTAGGTGTTTAAGGGTGTTACTACTAAACATACAGTTTTTATTTTCCCTACAAAAAAGTAATTGTAGGTAGAGAATATATTGTATTCCACCCTACAATTCGATACCGAGATTTCATCGGAAATACATGTTTTGAGGTCTCCTTAACCCTCAAACTACATTTTTAGGATAGGGTACATGTGCGTGCGTGTCTGAGCAGCATTACTCAAAAAAAGGAAGAGTCCGATGAATGCCTAACTTTGTATTTATTTTATACAATCGTCCAAAGATCCGACACGAAGATTTCCAAGAAAATCGTCCATAATCCACACTATTCATTGTATAGAACATTTTTCAATATTTTTTTTAATTTTTCAAAAATGTCTCTTAGGTATTTGATTGAAATGCCAGATGTTACGATATTTTCATGACAAGTAAATAGTATCACTTGAATTTTCTGGAAACTGCCTGTGATGTGCTCTTCATTCTGAATGTGTTTTATATAACTGATAAACTGAATGAGATGGACAAATTGAAGCATATACCCAAATATTTTCTGTGAGATGAACCGTTTCTGAGATATTTTTGTTATTGATTTGTATTAACAAATAACTTACAGTTTCTCAAATAGAAAATCCCCATTCGTTTCTTTCTTTCCTTTTCTCTCTCATGTCCATGCAAAGAGAAAGGAGCTTGAAAGCCATCACAAACTGACCAGCTCTTAAAAACTTTGACTACCGTTTAAGCCCTACTATACTCTCGATTATCATGAAATGCATATTGGAATTAGCTTTACAATAATAGTTTATTGCAGAATGAGTAGAGGAAGTCATGTGAATGCAGCACATTAGATTTTTAAACTAGTAAAGCTAGAAGTTCAGCAGGCACGCTTAAATACCCAACTGAGTGTTATTTTAATGCAATTCCATTCTACAGCTTTTCAGATATGCCTTATTTACAATTGTTATATTCATTTTCAAATATTTTAGTTTAAATAACCTTAAAGGAGTTGTTTCGGTCTTTTTGCCGTACATTTTATATATTCCTTTTACTATTACAGGTTTCAAAATATAGAAAACCAAGGACAAAATAAAGTATTATTATTATTATTATTATTATTATTATTATTATTATTATTATTATTATTATTATTATTATTATTATTATTATTATTATTATTATTATTATTATTATTATTATTATTATTATTATTATTATTATTATTATTATTATTATTATTATTATTATTATTATTATTATTATTATTATTATTATTATTATTATTATTATTATTATTATTATTATTATTATTATTATTATTATTATTATTATTATTATTATTATTATTATTGCTACTATTTTTAAATTCCTTGTAGTTACGTATTGTATTACTTTATGTATTTAAGCTAACAATTTTCCTCTGATATAAAATACATTTTATTTTAGAAAAAGAGTTCTTAGAGCTATAACATCTAAGTGAAGTGCGTTAAAACAGCTACCCAATAAGGTGACAGGCTTATTTATTGATAATTTTATCATACCAAGGAAAAGTTTAAAGAAGGGGGAAAAATAATAAATTTCTCACTATTTTGACAATGTTATATTTAAGGTAACGCTCGAAAGAAACCGGTATGAAGAAGTGAGAACATATTATACGTACGTAACGATGTTAAGCAGGGTGTAAAATCGAACAAGTCGAGCTGCTCTCTTCAAGTAAAGTGAAAGTCTCCTCGAAAACAGCAGATCTTGTACTTGCGGACCTATAAACAGACCTTGCTTCAGTTCTGTCCCACTCATTCCAAATTTCTCCCTTTAATATTGAAATACCCATCTTTATTTGTTTATTTTCTTCAAATAGCTCCAGTTTTAAATGCATGGATAAGTTTCACAATCTTTTTTTCTTACTGCTAAGTTTATTCTTGATTGCCACTGCCTAATTTGATGATTTTCCTTATACCAAATACCCACTCATATGAAACAGAAAGCTATTCTGAGCTCAGATTACATTCTTCTTAGAATATATATAGAATATATATAGTATAGCTCAAACTCTTAAAAATAGTAATTTCTCATACTATGTGAATTTTTCAAATCAATTTTATCAGAAGTAATCCACGAGAGTTTACGAGCTTATCGATGGATTCATGAATGCCAAGGATGAGCAAAATTATATGATGAAACTGGTAACCTCGAAAAGAATTTATTCAAGATTATTCCATGAATAAAGTAACATATTACTTTCTTATTGAGGTTGTTTAGAATCAAATAACCATTATGTCAGCTGTTAGATCGCGATATACTAAATGAATGAACAAATATGAGCAAAAAGCCAGAACACAATAAATAGGAACATTTAAAAAATATTTGGACATTGATGCTGTTGCATTAGTTGAAAACACAAGTTTTTAAATTTGAAGGTTGAAGGAATCTGCTTGCTTTCCGTAACACAAATATAAGTGGATTGGACTGGAGGACATACTGATACTATTACTATTTAGAAATGACTGATAAAATCACATCCTTGTAAGTATATTACAAGATAAACACTAGTAATTGGTCGACATCAGAGGCACTCCTAAACGTTATTTGTTAATAACGAACAGTGCGTATGGATAGAATTGTCGTCGTAAGTCATACTGAAGAGACTTTGCTATGCGTATTTCCTATATTTTACTACATTTTTATGCTCGTTGCGGCTTTATTGGATTATGTGTGATGTGACTACATTCATTTGTTGCAAAACTAGTAACAATAAAAGTAGTAGTCTAGTTCCCCTCATTAAGTTGTATTGCACTAAAAAAACTGATTTCTGTATGCGGGTGGTCATCGCTGATTTGCATACTGCGACTGGATGTATCTGCGGTCTTTAGCATCACTGATTGAAGCAAACAGTGGTGATAAAATCCTATGTGTTTCCATCTACATGTAATCTGCATGTCTGAGATATTGTTAGTAACTGCTCTACCACAACGGGAGAACTGAGGAAGGTCGATCTTAAAGGTTGTTTACAGGCAGAAGATGAAGATGAGTAACGGAGGTCGTTTTCCCCTCGATTGAGCATGCGCACTGGTTGTTTCACAGAATGACATCAGTCAAAGTTTACTTGAAATTTCATTAAGAATTTAGATGTTACCAAGTGTAGGTATAACGTAATATCCCAAACAAAGCTTGTATTAAGAGGCGAGAACGCTACATTGCATTAAACATGTCTTTAAAGGCGCCAAGTACGGTTATGGAGTGAAGTAGTTCTGTGGTAACGTGTAAGGCTCACATTTGGGAGATCCTAAGTTCGATTCACATTGGACCGCCCACTCTGACTATACGATTTTTGGTGGTTTCCCCGGGTTGGTAGGCGAATTTTGGGGCGGTTCCCCGTCGTACCACAAACTTTCTTTTGTATGCTTCAGAGTTGTATTATCAGATAACGGCAGTTGGTGTGTTGCGGCAGGACGGTGGAATTTGCGCTATGGAAGGATTTCTCCCTGGCGCTTGGCAGGACTGCTAGGGTCCTCTTGTTGCCTCGGAGTTGTGTCGTCTGTTCCAGGAATTCCAGCTTGCGAGTACCTAAGGCAAAGGTCATCAGACGTCAGGGTGGGTGTCATGTTGAAATCGTTAGGGACCATTCCTTGCTAGCGTACATTGTCGTCCGAATCTGGTCACCCTTAGGGTCTTTCCTTCATCCCTTCCTGGAAGGTTTTACGTTGGAAGCACAAAGAACACATGGTCTACTTGCGATGCTGTGCTCCAGTTATTGCCGGCCCCTCCGTCTGACTAATTCTAACTCCTAACGATAGCATGATGAGATATCTCTTCTTTATTTTCTTCTCCACCTCGCGCAAGGAATAACTTAATTCGTTCAAAAACCGAAGGAAATATACACCTTTTATTACTGCTTTATGCTCGACCATTTCGCGGCTGATCTTCAAATAGTTTTAAACATTCTGTGGGCTACTAAATGTAATCCTAGTTATATTGCAAGTTCACCTCTTCTTTTAGAAATTTGAAATTTCTTCTACAATGGCCGAAGGTTTACTTATTTTTGTGAAATATACGGAGCCTGAATTGCCTCGAAAGTGTCATGATGAACACTTCTGAAGTGAAAAGTACTGTTGCTGCAGTGTTCCCTGCCCCTCTTCCGAAGTTCAGACAGGAGCTCGTAGGTTTAACCACACAAATGTTTCAAAAGTTACAAAATGTGTCTTTCTAGCATATATTTAAATAAAAGTACAAACCATGCTTTCTTTCTATTCATTTACGTTCGCAACCACCTCATCGAATATAGCTACACTTTTGATGCAAAGAAATGGCCTGAAACTGTAGGCAAAACTCTGCTTATTTTAATGTGCCTATAATCAGAGTTAAGCTTTGCATTGCTGAATTTGACGGTAACTCTTTGAAGAAGACGAAGTCACATCTCCGCTTATTTTGTTTTTCTTCGGCAATGTCTTCTAAAATGCTAACAGGTCTGTCTGAATATTTTATGATTCAAGTTTGTCAACAGCAGGTTCAAATATCACAGGGAAATTATCACTGTTGTGAATGTCTTATAAAGGATCAACAGATGTATGCTTAAAATACTCTCACTGTATTCAGGTTATAGTTTAAAAGCTGCCTTGTCGCTTTTTAACAGCCTGTGTATTTTCTATCACACTTTACAAGCGCAAGCAAAATGATAAGTACAGATTTTATTTGTTATTATTTGATGCACGTTCTTCTTGCGTGAATGTCTTTAGTGCCCTTAATTACTCTAAAGAAGTGCCTCTAAAATACAATGTTAGACCAACAACTACTTCACCATTAACATTCACGGGTTTCTCGAACTAAGATGAGCCTTCCGAATCTGTAGTTTGATTTGCTGTAATATAGCGGTTTACGAACAACAACGGTGGCCCTTGCTTTAAGTAAAATTTTGTTTTTCAGCTTAATACGCATCAAATTTGTTTTTAATGTGTGGTATATGCTTCCATTTTAAGCTCTTAAGAGTATGACTTCCATTCCATTCGCAGGGGCTCGAACAATCCAAATGTTCGCGAAATAACAGACGTATTCGACTCTGTTTTCTAATTGTGTGAAAGACTTACCACTTTCATAACAAAATAGTATTTATTCGGATAAATTTAGGAAGATGAGATTGCTAAAGCTACAAGCGACAAGCATACGCTATGTATTGTTATCCTTGTTGAATGGATAGCAATATCAAGTGAAAAAAGGAAAAAGTTATAGGACATGTACTGAAATATTTTCCTCTCTAGGGTTTTAAATAAAAATAAGGTCGTCTTTAGCTGGAAACAAGGTTCAAAAAGAAATTCCACAGCTAAAACCCAACGATTTTCTAATTTTGAAAATAAGAGTAATGCAGTTTAACTATAGAAAATAAACTGTGAACATAAATAATTTAAAAAAAATCGAAGACTTGAAAACTCAGACAACTTTAAAAACTCTTAACGTGTTAAAAATAGTAGTTTTAAAGATCAATTTTACTGAATGTTTGTCCTTGTTGTGTTTTATTTTTTGACTTAACATTTTTAAATACCATAAGAAGCACCGCATTGTTTTCTTTTAATTTATAAAATACCCTTTTGAAAATTAAGCTTAAAATTGAGGCGTTGAGCGCAACAGTGGCCCAACCCACAAAAATTCAGAAACTGAGTTATTAGCACAGACATGTTCCCCATATCAAAATCTAGGAGAGCAGTAGTGGTCTATACCACATTTCTACAACCACCGGCAGATGGCATGAGAAGTGTGTTATTGTATGGAACTGAATCTGGCTTCCTGGATAAAAACAGTGGCCCAACGTTCCTGCATGTATGTAACTATGTATCACAATGTCGGTGCTATATTGATTAAAATTTCCAAATATCACGACTCTTGCTTATTTATTAAAGTAAATATAAAACTTTCAAATCGCAGATATTTTTTACACTCCATTATCTCAATTATGTACATTTAGTGGTTGGGCCACTGTTGCGCTCAACGCCTCAATTAGTGTAGGTAGGTAATATTTTTATGGCTTATTGCTTATAGTTTATAAAACACACTAATTTTTAAACTTCACTGCGCTATATGAAGCTTTCTAGTTCAAATGTGAGTATACTTTTTTCCTGTTTTGAAAATCGGAAAGCGAAATTTGACAAAGCAATATTCTTATTAAGATGTCATCCATCTCCGTGGTGTAGGAATAGTGTGTCTTTTGACCCAAAGTTCGAGTTCGAATTTTAATTGAGGTGCTTTTTTCTCGATAAGGTTCAGCACGGGGATTTTCCCCTTTTCCCATAAGACATGTCACTGGGAACATTTGAGCATCATTCCACCCATTTCATTTAATATGTGCACAGAACTGGATTATTAATAGGGTCCTTAAACACCTTTAAAAAATTCATTATTTTTCATTAATGTTCAGTTATCACTGGGAAAACTAAATCAATGTGTGCTGAATAATGTATAGCTAAACGTAATTCTGGTATGATTTGAATACCTAAATACATAGACTAAACGAGATCCAAAGTATCATCATGATGAAATATTAGATGCAGTTGGTAATCTAATAGGGCATTGTTGAAAATTTCAATTAAACGGCGAATTTTGCGTAAAGGTTTATTCATTTGTTTATTTGTCGCAAACATAAATATTAATATTTTTACTACTGTAATTAAAGTTAAACTGTAATTATGATACAATTAAATTGTTGATAGATTGATCATGTGTTTCTAATAAAGGTTTGAGGTTAAGTTATATACGTTTATAGTATGATTAAAATTTAGGGAATAAATTAATTTAGAAATTATTGGCAGGCAGTTAAACGAGAAAAGAATTTTACTTGAATAAACAATATTCCATTTAAAGCTAATCTGGTGTCATACATAAATAAAACTAAGATTCCTTGTAAGTAAATTAAAAGTGAGAAAATCAGAATCTTCAGTACATAACACCTCTAATAAGGCACGTGGAAATTTCTTGAAGGAAAATCATACAAAATATCACAAAAAGTTTGGCGGTAACTCGGAGTTGGGGAATCTGAACGATAAGATTAAATAATAGGATACAATAACCACTAGTTTATCTCGGCCTCCTTTGTGAACTCCATTCTCGCCTCCGTGATGTGGGGAAAGAATATTAATTTTTTATTCAGGAAAGCCCGAACTCTAATCTCTGTTGGGTTCAGTTACCTGAATACGCTTTTTATTAACTTTTCCTCCAACCGCAAGGCAGATGTCGGAAAACTCTCAACTCAATGGACCGCGAAGTCATTTTAGCATTTCTTTACCCATTCATTCACCGCCTCCACAGATCGAGTTGATAAAATGGATGTCAAACCACTAAGAAAAATAATTCCGATTTTCATGTGCGCAACGAACCACCTTAATATATTTAATTTACAATGAGAATATCCAGACAAAATGTGTACACCAGTTTGAACAAGAAGAGAATAAGTTAATAAAAGTAAGACAGCGAAGGATTTATAACTGGACATAGGATTTTTATGCACTAAAATATGCGAAATATGCATACGTATATGCTGTAAAAATGTTTAAAATATGCTCTATGATTTTGAAAATATGCACAAAGTATGCAAAAGCTTATACCTTTTGGTACTTACAATGAACGTTCTTCCTTAGACGTCATTCCAATCGGAGTGAGTGTGTAGAGTTTAAGGGCCCGTCGGCAACTTGGTCATTAGGGCCCTATTCCGATCATTATAGTTTGATTTGCAGTATACCAGGATCATTTTCTCCAAATGTTCAGATGTAAGTTTGTGACATTTATCAGTTAACACAAGTTTATATGGTGAGATGGATCTTTCTGCAGAAGTTATTGGGAAAAATTTGAAAGCACTTATGGGGACATTTCTTCAGAAAACACTGGGCCTTGGAGATATTTATCCACGGAACACACGAACTTTAATCTCCGGACTCCTCTCTAAAATATTGTACAATTTACCACTTAAGCCTCTTGCTTATTTTAAAAGAGTTCTCTCAAGTTATCTCTGAACCTCACTGAGAAATTACATGAGTGTTACTTGGTCACCACTGTTTAGGTACTGATTTTAAAATTAATATTTTAAAACTACAAGTATTATATGCTCGACATTGGAGATGTTTAGACGGTTGCTACAGAGTTCTTGTTACTAGTAATTTTATTTTTGAGTAAAATTTATATCTGGCTATTGCCATGAATCTTTTAAGGGCACTGATGACCTCGAAGTTGAGCGCCCTTAAACTAAACCAAACCAATCGACATTGGAGAATGATTAAATATACAGCAACATCCGAAGTATGCAATTATATGCACTATATATCTTTACGTACAAGCACAATGTCATCAAACATAGAACAATTTAATTCCATGTCACAGCTAAAAACAACTTAGATATGTATGCATGAATTTGCATACAAATCCGATATGTGTTTATAACTCTAATAAATGCATTAACGAATGATTCCTTATACATCTTTATAAAGAAATTGGAGTTTTGGAGATATTAAAAGTGGAAGGAATTTATTGGCAATTATTTTGAAGCTGGTGCATTTTCTCTGTTATTCCAACCGCTCTCATATGTTCCCCTTACATAACGAATTAGATTTAGCCTGTTAAAGTTTTTGTTTAAGATGCCGAAGTAAGTGTTAAGTACGGTTGGAACTGTAGCCCACTCAGAACCTAAATACAATGATGTCCATCATCCATGGCCGAGAGTCAACTGAATGGCCAGAAATAGTTGCTAATTACCTAACCGACGTACAACATATGAAGGTGTAGGGCAGGACACCGACAAGTGACAGGAGCTATAAACAACTCGAATGCTTGTTTGGAAGAGTAGCGTAGACGTCATCGATGCACATCAGAGGTTAAGGCAGTGCTGATCTCGGCGTTTTTATCTAAAATATGGTTTAAAAAATGAAAAGCATACACTACTTCTCATATTCAAACGCCAACTAAATATTTAGAACCTACTAGTCCAGAAATATACGTGTCTACACTTTATAAAGAGCCAATTTATCTGTATTTTCATGCAAATTGTGCGAAGTGATATTTGTAAAAGGAAAGGCCTGAACCATTCACTGAGGGTGTTATGCGACGTGAGCAGCACAGATGAACTCCAAATATCCGCATTATTTGGTCCGGAACCCGATCCAGATTTTGGAAAAATCGTGATAAAACACAACTAAATTCATGTATTATATCAGATTAGATACATGTGAGTTGTGACTTTTCTTCACTGCGACCTTTATTAGATATATTGCGAATACCCTGATATATAAGTCCCAGTTTAATTTAATGCTTTTAATATAGCCTATAATTTTCTAGGGTAATGTTGAGGCAATTTGTTCCGGGGTTGAAAAAGCAAACTCCAGGTGCCTTATTCATTGCGAGGCAGTTGCTCCAGCTAAGCATCTGCGAGGCTGCTTTGGAATGCTAGAGGTTTATCTGGACACATCTGATATTCCTATGTTTACTTGCTGGCATATTAGGGCACGGGGATACTTAGCTCCTTGAAGCTTCTTGCCACTGGCTCTTTGGATGGGCTTTTTAGCATCTCCTCCTCTATAAGCTCTTCTTTGTTGGCATACTGAGGCAATGTTTGTGCTTCTAAGCTTGATGCGAATGAGGGCGTATCCTCCTCTTTTTTTTTTTTTTTTTTTTTTTTTTTTTTTTTTTTTTTTTTTTTTTTTTTTTTTTAAATTCTTACGGTTCAATTTGTCCCACGTGAAATTTGGGAATTATCTCTGTCACCTGCAATTTCCCAGGCTGCAAGAAGGCTAAACTGAAACCGGTGGGTGCCTGGTATCCGGAGTTCGCACATTAGTGACAAAGCTCCCCTTTGGCCATGTAGCCATCGGCATATGCTGTTCCACATTGGCTCGGGTTTTGCAAACTAGAGATCAAACTTTCCTCTGGCCATGCAGCCCTCGGCGTATGCTACCCAACTTGGCTTGGGTTCACGAGAGCCTTTTCAGCCGTTTTTCAGGGTTCCTGATAAGCCTTCGCGGTTGCTGTGACGGTCCCAGGGAACACCGAAGTCCCCACCGTACTTCACCATATCAGGCACTTCCTTACTTCCCGTTGCCCACCCTTCGGGACGAGGACCACAGCTATTGGATTTTGAGGGGAAAATGTATGTATAAGTATACTATGATATTTACTTAATGACTAAAAAGCAATGCTTACATTTTGTGCAGTACTGTACTTACATAAAACGCCACATTATTTTAGAACCTTACATGCCTTGCAACCATGTAAGTACTGTGATAAGTGTCGAACCATACTAACTCTTTAGTTTAATAAAGTAATATAAGAAACACAACTTTTTCCCCTCAAAGCGATCTGAATAGTTAGAATTCTACTGTATTATTATGATGTAAGTCAACCCTGTGCTCAAATGTACAGTCTTTTACTTCTTAACAAATTGTTTTGAAATTTTAACCATACGCCAAAGACAATTTCCTCATTATGGATAGTTTTTAAATTTATTTATGATGTAAATGGTTCAGAGTTATGAACATTTATAGATGTGATATACCTATTAATGTTAACAGAAAATTTCCCAGGATGCTCCTTTGCCCTACGGTAACATTGTTGCCGCAAGCGCCCAGGTTCGATTTCTGATTAATGCATTGAAATTTTCCTTTCGGGTGATCCGATATGTCGTGCACTCAGCATCATAAGGACTCTTAGTGAGGCATTCGAGGAGCTACTTGGTGGAAAATAAGCTACTTCCGGTGTTGCAAATCGTACTAAAGAGGCTGCCACATTACTGTAGCATGTTCCGTATAACTTTAGGCCGTAGGAACTTCTTAATTGTCACGTGCACTAGTCAACTCTCATTGGCTGCCAAGGGATCCATCAGATTTACTCTGCACGAGTATCCCCACGAATGTCGGAACTCCGTCTTCTCCCATTCCCATGGTAAACTTATGTTTGGGTGTCGTTCTTAGTAACTGTAGGAAGGAGTTGAGAGTTTGTAGTCCGTGTTGTCAGTTGCGTAGTTGTCGATGTATCTGAACAATGTGCTGGTTTAAGTTCTCATACTTAGGCCTTTTCATGTTTAAAATTCTTCATGTACAGATTGGCTATGACGAAGGACAGGGTAAGCCTATGGCTATTCCTTCAGTGTGTTCGTAGAAGTTGCCGTTACATAGTGAATGTATTGCAAAAAGCGCGTGTTTGAATAATGCAACCAAATCGGTTAGAAATTTCTACTTAAGAAGTAGCGAATCGTGTAGTGGTACTCTATTGGACAAAGAAACTGCGTAGAAACTGATCTGATCACCGGTGTTTATTTTCAGAGTATTAAGCGTTTGGACCAAGTCTGCGGATTTCCTTACATATTTGCATTGCTCAATGAGGATCTCTAATACGCTGAAGAGGTGTTTTGCTAGCAAGTAATTCGTACTCCGTATGGCTCACGATGATCTTCGATGCTTCCTAAATATATTCTTGGCAGACTGTATATCTGAATGGTATGGTTAAATGTGGCATTAAATCTTTTTTCGGTTTCTGGAGGCATGGAGGCAGTGATGCTTTCTTGAGTAGTCTGGTTTTCTTTTTGCATTTACATCGGTTCCGTTCTAGCTGTCGGTAGGATGAATCTTGGAGAGCTGTTGGATTTTGTCTTCGGAGTCTCTGGTAGACATCACAGCGACGTTCCCTTTAATCGCTGGTAGGACGATCAAGTTGATCTTCTGTAAGGCTGTTAAAGTCGCTTTTTCTTTGCTTATTGGGGCGGAGTTTTGTGCAACACAAGTGCAACCAACTTTCATATAGCATCGACGATGTCCTCTTGCAAGCTATGTATGGCATGCTCGATGCAGCATTTTGCCGAAGCGTATGCCCTAGACCTCATCTTGGTTTCGGAAACACATCTCCAACCAACCGACACCTCCCGATTACCGGGCTATCACTACCTCAGTTCAGACCGCGTGGGTCGCCAAGGAGGCGGCATAGCGATCTACTTGAGGAGAATTGTGGTCCACGGAAGTCTTGATGGTGTCTGTATACCACCCACCCCAGGGACAGTTCTTAGTTAACAACTACTTCTCCATCCTCGCCCTACATCCTCATGTCATTTTAGCCAGGGACTTCAATTCCAAGCATGCACGTTGGCAAAGCGGTCCTCGAGAGGGTAGAAGAGATAATGAAATCATTCACATGGTAGCTGCAGACCCGCAGCTCAGAACAGAGGGCCGCTGGCAACACACCCACTACCCGCGACGTCAGGGACGGCCTTTTGGCATTGACTTTGCGATCATCAAACATTTTTCCTACCATCTATCACTCACATCAGTCAACGAACTTCATTCAGGGCACATCCCGTGTTGGAAGAGACTAACACCCGGGTTGTCAGTCAAGACGTCCCGCTTCAACATCGGGACGTTGATTGGGACTGCATTAAAGTTCGCTTGAATGACTCCATCCTAGATAACCCTAACATCACAGATATCCTAACCTTGGAGGTTGCGGTCTCTTCCTTTACCTCCATCGTGACGCGAATTGTCCGCAACCTCACTACCCATACTCCAGCTCCTCTTCACCCAGATGCCCTGCCAGTAGAACTTATTCTACTCATCCGCCGTTCCTGGGCGGCTCGCAGACTATACCTCATCTTATCCAGAGCGAAGGTAAAATGGGGAATAGCTTTGGCCTTGAGGTGACGTAGGATTATGTGGTAGTCTTCGGCCGATTTGGCCTGGAAGATGAAACGGCTTTTGTTCCACAGCACCATACACTCCCCCGATAGGGTCGGTATGACCACCTTAAGAATGCCAAGCGATTCCTCAAAGTCGTCTACGGTAATTGGCGGAACGTGCCGCTTGGTTGGTTTGGGTGCTGGGTTGGTTAGAGGATAAGCCCACACTGCGTACACTGGCACAGTCATCGGGTCAGACTCCTTGTTTTGGCCTACGCGTGAATCTTCACCGCGTGGGAGGCCTTGGTTGGTGGCGTGCTTGGATGCCACGAGACGTCGGACCTTGCCTCTTCCGCTTGCGCGTTGAGTGACAGTCCTTTTCTTTTTGATTGCTCCATTGGAGGTACTGGCAACCATCGTTGCAGGCTGGCTTGCAAGGTCATTTCAGGTCTTGCTGGGAGAGGGTGGGAGGAATGGCATAGCTTATGCAAGGGAAATATAGCAGGTACAGTACGGCACCTGAGGGTGTATTACACTAAAACACGCCTCGCGTGCCCTCACCAGCAGGCAGAAAGTGCGAGATGGCACAGCATATTTTTCCAACTGTTCTTAGGACTAAGTTTAAGGAAACAAACCTTGTGAAAGATGTAAATTTCAGGCAACATTTAAAAATAGTTTGGCTTTTGTAAAAACGATTTAGTGGCGCGGAAGAAGCAATTTAGGGAAAAACTGTTTTAGAAAGCTGTAGCATTATAGGTAAAGAAATTCTAAGCATCATAAACTTATTTCTGAAATCTTCGTACACACTACTTAAAATTACATTAGCGTCTGTTCATGCCCTTTTTTACATGTTGTAGAAGCTACATATTGATCTAAGTGGCAATTCATTGCCAAAATAAATATGAACCAAACGTTCAAACAAACGACATTCTGGTTCCTTATTAAACAACGAAAGTAGTAACAGTTTCTGGAACACTGAGTTACAGTGTACCAGCTTAGAGATCATTGGAAGTGTTAACGGACGATGGCACAACAAGAATCTGTGACGTCCTTTCGAATACGACCAACCCATCTTATTAATTCTAACTGGCGCAAATGGGATGCCTGAAGAGGACGCACTGTGTGTTGGTGAAGTTAACTGCTCATGTCAACAAGATTCTGGGCAACATTTATGGATGTAGTGCCCAATTCAAAGGCCATATGGGCACTAGTTTAAACTCATGGCTTCCAGTTTGGCAACGAGTGTGAGTGAACCTTGCATAAGCTTGACCACACTGACATAGATTGACTACAATATTGACTTAAACAAAGCATCAGTCCATTGGTTGTGCACAGAAAGGCTCCCAAGTTCTTTCTATGTGACGAAATACGTTTAGCAGATGCATGTATTTGTGCTTTATTTGTTTCAATCCTAGTGACATTTCAAGTCACAGTAAAAACTTAAATGTCATAATCAGACAATCTCTGCACATTAAAGTAAAAAGTAATACTAAAACCAAAATCTCCAGTTTCGTGTCCTATGAAGACATACCAGGACTTAGAATCCCAATGTTTATATATTTATTTCTCAAAACTATCTAATTATAACTATCCTAACGTTTACATTAATTGCACTACTGACGAAAAATTCCACTTTCCTACTGGTACCCAGCAATGCATTTTGCTTCTACTAAATTTCCCTTCCTGAATTACTACTTCTGTTACCTTCTCACAATCAATCCCCTTTTTAATCTATATATGTATACTATTCTTACCTGGTCGTCCCCTTATCGCGATGGTAGCGCTGTGACTTAGCGGGGACCCTGGTTCGGTACCGGCGTGAGGATTTTCTCCCGCTGGCAGTCCTGGTCCTGGGTGCACTCAGACTCGTTAGGTCCCTGAGGGACCAATTGATGAGTTACTTGATTGAAAAGTAAGCGGCCGCTGGTTGCGAAAACCGCATATGCTGGCCAGGAAGGTTCCGGGGCGCTGACCACGCGCCACCCTTCGGTACTCCACCCTACTCATGAAGTCTGTGGTGAGCAGAGGTTGGGAACGCAGCGGTCGGGCGGTAGGCCTTGACCCGGAAAGTGTTGTGCCGCAGTCTCTGAGTACATTAAGCGGTCTTTCACATCTAATATAGAACGTGACGTAGGGAAACAGCAGTTAAAGAACGTCCACTAATAAAAACTCTTCAATTATTCCCTTGTGTTAATCACAATAATTTTGATGAATTTGTTTAAAGTTATCAAGTTTCCTTCCGAAAAGCTGTATCATAAAGGCCATATTTAGTGATTTATGAATCTTCGCCAAGAAAACGTTTTCGTTACTTTTAATTTTCTCAAAACCGTTCTAATTAGTCTGATGCATATGTTTCAACTATGTTTGTGACAAAATTCGTATCTTAAATTATCTGGCAATGGCCTCTAAAGATCTCTTTATTCTGACTGAATTTTGTATGATTATTAAACCGTAAGAGATAAGACAATTTACTATATATAGATGTGGATATCATTAAAGCACACGCTTGAAATCAAATGAAATATTTTGTGGTGTTAACAACTCTTTCCGGGATATCCTTCGTTATTGGTTTGAATATTAAAATCTTTTCTCAATTACAAGCGGCTATTCTTTTCTTCCTTAATTTTTCGTCTTGATACAGTCACTTGTATCAGTACATTGGGATGATTATATTTTCTTTGTAAATGTGTATATGGTAGTGCAACTTTGCACTAAATGGTATTTTATAGGAATATACATGGAAAGAGACATGTGGTGCAAAGATGTCCTACAGTGATATACAATTTGCAACACTTATTTTTTTTCTCTTATTGTATATGTCTCATGAAACTGATAATACTAAAAAGTTAGATACTATCTATAGGAATAGATAGTTTTTTCGAAGCTATATCTAAGTTTTCTTTTAAGGCATTTTTTAAAAAACTGTGAAAAGTGGCGCAAAGTTGCCCAGCTTTACAGTATCGCTTTTATCTTATTGTAATCCTATATCTACAATGAAATGAGTAATGGAGATTTATCTGTATTAGCAATAAGCAGACAGAAGTATAAGCTTTTGTAAGAACAATTTGTAAAAGAGTGAATACAGAAAATCATGTGCATGCAACACATCACACTTTTTAAATTGTTGTCTTCTGGAACAAGTGTATTTAAATAAGATGGTTTGTTCAGAATTACACAAAATCCACTAATGCCACTGTATTATTTTTACAATATCCAACTCCAAGGAAATAAATCGACATATTATTTATATTAACGCTAGTACGATTATTATGTCAATTTTCCCATACATGTAGAGCAGCTTGCTCGCATTTGGCATACTAAAACATATAGCCTTGGCACAATGCATGTTCTGTTCAAGTTTATACGAGGTTAAGTTTTAAATTTACCTTTAAAAAGTTTCATCTTCTCCCAAAAAAACCATGCACACATGGTTGACACATTATGGAGGGTTAATTAAAAAATTGAGAACAGCATATTTTTGGAATATGGGCTAACTTAAAGCAATCAGTGAAATGAACAAAAACAAACACAATCCTCAATGTTTTTCTAGGAAGTGGGACAGGAATTTCCTCATTTCCAAAAATTGGTTCGTATTTATTCACTACCTTAAGCCACCGTTATATGCATAATCCGCAAAGAATTGAAACATCTTAGAATTCTAACTTACTCGCCCCTTTCACAAGTGTAATTCAAAAGTTATTATGCTTATAGGTTTCATTTAATAATTCCATATTGGTTTTACTAAAGCTAAGTGTCTTCTAACTAACACTCGAACTAAAGTTTTTGTACTATAAGCAAAACATATTCAGTAGTTTAATCCATAGAAATACTTATTTAGGGTACTGTATCCGAAATTTGGTTAACAGCATGAAACTTTCGATATTTTATTATTAGTATTATACTTATAACTTTCCTACACAATTGGTTTTTATTATCAAACATTTTAAAGCTACAGATTGATATAATTGGTCCTGTATCATCTATTTACGCCTTGAACTTTAAACCCCGTTTTTCTCAATTCCTTCACTTTTTAAGCATTTTTCACCATTCACAATACTCCTGGGACCACAAGCGTGACAATTTCAGTAGAGCTTCAATAATTACGAATTAAAAACTGTGCTTAGTTAAAAGTATCAACTAGTGCAGGTGAAATTATTTCCCACAGCTCACATAGAAATGCTGAACAGTTCAATAATATGAAGTAACAAAAGGTGTCTGAAACTTATTAATATTAAGAAATGGCTGCACAACAATGTTTTTGTATACTAAGCTCAAATAAAAAAGGGAGTAATATGATAAACTGTAGGGTCTAAGGATAAAAAATTGATTAATTAAAATAAAGATGAATATGTAAACAACGATTTCACATAGTTCGCTAAAATTACATGTGCACTATGTGTTTCACGTTCTGCTTATAAGGTGCAAAAGTAAACGCAATCATTAGAAAACTAATATTTGAATTTTCGCAAATACATTACCTAATGAGCTTTTACTAAAAACTTTTTCATTATACTTCGTATTCTTTTACTGATGCTATATGACCAGAAATGTGTAGGTATTGTGTTTATAGAAGAAGGCGCGTAAACTCAGCTTATGCAATGAAAGTTGTATTTGAATACTCTTTCCCGTAGAACCATGTTTACCACAAGTATTTGTATTCCGGTGGAGGTAGAAATCCTCGGGCGTTTGTGTGCATTGCCACTCTACCAAAAGTCACGTAGCAGAATGCAAATCTAGGTTACACAGTCAACTGAAATGATATATCTGGCGGTAATATTCACTCTACCGTTTAAGCGGGCTGTCGCCCATATGCATTGCACATGCCGGTATTTATGCAGTTGCACTGGGAGATTAAAGTGAAATTTCACTCGGTTCATCCGAACATTTGCGGACTGTGAGGAGACCAGGTGCTTAGACAAGAAGAGAATGTTGGGTACAGTTTCTCTCTATGATTGATTTCCGTCTTCTCCAGTCAAAAATATTTTCAATTGATATTTTCCACATTAGACATTTTATATTGGTAGGTATAATATTCACATTTAGAACCTGATCTACATGCTTTATGACCGAGCGAGATGGCTCCACGAGAATGTGTGAGGCTCGCACTCGGGAGGTCGTGGGTTCGATTCCCTCGTCGACCTTGCTGACACCGGTTTCTTTTTTTCAGGGGGTTTCTCGGCTTACCAGGCGAATGCTATCTCTCTATTTCATTTTACGTTCCTTTCAATCCAGTCTTTCATGGTTGAAAGTGCTGGCGATGGTCGAGTTAGCGCTGCCATGTATGGAATTTGCACACTGTAACTGCTCGACGAGTGGGCGGCCATATAGTTGCCAGGCCCACTGGGGAGGGGTTGTCGAAACCCATGAAGCTGGTGACCACTTGACGAACTCTTCTGTCGAGATGAAGAGACACAGCACACGTTAGGGACCCACACGTTGGTACGCTGCTCGCCCGTTCCTCACTCTCATTCCATTCCTTCCTCCCAGAGGTCTGACATATAATAGCCCGCTTGGTGCTCAGTGTGGAATTCCCTCCGAACTAACTCAACCTCAACATGCTTTATAAATGGGCATAGGAAAAATATCGCTACCCTATGCCATACAGCAGAATAAATTCATACTGCCTACTTCGGCAGCGTGGGAGGCTATGAATGATTGTGGCGCAGGTTTGGTGATGATTTTGTCAACATGATTTCTTATGTGATGCGTGATATCGTCCAGGACCTAGGTGTAGCATGATGAGAATTGGTGTAGCAGCTGTGTGGTTGTTGATGCTGTGATTTGAATGTCGTGGGCTGCCTCGGCTATTGTTTGGGATTGCGGTTGGTCAGTTGGTTGTGATGTCAGTGCACTTCGTTCCCCAAGCAAGACTTCCAGGGCCGAGAGCTAAACCTAAGTGTTCGAACTTCAACAGTGGAAGTTCTGAACTGTATGTCGGGTCACCTGGCGTTCCCTGTGCTGCCAGCGATGTTCTTCTGAGCAGTGGTCATAGGTGGGTTGCAATCTCTGCCTGCGGTGGCTGTGGAGACCGTTGTCGACGCGGGTACAACGGACAATGCATCTGGTCGGTGTAGTGGCCATTGCCACAGTAGGCACACTAGCGACAGCAGTGTCTAAGAATCTATAGCTGGTCATTGTTGAAGTGGAGCCACAGTAGTGCCACCGATGATCCAGCTAATTCCGTCTCATTGTGCACGTAGACGTGGCGTTCCTGGCAGTTGATTTCGATGTGAAGCAGCCTCCTTAACAACAGCAGGCTGGGCAACAAGGCAACCTCCAGATCTCTTCCGCCAGCGAGCTTCAGTATGACAATGTGCTTGGATCCCCGAGCAAAAGAAATTCGGGTCGCCTTCAAAAGCCACTGGCTGCAGCGCAGATACCAGCACGAGTAGTGCTGGCAGATCCCAGAGAACGCCACGAACTATCACGATGCTGCCTGCTGTGGAGCTGTAACTGCGGCGGCGGAGACTGGCGACTGTGTGGCGGTGGCTAAAGCGAAGCTGCAAGAGAGACATGTGAAGCCTCGGGAGTGGCTCCCTCGACGGACGCCGGGGGCGCGGCGGAGGTTGCTGTTGGTGCAAGCTCGGCGTTTGAACGTTGTCTCTTCTTCATCTTCTATCATCTACCCCACCAAATCCAGAATAGCATTCTACGGACACATTGGGGACAATAACGTCAAATAAATCATCTTCTATGCGTAAAAATTCTCATGTTATAGCTAAAAATGTCGATGTAATTCCATCGCACTCTCGCGCAATGCCAGTGACTTAGGCCGCTACGGATGTTCTCATATAGGGTTGGTAAACCCACTGAAAGTCAACTTGCCGCTCTTCGTGCCACGCCAAACAGCTCCTAAAACTGGCAAGCTCAACAAGGTTAATGAAGTCTGATATGACGAGGGCAAAATTGACCTTCGGCAGTTAACCGGGCCTAAATGTAAACTACGCATGCTAATGCCAGGTTTACATGCCTGTCTGAAAGCAAAGCCGTGGCAGTGTCCTGGGAGAAGGTCGCCGCGACGCTGTCGCTTGCCTAAAGGTTATCGGCAGGCTAGGTGGTGGTTGACAGAAAACTTCGAAGGCTTACGCAATTGGCGTAGGATTGGATAGGATAGCTTCTTGCAATTTAAATGTAAAATAACGCACTTAGCATATTTCCTATTTTTCAGTAGTATATTATTCTCAACATAGTGCGCTAATTGGTGAATACTGTATTACTCAACTGCCAGCAGCAGCGGCTGCAGAGATGTCCTACTGGAGACCAAAGCCTATTTGTCCAACCTGTGTCACTTAAGTTTTGCATGCATGTGGGGAGAGCGTAGTCTACTAGAATATAAGGAAAGTCCCGAGCGTTAGTGTTGGATGACCGACAGGGTTCCTTGTTTTTAAATGTAAATACATCGTACTAGGCACTCATAATTATAAATCTAATCTTAAAATTATCGCACTTCTAAACAAATTTAATAACACTAAAATAATACTTACGATAATCACATTCATTTGTACAGTACTCACAATATCGATGACTATAAATAGGATTAGTACTCGTGTTTCTCGAGTTTAACATGTTCTCGATGACTTGGACATTTTTGGAACCCACCTCATTCTTTCGCAAACCGGCATGATAGAATGAGTCCATTTATTATATATATAGCGGCCGTCTATTCCGAATTTTAGTTTTTATAAAATCCTCATTAGAAAAAACTCGTTCACAAAAAGCTTTGCTATGGGGAAATGAAATAACTGACGGTGCAAATTCCTTGACTTCTTTCAAACTGTTTCTATTCCAGAATCTATCAGATTCGGGCATGTTCCTTATTTCGCAGGGAAAATCAGTTATTCCGAGTTTTCTTTGACTGATAACCATTTTCGGATAGTAATGTGGTCACTGGGGTTATCAATTCTAGCCACACTGACAATGTGAGTAAACAGGAAAGAAGGTTTTATGAGAAATGTTTGGATGCTTTAGAGGGATAGATTGAACATGAGGGCAAAAATTCGGATACGAGTCAGGTTTGATTGCGTAATTCAATAATGTAACACCCATGTGAGGAAGAATTTAATGTCAGATTTGTTTCATTTCACTGTTTGTCAAACACGACACTGGCGTTATCGGATGTTTAACTATTATCTTACAACGTAGTATAGTATATCGTTCATTCGTTCAAATTATTGTATGCGCCCATAATTATGGTACGAGTTGGCAACCTTGATTAATTGCTGATACGGAAGAGTTCACAAAATAAATAATGCACAGTCAACTTCGTTACTATCTGTGGAGGCGTAAGACAACCCGATGCCACGCCTACCACTGCACTCCTCATAGGCTAGCTATACATTAACACAGGAGTAGGCTCCTCTTTACTTACCCATCAGCTTCGTTCGGCCAAGTGTATTATTCATCATCCTTCAGTCGTTATGGATGATGGAAATGGTATCGAAATTCGTTCCCGTCTCACATTAAACACTGCCAATAGGAACTGGGTCGCACTGTAAATAAGTTGAATGTCTTGTTTGTATACCCAGCAAATACACATGTCATGTTTTGTTTCATTTTACGAAATGATTATTTTATAGGCGTTACAAATTTACCTCACTAGGTTTGTTTTTCAGAAAGCAAACTGAAAATTTTAGATACTGGTCAAAGACTATTCATTAGTTCTTATTCATTAAGTATATGTAGATTAAGAGCTAAAGCAGTGCCTCGAAGGGAGAAAATATTACTTATAAATAAATCGCACTAATGGAGTTGCATTATTTTTTTCAGGAGAGAAGGTTGTATATGATGAAAGTAATGTACATATATTCAACAAAATCAGCTAAGGTTGTTTAACCTACATGCTCAAGAGATAATAAATGCCTTCGACTGAAATTCAACTGCCTAGACTCGGGCAGTACTCAAAACTAATGACAACAGCATTGTTTCATAAGAAGGTCCCCATAAATCCATCAGTAGCTTGCTTCATTAAATGACATGACATTTGACAAGCCTAGGCTTCTGAGTCAGAATGTCAGGCCACAAAAACAGAGGACGATTCCGCATTTTCCTATTCATTCATCTGGCTGAATGACAAATCTGAAAATCCGGAGTGCTAAGTGATAAATAATCAATCGTTATTTCGTCAAGTTTCTCTCAAATACTGATACCTTGTTAACGATGAGGGAGCCAAACGCTCTTTTGGGTCACCGTCCCACCAACCGGAGTGTTTTTGTCAGCTTTGTCAATTTTCTATATATGTGTTTACGTAGCCGTTGAATCGCTTCCTACGTTATGTTTTGATGCTGCTGGCTAAGGAACTGGTCCCACTAAACAACTATCTTGCGTACGAGTTAGGTAATCTCCAGCCAGTTTTTAGGCTAAGCACTACATTCGGCTTGCTGCTCGACCAGCTGTGAAAACAATACATTTGCGCCTTTTGGCCGCCGCCATGTTTTCCCACCATAGAAAACTACACCCAAATACAGAGTATGAGAAAAGGCTATATGATGACGAAAAAGATAATATTTTTGCCCGTGGTTGCCACATCCGCGGAATAGAGCCAAGATACTAAAATAGATCCCTACGCGTCATGGACATTAGTGACGTGTATCTGCTTCTCGAACAAGTCACAACAGATGTTTGGTGGAGGGGTGAATATGCGAGCTCTTTTTGTGCGAAGTGCAACTATGTTGTGCACATGCTGAGACCTGACGAATTCTGCGCGGGAATTCGTCGCTTGTTTACTATGTGTTAACAATTGCGTCATACTTTCGGGTGCCTTGTAACACATTTTCTGTGTGCTACCTGCCTCGCTCCTTGTGTTCTCATATTTACCTACAGCTCTTGCAAGCACTGACTTTAATTCTCTTGTTTTACCTTGCCGCCCATCGGTTATGCCGGTTGTATTAGAAATAGGGTTTATGGGTTTTATAGCCTTCATTTTAGCTTTTGTATTGCCTTAAAATAAGCTTATTTAGGTTCTCATTGTGGATCACTATTACTAACACCAACAATGTTCAGTTTTTATTTTGAACTACACGCCTATTATTTAGGCTTTTGTACGCTTTATGCGCAATCATCTTTCTGTTTTTCTTATTTTGCTAACATTTACTTTAAAGCTTATTTCACAAAATCACACCTTATCAACAACCCTCATAAAACATACAGAATGTTTTATTATGTATTTTGTTTGTATTTGTTGACAACGTAGTAGGTAACATGTCCACATAATAGTCTGGCGTGAACGATTTCCTATTATCGCCTTGTGTTATTATTTTAGTGAGCATTTATTTAAATGTAGATATTCCACAAGAATTTAACCGATCAAAGCTACTCACACGAAAACATACATATAATTGTTTTCACTGTTTCGCTCTACTTTTTTCTTTCTTTCTCTCTCTCTTTTTTTTTTTTTTTTTTTTTTTTTCTTTTTCTTCTTCTTCTTTTGCGTTGCAGTAAATAATGTGTACATGCCGAAATTTTCTGGCATGGGCGATCTCCTGTTATCACGTAGCACATTATGTTAAAAAAAAGTTTTCTGCACAGAGCCTAACAACGTTGGAACGTACGGCTACAGCTTTGAACAAGATGCAACTCCCATATAAGTTCGGGTACTTCTTTCTGGAAACATTATCAGTGATATCCACAGCATCTTTGAGTGGCAGGGTCGCGTTTGCCAAGCAGAGAATAGCTTCTGGTATATATTTATAATGTGCCCAGATATGTGTTAGGAAGCAAAAATAGTGGAGGCCTCGGGTAAAGACGTATCTATCATCTGAAGAACTGAAAAAAAAAAAAAAAATTAAAAGAAAGAAAGAAATGATTTATTGATAGTTTAGGTCGCAACCCCTCCTTTGGGCACTTTTAGGTCATATGAAATTCATATATTTAGTCCTAGGAAGCGTGAAGTATATTAATATCCTAAAATAGTGGTTAAATGGCAGGAACAAATAAGTTAAACCCTAAGAATCCTGGCTCTAATTACAAGTATAATCGACCAAAAGTTATTTGAGCATTGTTTAGTGTGCATGGAATTTTCTATATTTAAATAATCTTCTTTCTTCTGTGGGCTCCCAAAGAAATGTGTTGGTTTATATACTGCGAAATACTATTTGAAGTCACAGGGCTGCAAGGTTATCTTTTTACAGTTAAACACAAATGTTGAAAATGTTTTATGTTTTAAATGCTAGTTTCGGTACAACAAATACCTATACGTGCCGTTCTACCTCCTCTTATATTTTTTACCTAAACTTAAATTTATTACATGCTTCATATTTTCTTCCACACCTCCATGTGGATACCTGATTTAATTTTGCCGCCTACTACGATGTTATAGTAATGTTTTCACTCCTAATTCTTCGTGTAGCCAAGTACTCTTTTTGCTAACTCGGCCTATTTCACAATGTGTGCCCTGTGCGGATTTAGACCACAAGCTTAAATTAGTTGGCGTTTATATTTGCCGACAGGCCTGCTAACTCGGATGATATTAACATGACTCCTGTTGAGTTTCTGTGAGTGCAGGGCCAAACAAACGAAGGTACACCCTCATTGAGCGGCAACTTGCTTTGCCGTTACATAAACAGGCACCTTGTGTTGTAGTTAACTAAATGCCAAAATCCAAAATCGTATTCATACCCAAAATATATGGCAAATGTTACCAATGTAATAAATGCGATCATTGAGGGGACAGAGGGGGTACAGAGGCGTGAGAATTATTAGACTCAAAGCAAATTTTTTGTTATTTACTGTTCAAGGTTTACTCCCCAAGACAATGAAGCTTTATTGTGATAAATGCTAACAGAATTTTCCATGAATCAGAATTGTACAACTGTCTATATGAAAAAGTAGAATAAATCTACAGTCAACCGTTTGTATTGTACAAATGGACAGTTTTTTCTTCAATGAAGTATTTTTTTCAGTAATTTTTCCGCTGAGTAGGTAGGTATGCCTGAAAATTTAAGGCTATATTTGGAAATTAAGTTCTAGATATTTGTTCTATGATGTGCACCTTTTGTTCGCTGTAAATTTTTGATACCGTGGAATGGAAAAATTATACTTCGCCAGGAAACAATCATTAATATAATGGAGTTATTGGAGGAAAACACATTCACAATGAAAAATAGTCGACAGGCATTCATATGGGGTCTTGATTTGACTTCAGACATTTGTAAATTATTTTAATGCCAAAAACTTACAATAGCTTTTGCCTTAAAAATGTACTTGAGTAATTATTTTCACACCTCTGTAGAAGTTAGGGGGAAAAAAAAGCGGAATTACAGGTGATGGTCATACAGGAAAACAGTTCGCCATTATCATTGAAAATGTTAATTCTGTTCCGTTTAGCTCGCCTCTGTAGTGTGATGATAGCGTGTCTGTCACACCTCCAAGAGTTCGCGAGTTTAAATCTCGCTTACTGTGATTTATCCGGACAAGGTTTTTCCGAGGTTTTCCGTTATCCTGAGAAGACGAATGTCGGGTAACTTAAAGTTCTATGGACCTCGGGCTCATTTGAGCATCATTTCACGTATTTCATTCATTCACTATCCGATATAACACTACGCTGGAGGACATTAACAAAAAAAAAAAAAAAAAAAAAAAAAAAAAAAAAAAAAAAAAAAAAAAAAAAAAAAAAAAAAAAACTTTTCTGTCAACATTCAAAACGCTAATGCAAGAAACGTTTAAAATTGTAATCTAAGATGAAAGTATATACGCTGTTCAGACGGAAAGTTGACTGGTTATTTTTGCAAATGCTATACTACAGGGGTACCAGACAGCTTTCTCCCTTAGCATGCGCACCCTCAGGCAAAAATGGAGTTTCCTGTTGCTTATATCTGGTCAGCAACAGAGAGCGCTCATGTTGATAATGAATCACATAGATGTCTCAGATTTCCACTTAAAGATACTTAGTTATAGTGCATTTTATAATTGGACTGACAACGCAACCAAGGTGTTCACAGCAGTACAGCAGAACCAGCTCCTATCACGTGATTTACTCCACGTGGGATAGGTATTCTGATGCCTCTGACTGGCTAAGTTAGGTCGCATCCTTCATTGGCTGGAATAGGGTTGGTGCTACTCCGCTTCTTTACAGTAGGAATCGATTCATATCTAACTTTGGCCAATCAGAGACATCAGAAGTTCCCCATGTGGAGCAATCACGTGACAGAAGCTGGCTCTCCTTTAGTTACGATGATAGTCTAATCATAAAATTGACTATACATGAAATCTACTTTACAGGTGAAATATACTAATACGTTAATGCGAATGCTAGATCCGCATCAGGTGAATGAAACACTTTTCACCCATTCTTTTATGAAGCTGAGCCGAAAAGTAAATGCATCCGAATACTTATAAGCAATTAGTATTATGCAGAAATTACTACAAGGTTAAGCTCAAGGCATTGCTTGAAGCCATTCTTTTCCTTTTCCTCCATGACCAAAGTACGACCTTCTTTGCGGAAAGGTTACATTGTATCCTGTCCGTGACGCAAATAATGAAAATGCGAACAGAGAATAACTTCACTTGCAGACCCTCGTCATAGGAAGCTTTGAATATGCATATCGCTAAATTAAAGGCTAATAATAATTTGATCAACTGATCGACGCTATTGGTATAGTGCCCTCTTTAAAGAGGCACTGCCGTAGTTTTTATCAGACAAACAAATTTTAACATTGCTTACTATGGTTATTATTATACAGAATTTCCTGAAAGGTAACTATACTCTTATAGAATTTTAGTTCTGGGGTTTAAAATCACCTTCATAGAACACAGAATTTCACCAAAGATATTACCGACGCTTATGGTTGGGTTCTATAATATCTTTCCTTCAGCGTTACAAATCTCTGCTCATTTGACAAGTCATAGGCCATCCAGGGCCCACATTTTGAGATCTAATATTTTTTTTTAAAAAAAAGACCTATAAAATGACTGTCTTTAAATAAAATGAATTAGAAATTACTTCAAACTAAGAATATTTAATTTACCAAAATTAGTGTATCGAAATTTATAAATTAATTTATACATGGGTATGACTTATGGAAGTAGAAAGAGTTATAAGAATAATGAATCAGTTTATAGAATGTTACATGCTCTTGTTTTAAGGATACCCATCTGTGAAATTTTGAAAATCTACAGTTTTCATTGGATTAATTTGAAATTTTAACACAACAATCACTGTATAGTGAGGAGTAACTGTGCCAAATTCCATACATTTAGTCAGATTAGTTCCTAACATATTAATATTTTATTATATTTTTTAAATTATTTGTATAAATGGTTCCCCATGATGCAATTTTGATTTGAAAAACGTAATAATTTTCAGTTAAGTCCTGTAATAGAATGTTAGAAAATTGATGAGATAATTTTTTAATCTTGTTATTAGTTTGGATAAAAATAAATTTTAAAGTTTAAATTCATAATTTTTTTCATTTAAATTTCAAAACGTAAACTTTAATATTTAATTACTGAGCAGTTATTCACGTTATGAGAAAATTATCTCATCATTTCTTTTTAATGTTATTTCTAAGCAGATACACCAAATTTCATGCGTAAGTACTGAAAATTGCATCGTGTGGAGCATTTTAAAGAGCAAATAGTGTTAAAAATAAAAACATGGAAAAACTAAGTTTGAAGTCATAGCAAGGATAATGAAACTGTATGGATTTAAATGGACATGACCACTTACAAGCAATCAGTTAGGCGGCCACGTGACGTAGTTAAAAAGGCCGTAAGGCAATAAAAAGCATATCAAAATAAAGCAGAAGATTTAAACTATTTGATAAAATAAAAATCAATTTTTGACAATTTTTGAAATTTTTAGCCTTTTTACACAGATGGGTATCCTTAAGAACCGAAAAGAAAGTACATTAAAAAAGTTATTTTTAAAACAGACTTCACAAAACAATAGCATTAACTGCCGTGAGTTCTCAGATACTTAAAAAAGGTTATTATTGAAATAATTGCGTACAATGTAAAACAAAATACCCTAAAGTAGAAAATGGCATAAAATTACCTAAAGTGGCCTAATAAATATACATTTTCATAATCTGGGACCCATATTAATGATTTATGTACATGTTAGCAATGTTTACGACGTAACAATTAAAAGATGACACGTAATCAGAATCCAAACCCTGGTCATAACATTTAGCTAATAGGTTTTCCGTATGTTCTCACTTCATGGTAATTTTATAATAATGTGGAAGTACACAACTCTCGTGAGCCGATAAAAGCTGGTGTTCATATTACATCATGCACCATGTGTTTCTCGTCGGAGCAACATTTTTGTGCTGCTTGCCGGAGGATATAGTATATCTGCCCCACTTCACGTCAAACGTTTTAATTTTGCGTCGCTTCCAGATGAATCTTTCCTCCTAGTCATGCACGCTTCCCTATTTATCGACTTAAAAGCTTCACATCAAGTTATTTTATATGCATAGTGCTGTGTTTTTAAACGGTAACACTTAGAATGATTATAAAATCGATTCCATGACATTTTAGTCTTGTTTTGTTGCAAACCGCAAACCACTGTCATTCTACATTTGTGAACATACGGGTGCTGCAGTTTGTCATAGTTCAACACATTCCGTTGCTTCATTGTTTCTTATTAGCGCTTTTCTTGAAGGTATGATGCAGCGCATTATCTCCACTTCCTCTCACCCACTCTCTCTGAAAAAGTATACACTAAAAGGTACGAAAATAGCAGTTAAAGTCTTATGTGTTGCATTCACACGACTTTCTCTAGTCACTCTTTTACACACTATTCTAACAAAACCTTTTGTTTTATCCAATCCTAACAGAAATACCTACACATTTCATTACACATTTACACATTTCTAGGTATAGGAAGAATACAATAGCCTAAAGCGTTAGTCAGATTTTTAAAAAGTGATATTTGACGACTAAAATTCCGTGCTCTTACTAGGTATGCTTCGAAAAGAAATGATGGCGGCTTATCGATTGCAAATGTATAAATGTTTCAAAATTCAAACTAATAACAAAGAACATCTCGGAAATGTCTCAGCAGAGCAGAACAAGAAAATTATGCTATGAAATCATGTTTCTGTAAAATGTGCAACGCAATTAGGAAATTTCTTTAAATTCTGTCCACTTTAACTCTGATTGGCAGCAGCCGAATTACGAAACTAAAGTGTTACTTAGCATTAATTGACCTTAACATTTACTTTTGTAGTTTAATATAAGCAACAATTTAGTAGTTCCAGGGACCCGCATGTAGTATTTGTAAAGCGGTATCTGGGCGGGTTTTCTCCGGGTTCTCCGGTTTCCCCCACCACTCATTCCACTAATTGCACTAATCAATTTCGCCTGCATTTCATAACACCCTCTTCTCATACCTGGTGCTTGGCTGGCCCCCGCGCTTTTAGGTCTCCACTGTCCGGCCCATACGTTCCCCTGCGCCCCGACAGACGTCTGACCAATAGGCATTGGCTTGTAAGTCTTAGGGGCTGTAAGACCTACTTAAGGGAAGGGTAATCAGGTAAAAAAGAAGAAAGAACAAATTTAACTAAGAGATTAAAGGGTATATTGATGCCTCTTGCCCTGTGTAGGGTTACCAGAAGTTTGAAAAATCCTGGACACGCCCTATTGTTTTATCTTTTGTCTGGCGTTCGGAGGGAATTTCTGAAAAATCTGGAATGTCCTGCAGCTTGAGGAATGTAAACTTTCCTTGGAACTCGAGAAAGATGAGAAAAATTTTTTGTTGAAAATAATGAAATTAAAACATGCCTTAGAATTAGAAAAATATTTAATTGAAGATGGTGAAATTACACTACTTTTTCTCTACACAACGCTATTGTTGAGATGGTTTGATCGCTGATAACACTGTAGAAGAAACGTCCATTGATTTGATCAGTCAAAGGAGGTAAACTTGTTTCTGTAATGCTCCACGGTTTAGATCGCTAGCGTTCTACATTTCATTAAACTAATCTGGCAGTCTTAGCCGTTTATCACTACCAGTTGGGAAATCTCCACCCATGGCTTCGGAACAAAATAATTATTGATATTTGAATCTCTCAAATCCAGCTGCATGGGTAGCGCAGTTTTGAAGCACACGCTTGCATACCACTCTCTCAGCAGTGGTGCAAATTATGACCAACTTTGGCAACACGGTATACCGCAGCTGTTGGACATGAATGCTGTGATTATGTTTTGGTACGACCTTGACTGTATAAGAAATAAACAGCTCTGAAGCTTGACGTTACTTTAATTGTTTGAATAAGATTTCACTTCTTGCACGTGGTGTGAACGAGAAACATCCGTGAATGCAAACGGAAAGTTGAACGAGTTGGGAACAAAAACCAACTAACCGGCGAGCAAACGAATCTAGTGCAGCATTGCTTCAACTTCTTCGTTTTGGAACTAGCTATACTAGACAAGCTCGTCAATGACAAGAGTTAATTTCTGCAAGTGACCTTGAAAAGCAACGGGATACACAACACTTATTCAGTCATTCCTCTCTGTGCAGATGTTTGCTTTTCGTTATTCATGGAAGAGAAATAGACATATCTTCAAGCCGGCCTCACAAGCTTGCGTTCTTTTTCTCAGATTCGAAAAGGCGGGAAAAATAAGAGGTGAATGGAGTAATTGAAAACGTTAATTTTAATACTTGACGAAATGATTTTGAACTGTGAACTAGCAAAGAAAGCCTAAAAAAAACAAGCATCTCCAAGTTTCATTTTCATAACTACTCCTACAAAAGCTTATTTTTCTATTCACTTTGTTTATAGATATAAACGTCTGCAGAAGTACTTTCAACACACGTTTCATTCCATGTGCAAGATGGATACAGAAGATCGTTGCGATAGTCAAATGATTAAGAGCAGTTGTGCTGGTGTTGAAATTCCACTCACTGCTTTCATGAAGTTGTGAATAACAGTTGAATAACGAGAAAATTTAATCTCTTCATGAAATCACGAAAAACAATGATGACAATTTAAAAAATGTGGTATAAAGATATATATAAAATATTAAACCGATAACAGGGGATATTTCGAAATGACTGCTATAAAAAGGGCTTTTGGAAATAAATTATTTCAAGAGAAATACATTTTGATAGCAAATTTATGTATATATCTTATGGTTTACCAGTTACACCAAATTATGTAAATACTGAAGCTAAAACAGCAAGTTTGATATTTTCTTTGAGAGTTACTGTTCGTAGACGCGCGAGTTCCTGCCGCCCCCCCCCCCGCCCCCCGCCCTCCCACACACACGCCTTTTTCTAGATTTTGTTTATTGTGGGAGCCACAAAAGATGTATTTCTAATGAAATTTTCGTATTGAATTTTCTCGTGGAATGCAATATTTCCTCTACGCACTAGACATGCGGTAGGAAAAGTAAAAGTAAATCGCTGATGTTTATGCTGCAAGTTGAGTAAAGCAGGAACATTGTGTACCTACCATTAGCAGCACAGGAGAATTATATATGTTGCTACGACTGAACATCTACCCTACTATGAAGTTACTTTATTACATCAGAGGAGTTCTAAGGCTGTTGCAAATTAGTCATTATTACGAGGTTGCTGTTGCTCAAGGAAGCAATCACATGACCACGCCTGAAATGTAGACTTAGCTTGTGTCTATTCCCCACGAACCGTGGAAGAGAAGTTAAATGGATTGTGGATTACTGCTTCGCAAAATAGTTTTGGAGTGTAGTAGTGCCCTTAAAATTGTCTATGTAAATGTGTTAACGGCTGTAATCCTAAAACCGGTTTGAGTTTCGTCGAGAAGTTTAGCCCCGGGATAGGCAGGAAAATGCTGATGGACCAGCGCAAAACCTTTCTTTTTCTCTGTTTTCTGTCCGGCTTCTACATTGGTTCGTCTTTATAGTCTTTACTTTTACTGCGTCGATACGTATTATCTTAGATAACTAGTCGGCATAAACTTTCACCAAAAGTTTAGAAGGAGCGTTCAACGCGCATCTGATTTTGGGTACTCTTATTAGTCAAACATTATTTCTCTTACTCGTTATCTCAAGACATCTCCTTTCAAGTCCCTAAGCTCTATGAAAATCAACTATTTTTCAAGATTTTGTTTGGAGTACTGTATGCGTTTTAACATAATGCTTTATAACTGCGACTCAGAATTAAAAAAAAAAAAAATAATAATAAATTAGCCAAAGTGCTGAAATGAAACATTGAACTGACGTGTGTTTAAAAATTAATATCTAAAACTGGTGCCTAGGTATGTGTTTTACAGAAACTTCTAAAAACTAACAAAATTACAGAGGTTTCTAAATTCATATAACCGGAGACACTATTCAATAATACATCCTACCATAAATGTTGCTCCCGCACTGCATGGGAAACAGTAAGTGATATTCGAGTCATTTTTATATTTAATGCCTGGAACCAACATTATATTGTTGTGTTGGATTTCTGCCGCGATGCTGATACTTAAGGATCTCATTGGACGAATTTTTCTTTTCACTAATTGAGCTGTACAACTGCGACAGACTTATCTGAGGCGAATACTCGATAAACCATGCTATTTTTTTCATATGCTACATTTTTGGCACCTCTTCAGGAAACTATCCATCACTCATCGTAGTTGAAAAATGCTGACAATTTCCTGGTGAATATTTTATTTTAATTCTTCCAGGTGTGTAGGTTTGTCTTGTACACCTTGTGTTTTAAGTTACCCCAGAGACAGAAATAGCAGGGGGTTTGGTCGGGGGACCGAGGGGGCCACAAGTCTCTACTAATAATTCTGTCCTGAAACACACTCAGTGAACGCCAGCATTCGCCACTAATGTGGAGTACGATAGTTCATAAAATGCATCCATTTATTTGAGATAAGACCACTAATTAATTAACTATATTACATTTATGCATTAATATGTGTTTCATAGTTGTTAATATTAATTTTAATCGTTATTGAGAGCAATTGTTCCATAAGAATACTTTTGTTCCATGTTGACCGTGCACTACTTTGAGTCAATTATCCACGATATTGAACATAATAATAATTTGTTTATAATGGTAGGACTGTATAAAACTTGTTTTTATAGATATGTTAGTAAATCTTAGTATTCACAAACTTTTACAAGGCTTTCAAATACACTTTTTCAGATTAAAAAATTAAAGGAGACAACGAAAGGTTTTCAGGCTCTTATACATTTTTTTCAACTTCATAGATCTCTGCAATGGTTAAAAAGCTTCCATTCCTAGGGGACTTAACATATAAACAACATTTAATTTCGCATCCATTTTAAATTAGTTTTTATATTTTATTCTCAGCTCTTAAATTTTTCGTGCCAGAAATTAAGAACATAAATCAGAATAACTTCCTTTCAGCAAAGATATATTTAATTATTTTGGAATAAGCAAAATACAAATTGCAACAATATGAGGAAATGATTTAGACTTATAACATATTTAGTTTTCACTCCATATAGTCAACGACGTAGCTGATACTGATTTGAAAAAGCTGGAACCTCTTCTGAAAAGAAAATCTTATTTACTTTTGCCCCTTGAGACGAAATATAAGAACTCTCAACACCGTGAATATGGACAAAAGTAATATTAACACACATTCTGCAGTATTGAATGGACTTCAAAAGATGCAAGGATACCTACTTACGCGGAGAGTCAGAGAAATAAAACACTCGAACGAAAATGACTCATTTCTAAACCAATACTGATATAATTTTACAAAGCGTTTTATTGTGGTACCGGAAGCATACATGCAGTATATGTTGGCTTTCAGATTTGTAAGTGTTGTACATATAAAATACTCGAAATTAAGTGAAAGCTTGTAGAAGCCTCATTTAGTTGGTTTACACCTGTGTGGAACCAGTAACAAACTTAATATTAAGGTCCAGTATCTAGCAAGGATGCGACACGAATCTTTCAAGAAAATACTCCTACCGCAACTACCCTTTACGTGAACAAATGTAGCGTTATTTTTTATTTCTTGATATTTCTGTGAATAGCCTGTGTAGTTCTCTTTATTGTTATCACAATGTGTCCGGCAGGTGATAAAATATGGAACAGACTATCCATAAACTCAAGCTGCATTTTGCAAATATCGATTGCTATAAATAGGGCTGCAACACGACGTGGGACTTAGAAATATTCTAAGTCACTGCTCTCTTAATTAGTTCAATCACTTTTTCCATGGCTGTGCCTAGCGGAAAATATGCAATGAAACCATTTCTTTAGACTTCTACAGCGATAAACAAGAAGTTGAAGAAAAACTTGGTTTTTAAGAACAAATTATAAAAATCTGATGTGTTGCACTCACATGATTTTCTCTACTCTTGTACTAACCATTCCTACAAACTCTTATCCCTATATCTTCCTCGTGTTAGTTGAGATAAACATTTGCAGAAATTATCTTATTTGCTTACTTCCTTGTAGGTGCAAGGAGAAGGCTTTGAGCGACAGTGAAATCTTTTAAAGCTTTCAAATTCCGTTATCTTTGCACGGTTAGCATATAAAATTGATTAACGATGTTCCATTTGACAGATAGGACTTCATGGGCTATAGCCAGAAAATCCAAGATATACATTTCATTTGGCATAAAAATATCTCAAACATATGGCATTTTTATCAAAATCGTTAGAGCCATTTTCAAGAAAAGCAACATTTTTCCATGTAAAGGGTAGCTTAGAGTGGAGAAATTTTCTTCGAAATCTTCGTGTCGCATCCTTGAAAGACATTAAACGTAAATACCAACTTTGGTTTTTAACCTACTTTTCGTTTTTGAATTATGCTGTCCACAGACAGACAGACAGACACACACACAGACATACACACACGGACCTATTTCTAATTTTTTTTAAAATTTTTTTTAAGTGGATTCAGGGGGCCTCAAAGCATGTATTTCCGGTGAAATCTCGACATCGAATTTTTGGGTGGAATACAGTACATCCTCTACTTTACGTAGTAGAGAAAACAAAAATGGTTAGAGAAAGATGTGTGAATGCAGCATAGGCATTTTAAGTTAAATTTTTATAAATTTCAGAAAAAAGAGCTTGATATTTCAAAGAATATGTAAGATCTGGGTTATTAGTGTATATGAAGAGAAAGCGTTTATAAGTTAATTATATAATAGCAATAACAAAAAAAGCCAGTTTGTTACGTCTTTTTGCATATTCATTTACCACAAGAGTAAGAAATTACAACTTTAATGCATTTTCTGGGGCATTTTGATTATACGTGAATTTATATAATGGACCGTATTTAAATAGCCATGCAAGCTAGAAGTGCCAAACACAGTAAAACGGTATGTTTGCTGGTGTGATAATGCGACAGATGCATCATTTAAGGAATGCTGCAAACAAAACAGAGGCATAACGTGTATCTGCAACTACGCTGCATTTGTGGCATGCTGTGTGAAATGGATCCAGTTTGGGAAGTGTTGTGATATTGCGAGGCGATTACAGGTGAGAGGGGACTGACCTCCAGCTAGATATCTGTGTCACCGGGCTCGGTCGTTCGCTAATGCTTTCACATTCTTCCCGATACTTTTTGCGCGGGAAGAGAGAGAGGGAACCCCATCCTGCACACTCACACGCACACAGCCTTGCTGACCGATGATTCTCAATCAGTCAAAACACACCATTACTCGCATGCTACCACTGAGATTTTTACTTTTTATGCCTTCGTGTTTCTTTACTATCTTTATGTGGGTTCATAGATTGTCCTTGATTTGCCAAATCCCAAGTTTACCAAGAAGTCTATGGTGTCGCAGAGAACGGGTCGCATAGAAGAGTGCCATTCAACTGGGCTCATGTATAGAACCATCATAGAACCTACCATTAGACGGGAAATAGTGACCATTGTTTACACAGAAAAGTGTGCTATTTACGAGCAAAATATATCCTATTTCTGCCGTAGATATCTTCCTTCAATTGATATTGTTAGCTTACTAATTGGAGCCAGGGACACCATCCCATGCTATTTTGTAGCAGTTTGCAGAACACATTAATTAGTTTATTATAGCAGTGGCCCACTGTGGTGTTAAAGGGTCACCAATTATGTAAAACATTATTTCATTATATGTAAACTGATTTCTTTAGATACCTGGCTCGTGGCAGAGTTTTATCCAATTAGAATGCATGAAAAATGGTATGGGAAACCTTTAAACTGAAAACCATAGCTCATTATCGAGTAACTAACTTGCAAAAAATGATTTGCGATGAAGGTTGCTGGTAGTTGAAGGCTCTAGGAACAGATCAAGTCCTATCATCCGAAAACTAGTTACTTATGAAATTAACAAATATGTTGATTGATTGTGGCTCCTCAGCCCAGAACACCTTAGTTCAATTCTGGGTTGGGGTGGAAAGTTTTCTTTGAAAAAGTAGTAATTCCTTATCTGGAAGTATGAATGAAAGAATGGATGTGAGTGTGTTTAATGGTATAGATTAGTAAATACAAACGTTAAGAAACCTACAGGTCAGCGGGTAAAAATCACCATCAGTTGTTTCACAAATCAGAGCGCATCCGTCCCTCGATGTCACCTTTAAAGTTAAAGGGGTGTATACAAAAGAAATAAAGAAAACAAAATATTTGATGGTAGAAATTGCCTAAGATACATTCATAAAGCTAAAGTACAGAAGGCTTAAAAACAAATGACGGCACCGTAAGATAAAACTCCGGGGTGATTTAGGTAGAGGTTCGACTTACATTGGAAAGTTCTAACTGAAGCGCGGTATAACTGATCGAGTCATTGTGAAAGTCTTCTTTAGCCTTGTTAATCTATGAAAAGATAGTATTTCAAGGGCGATAACTTCAAAAGAAGCATCCATTTACATATGAGCGGTGGCGTTTCTGTTCCAGTGTTACGCAAAGATAGTACTTGATGCATTTTTATGACTTAGGCGTCGTTTTAAACACTATCAAATAAACGGAGAAAGTAAGGCGATTTTGAAAGTAGTCCCTTTTATATTAAAAAATAGATAGATAATACATCAGAAAATATCAGAATGCCTAAAAAGATGTAGAGAAATCGAATAATTTTATACTAGTGGTAACGTCAGTGACCCGCATTCGGGAGGTCGCGGGTTCGATCCCAGTGGCCGACCTTCCTGACCCCGTGGTTTTTTTTCGGAAGTTTACCCGGGTCGGCAGGCGAATGCTGGGAATGATTTCCATATCCTCCTAATTTCCTGTGCCTCCATTGCGTTATATTAATCATTTCATTTCACCCTTCATCCCGTTAGGTTTCCTTCAGGGTTGGAAGCATTGGCTATGGTTACAGTTTTGGATTTTGCAATTTACTAATAAAGTACACACAGAAATTACTTGTCTCGTTTACTTCTGGCGAGAAGTAAGGCTAGCTGTTATCTCGGTTGTGTGTCCATGTGTGACAAGCGTTTCAACCATACACAGCAAGTACTGTCTGTCCACCAGCTCATGGTCCCTCGCAGGAATGCAGCGAGTTCGCACCTAAGTAAATAATTCTAGGTACACAGTGATATCTGAAGCTGGACCCATGCCTCTGGTTACACGTGCTGTAAGCGCAATCAGAAAAATGAGTCCAGCTTCAGATATCGCTGTGCACCCAGAATTATTTACTGACGTACGAACCATTGGCATTCCTGCAGAGAACATGAGCTGGTGGGCAGACTGTAGATAGTAGCCACTTCAAAATTCAGAAATGTGGGAAGCATTCTGCATAGTGCGACCAACGTCGATACGGCCAGGTCGGCATCGTGCGGTCACTGTATTGCATTTTCATTTTCCTCTTCTTCTTTTCCTCTCCCTTATGCCGGGCCCAAATGACCTAGCTGTCGCCGGACCCTTAAACGCCACTCACTCACTCACTCACTCACTCACTCACTCACTCACTCACTCACTCACTCACTCACTCACTCACTCACTCACTCACTCACTCACTCACTCACTCACTCACTCACTCACTCACTCACTCACTCACTCACTCACTCACTCACTCACTCACTCACTCACTCACTCACTCACTCACTCACTCACTCACTCACTCACTCACTCACTCACTCACTCTCACTCTCACTCACTCCCCCACTCACTCACTCTCCCTTATGCCCTTTGAGGCGTCGGGTTTCCTCAGCTGGTCATGATCCATTTCCTATATTATGTCCTATCCCTAGCTAGTTGTTTAGCTTCCCACAGTCTTTCCTTTCTTATTTTATATTTTCTCCACATAATCGCTCCATTCTATTCTTGGTCGCCCTCCACCTCTTCTTCCTTTTCCTCTGGCCTCCCATACCTGTTTCGGTTTTCTGCTCTCATCCATTCTATTTGTGTATCCAAACCACCTTAAAACATTTACGTATTGCATTTTCAAATTTTGCAAATGCTAGTTTTATCAGTTTTTGAGGCTTAGTTTTAGAATGTAAGGACCGCATCCGTAGCAGTGGTAGCGCGCCTGCCTCTGGCGCGAAGGACCCGGGTTCGATCCTCGGTACCGGCGTGGGGATTTTCCCCCTTTGGCATGGGGTGCACTCGGCCTCATTAGGTGTCGCAGGGGCTGACCACGTCCCACCTCCAGTGCTGCATCCCACTCATGACGCCTGTGGTGAGCAGAGGTGGAGAACGCAGCGGTCGGGTGGTCGCTCTTGACCCGGATGGACTGTTGTGCCACTTTTTTTTACAGCGTATGTCCATAAGAAATATATTCATGAGAATTATGTATTTTTACTTTCTCTACCACGGACCTAGTAGGTTCGTAACATCGGCCTACTTCAGAGATATTCACTGTTTTATTTTGAATTTCTCAGTACGTTTGTCATTTTAGAAGTCCGGTTGCCATTCAGCTGTTTCTCGCAATGTTATGGAAAGAGGCGCGCATTTAATAATGTGTTTGTTAGAGAGGGAGAACTGTGGGAAAGAGATGCAGAGAAGAATTTCCGCATTCACGTAATAACGCGAGCAGAGTTGGTGATTCTGGCATTAAAGTTATAAGTAGCTGCATTAATAATGATTCGGCATCATGCATTTTTCAAACACATTTTGAGAATGTTTGCTTGGTTTATAGTTTTATTTCAGTTTTATTTACACAAAGAAGAAATCTTGCACTCGCTGCTATTTCCAATTTTTCCCCTTGTTTAAGAGATAACTCATCTTAGTGTTATTTAAATGATCAGGCTTAACTTATCAGTAGTATGCAATATTAAAATCATCGTTATCATTATTGTCATCGTCGTCATTAACTTGTAATCATCTATAATTTTGACTTTACTACCAACGTATAGTAAGAGGAATTATTGTATTCCACTCAAAAATTCTATGTCGATATTTCACCGGAAATGAATTCACCCCTGACCCAAAAGAAGCATTTTTAGAAGAAAGACCAGTGTGTGGGGTCTGGGTGTGTGTCTGTAAAGAGTAACTCAAAAACAAGAAGTTGAATAAATACCAAAATTGACATTTCAGTTCAATGTGTTATAAAGATGCGACACTGAGGTTTTCAGAAAGATCTCCCACCCCAAACTTCGCTTTAAATGGAAAAATGTAGATTAAATGAATTGTGTATAAGTTGTAAGCGCGCGCGTGTGTGTGTGTCTGTGTGTGTGTGTGTGTGTGTGTGTGTGTGTGTGTGTGTGAGAGAGAGAGAGAGAGAGAAAGAGAGAGAGAGAAATTAACACACTAAAAATAGATCTCGTTATAGCCAGGGCGAGACATTTCCGTACCTTTCTGGTACCACAAGGTGCAGGTTACGATCACACGGGCGTTAGGGCAAGGTCAGGCACTGACTGTGTTGTGTACAGCCGCTCCAGGATGCGTAGCACACTAAGCCCAGTAGTTACCAAGCCCAGTGTGTCTCAAGTGCAGGACTCTAGCTGTAAATACATATGTGTGTACATCTGCAGAGGAGCTAGATTCAAAACATTTCTCTATAGATGGAGAAAACATTACATTTTACATTTTTTTTTTTATTTGAGACACTAAAAATGTATGTCGTCATGCACTGCAACAGGTTACAGAAATAATAATGTTGGTTATAAGCGCTTTTTACTGCAAGCCTGCATATAATTCCAAATTATAGTAACCACAAACAAGAATGAACATGGGCCTAGCACATGTTGCTCTTTCGGCATTGCCAGTTGCCCAATGAGTGGGTGACAAGAATGGAAGATTTGACTGTCTTTGTGACATTGAAACCGCCTTGCGGGTAAGACTGGCAACGCCGAGAGAGGAACATCACTGTATTGGCTAGATCCATGTTCATTCTTGTTTTATAGCTACTCTAGCTGCAGATCTACAGGTCTGTATGTCGTTTAATTGAGTGATCATAAGAGGCAGTTTATTTTATGTTGTCGCTACCCTTCATTTCGCGTGTTACGATTCGTAGGCACTAAACTTGAAGAGGCAGCTACTGAAATGCCTCGCCCTGATTGTAACAAACAATTCATATCAAAATTTTCTGTGGCATTAATATTCCGAAATATGCATTATTATTGGCTGGAATTGTCAAGTATTTGATATTTCAACTGTTAAGTTGAACCCCTCATGACGCAAAGAGAACGGAATTTCAAAAGTATCACAAAGCGACTCTGTTTTAAAATGTTTGACGATCACTTTAGTCTAATGTACTCCATATAGGTGTTAAAGCCATTTCTGCAAATGTTCACGTCGAATAACATGAAACGGGTACGAGAATAAGCTTCTGTAGAATAGTTTATGGAAGAGTGGGTGGAGGAAGCCATGTTTTATTTTAGCATATAAGGAAAGTATCGATGAAAATAAACTAAACTACAATTCGCCTCATACGATGCAGAACCAGGAATCTGCCTCGTCAGATTCTCACCATCTGAGGGACTGAAAGTGTCAGTGAGGAGGTCGTCACGGTAGCCTAGCTGTAACCCAAATACACATCATTCAAATTACCCGCTGCTTGTGCACATTTCTGGGTGTCGCTTAATTTCTTTAAATAAAACACAAGCCCAACTTTTACATGTTATGGAGTCGCTGTTTCTTTAGCCTCAAAATCAGCTCGTCGTTTTATGTAGGTTACATGTTTGCAGTAGCGTGAGCCTCCAACTTTTCAATTGCAAACATTTATTTGTAGCTAGATAAGTACTAAATGTTTCAATCAGCATGGACTTTTCCTTAAACAATCAGAAATTTTCGTTTCCTCTTTCCAATCGTTCTGTTATTGGAAGCGTCTTCTGTTGCTCATCATACCTAAGAGTGTGGAATCTATTGAAGTGCTACAACAATATCAAGAGGCACATTGTTAAGTTTTATGTAACCTGCCAACTACATTATTTGCTTCATCCTCCTTTCTGCCAGTAGTGTCTTACCAGCATCTAATTACAGAATGCAGAGTAAGACTGGTCATCACCATCATCGTCATCGTCGTCGTCGTCCCGTCACCGTCACCGTTACCGTCACCGTCACCGGCATCACCATCACCATCATCATTGCTGGAATTTTAGCTGTTCACTAGTGTAGCTGTTCTCTTCTAGCTGTCGATTTACGCGCTCAAAATGCTTACTTTCACCACTACTTATCTATTGTAAGTAAAGGAAGTTCTGTGTTACACCCCCCCCCCAAAAAAAAAAAAAAAAAAAAAAAAAAAAAAACTAAATACACGTTTTAAGACCCCGGAATAAAAATAATATATTTTTTAAAAAGATAGTTCGTGTGTTAACAGCATAACTCAAAAACGAAAAGTCGATTTACTATTTAGGTTCAGCATTTTCCACGAGTTCGAAACTAAGAATGTCAAGAAAATGCCTCTATACCAAACTATCGTTTGCATGTTTCAAAAATATTAATTTTTTCAAAAATGGTCTTAGAATTTTAATTAAAATACCATATGTTAAGATATTTTCATGATGAATGAAAGCTATGTCTTGAATTTTCTGGAAATAGCCTCTGAAGTCCTCTTCATTTTGAATGACCTTTCCATAACTAAGTAAACTGTAAGAGACAGAATATTTTCTCGGTGATCTCATTAAAACACACCATTAATATCTCTCTTTTTGTGGAGATAACCATTTCCGAGAAATTCCTTGTTATTGGCTTAACTACTCTTTCTCAAATGGGAAGCCGTTATTAGTTTCTTTTAGCATGTCGACACACAGCGACATGCTTTTAAAACCTGATTATCGCTTCACTTAATGTGTCGTATAACAAAATGTGTAAATATGATTTTAGGTTAATCGGAATTAATAAGCAGCCAGAATAATCTTTTTGTAGGAATAGTTTGTAGAGGAGCGAGTGCAGAAAGCCATGTGAATGCAATGCGTCAGATTTTTTTGCTTAGTGATTCGTTTACCATCACAGAGAGCCAAAAAAGAATAAAAGAAAAGCCTTGAGAACTTTTAGATAAATATTCTGTATTTAAACAATTCGTGACTGCAGGACTTAAGTGTAACTTCGGCTTGATGACTCACATTTAGTTCGAAAGAAGGCCGAATGCATATTTACAACATCTATACTACGCATAGGATCTCTATCTTGTTAGCTACCTCAACTGAAAAGAAGTAGTGAGTGCCAGTGAGCAGTGAGCAGTGCCAGGAGGTTCAAATCAAATATTCCTGTTGCATGGCTGTAGTAAGATGGGACCCGGTAGTATTGAGTCTTGTCAGTCACGTAGTTGTGCACTGGGTAATGAAGTCCTCCATTTCATAAAAGTTAGTATCCGTATCCTCTTCTCTATTTCAAATTTGTATGCAGCGCCACGACGGTGTATTCTTGAGCCAAAACTGTTCTTAAGTCATGAACTATCGCACCCTAGTAACAACTACCTATGCCATACCTTACCTTAAAGACTTTAATATAAGGGGACTAAAGCTCTAACATGTTGCAAATGGTGAACTCTTTGGAAAGGATAAACTAGAGATAGGCAAAATATGAGCAAAAGTTTACCAAAGTATGAAAATATGGTGAAAAATCACAAATTATTATAAAATTTAGTTGAACTTCACATACTCTATTCACTTATCTGTTTTTTCACAGATATATGCCATAACTTTTAGGCGCATTTGTCCATTGATATTTAATTCAATTATGTGTTCTCATTAATACGTCATATTTTCTGGAAACATATTTACTTATTTATGCATTATGTTTGTGTTATATTAAGATATGAATGGTTTCTGTGTATTATATCTTTGCTGTCGCAGCATCAATATTTTCTGAGCGCATTATTGCTATGCACGTGTTAACAATACAGTCGGGCAAGACCATTCTTCCCCAGGTTGTACCTGATGATGCTGCTGATGAAGCAGGCTAAATAATGGAAGTGTTCCCAGTGTGCATGAAGCAACTTAAGCTTTAGATATTTCACATCGTAAACCTAAATGATTACAGCTTTTCTGTGATTAGTGCATATAATCGATTACTGTATGACTTTGTGGAACAAGCAAAGAAAAAATTGCGATTTGTTTAGACAGTGTTAAGCTCCAGTTTTGTTTCAGTGTGAAATGTGAATAACAGAACTAGTAGTAAACACCCTAAATAGTGTATTATATTTCTTATTTATGTGTTTGTTTCATATATTGCTTTCTTATCTAAATAGTATACAGGGTAGAATGTACTCCTTCCGCCATACGTTAACCACGGATTCTACGTGATGAGTGTAACAAACACGTCCAATACAATCATTGTCAATAAAGAATCGTCTCGCCGATAAAAAATCATTTGTGTCCTATTTACAGCTTCTTGACGAATGGATATAAATGGTTTATTATTTCACTGTCACGCAAGCATTGTGTGAACAGCGCTGTAATGCATCTACCTTAATTCGAATGAATTTAGTCGCTCTTTAATGTTAAAATGTCATACAAAGTTTAATTTCTAAGAGAGATTTGGCAACATCATGTTAACATTAAATTGTAACTAAATTCATTCGAATTAAACGAAAAGACATTACAGTATTATTTGCACAATATTTGTACGACAGTTAGTGAAATAATAAACTATATATATCCATTCGTCAAGAAGCTAAATGTCTCCAAATATTCCAAATATTTGATACAAATAATTTATTTTTTCGGCTAAGTGGTTCTTCATTGACAATAATTGTATTGGACATACTTTGACATACACTCATCTTGTAGAATCCCTGATTAACGTATGATCGAAGCCGGTGTAATGAGGTTGAACAATAATAAAAATATTTCAGTTTCATAAGAAAATTCACTTGAAATTTTCTCATTTACCTATACGTTATCTTATCCGCCTTCCTGCGAAAATATAACTGAGGATATGCTGTATATATTTTAAAGCCAACACGTAATGGTTTTGAGCAGGGTCACTTCATTGTTTAAAAATAATAGGCTTTACAGGGTTTTTCCCACGTTTGATAATGATATATATAACGAAATGTAACACATTATATTAAGGCTAGAGATTTTAATTACCTATTGCGAAACCTTGAGCATTAGAAAGCGGAAAAAAAGGAAAAGGAAGTTAGTGGTTTTATGTTCTTGCTTAAAACTATTACCAATATGCAACTAAAAGCACCGGTTCGCGAAAATAAAAAATATTCAAGAATAGGGGTCGTTTAATTTCGCACGTGATATAGAGCAAAGCTATTTTCTCAGCTGTACCAGATTTGTCAGAAAGAGTGACTTGGGACTTTTAAACGTGTTTCACACAACACTTCCAGAATAGAATATTTAGAAAGCTCGGTTCATTGCGAATGGAAATGGTTATAAGAGGGAACAATTGTAACTCTTACCAAATATAAAGAAGGATGACGATTTTACCGAAATATTATGGTCTACGACTCCTTTTTGTCATGTACCTATATTGAATTCCACATATTGCAAAACATAAAAATACATATTCTCATAATAACAAGCATGTTCAGAATATGGCATTTCATATTTGGTTGTCTGTAGCTAGTAACCTATTGCCCAAGAAAGCTATAAGCCTATTTTGAAAAGCTGCGGTTATTTTATAAAGTATGTGATAGTAATGGAGTTGATTTTCCTCCTCTATTTTATCTCTGTCAATGTAAGTTAATTCGATTATTAATTCAGGAAACTAAATTAGTTACAGAATTTCATTCTTTTAAAAGAAACTTAATAATCGATTTAATACAAAGGTAGCTTTTATTTCGCAGAGGCTGACATACAGATACATTATATACATTTCCCATTTTAGAATCAACAATCCCAACATATTATTACACCTGACTAATCAATCTTATCTCACGAAGAGAGTGACCAAGTGTGAGAGTGTGTCACCGTTGCACAGCTCCCAGTCAAGTTCTTAAACTAATCTTTATAACTACATCTACATTTCAGTCATGTATCGAGTAATCAATCCGCAATGGCCATTTGAATTGACAAACTCACAGACGTTTATATCCTGCCAGTTGTATCGTTTTAGTCTTATCATTCTCATTTTATCGCCTCGACATGCAGTGTTGTTATTTCTGATTGTCGTTTTATTTCTAATTCACTTTCATTCCGACCTTCACCTAGTAGACTTTAAGTGAAAGTTAAAATGCTGTACTGTACACGTTTAATTATGTTTTTATAAGTATAAATCTTTTCTAAGGACACTATATGGGTATATTATTTTATCCTTTTTATTCATCAAAATAAATATAACAGGATATCCGGTTTTTGTCGTAATGAATTCGTATATTATTGCAAAAAATTTTCTTTGCGTTTCGCATCGAGATCGTGGAATTGTTGGTGAAATGAATTCAAGGTATTACTCAATATAATGTTAACAGCGTATAATGCACAGCAGAAAATTCGGTGACTGGAGGCACATTTGCGAATTATGTCTTAATTTTCAGCAGGGAAACGTTTTAATTCGTTTCATTTATGGCGTGTAATCGATACACACATCGTACTGTATCACTAATTAACCGGCAACCAATGACTGGCTGAATATAACACCTCTCTCCTCTCCTCTCTTTTCTCCTCACCTTCTCTCTCCTCTCTATTTCTCCCCTCTCCTCTCTATTCCTCCCTCTCCATCGTTCTGCGGCATCACTCTCTCTTTATCTCTTTTTCTCTCATCATGCCACCGCCTGCCTGCGGGGTGAATGGCCGCCGAAACCAAGATGGCGGTCAGTCGACTTGCTGGTTTCCCTAGCAAACCACTAGCACTTGCCAAGAAACTACTACACACATTAAAACACATTGGCCACACCAGCGTGAACGCACATTCTTCGCGTGGGGAATGCTCAAAAACGCAGTATAAGGATGTGCGAGGACTCCAAGCATACGGCAGACATCCAGATATATTCTGAAAAATTCGGTTTTGGATGCATCATTCGATTTGGATTTAGATATTGTTCTTTTTTCGATTCTGAAAGCATTAGCGCTAAATGGATGTGCAGAATTCATACAATCCGTCTATACTAAATAAAACTAGGTTTCAGTCTTTTATAGTCCTTACTGACTATTGAGAAATATTACGAAGATTAAAAAATTACGTGATAAATAGCAGCATTGCCTAATTTATTTATTTAAACTTTAGCGTGCTGTTTTCTAGATCCATAGGCTGCGTTTGGCAGAGGCACGAACAATTTTAGCTAAATTAAGTTGCATTAAATAGACTGCATACCTACTTGAGTTGAAGGGTGATCTTGAGCATTGAACATAAAGCTATACAAGCATACAACAATACCGCACAGTTTTTTTAAATGTGCAGCCCAGAACAGAAAACTTGTCGGACTCTCAGAATAAGAATGCCTAAACAGATCACACTGCTGGCTATTTCTCACGTTAATAATGGCATCGCCAATGAACAACTGTTTTAAATGCGTTTTGATAGTGCAGTCCAGTCAACTAAGTTTTGAGAAAGTCAATAAAAGCTTCATAACTTTTGGAAATAACATGCCAACATTATGATTTTTGTAATACATGATCGTTGGTATATTATATTTGTTTTATTATTAAGAAATGCATTTACTATTGGTATTTTGTTGTAATATTTTATAATGCATTTGTTGGATTTGTGCAGTTATGAAGCTCATCAGTCTGTATCGTTAGACTGGAATGATTATTCTTCTATCCAGTTGATATTATAAACTATTTGAACGTGTAAGGAATGATAGTTATTGTATACTTTTAATAATATGTGTTTTAACTACTTTTTATTTATAATGTAAGGAGCAAAACAGATATTACACTCATTCAGTTAACCTGATTTGAATCCCACACCTCACTTCCTGATTCGTCTGCATTAGGAATCTGCTCTTTGCCATATTCATCACAGAATCTTTGAAAATGAGGTTGTTTTTCGGGAAGAACTGAAGTAACATATTTGAAAATATCCCTGGCTTTTGCACACTTCAGAGGAATTTGTAAGTCTTCTTCAATGGTTTCTGAAAACTTATCAATGGACTGTTTAAAATACTTCAATGATGCTTTACAGGTGTAGGCGGAAATGCATGGCATCATTTTTGGACACATTTACGTGAGAACTTTAACACTATGTCCACAACAGACTTCCAGGATGCATACCTAGCCGGTATGATATCTGTATCTGTTCTGCTGAGACGTAAAAGTAAATGTCATTTCATGATCAAGAACTGTAAGATGGCATTCACTAAAGTGAAGGAACCTATGCCAGTGGCTAAAAGGAAGAGAAGTAGAAAGTGTCTACGCACAAGATTATTGAATACAGATCGAACATTGTTATTGCTTCCTTTCATTAAGAGTGTATGTCATTAAGCTACTCAGGTTCTTGCTAACAGAAGCATTTGTGTTGTTATGAAGTGCAGCACAGCTACGCTGGGCACGATTCCTGCGTGAGTTCCATTGGAACACAAGTTCTCAGACTTGTGTAGGAATGAAACTCACGAACTCAATATCAAGTGGAAAATCCTAAAACTTGTGATGCTTTGAATATCAGTGAGTCACTAGAGCTCACTGCGACAATTGAAATATATATAGTGACAAAAAATGGACTTGGGCACGTATGAAAGTCATGACTTCAAATGAGATTTCAATGGTAATCGAGTAACTCAAAATATAGAATGATGGACACTAAACTACATAATCTCTATGAAGGAGAGCTTCCCCTAGGGAAAATGTAACTAAATACCAAGCAATAAATAAATAATACATAAAATAAATAAATCCCTAAAACCGATACTATAAATGTCTTTTTCAGTCACCGCTTCAATCCCTCTATTCATGGATTGGATCGGTTGGTAGCAGCGCATCCTAGAGATCTAACCTCTTCCCAGGCCTAATGGAGAAGCACAGAAAGTGCGTTCTCTATGGTAAGCTTCTGAGGGGTTCAGTTCTCCTTGTGTGGGCCTTTAAACCTCCGATTAAACATTATTGGTGGGACTAAGATGTGATGAACCATGGGACGCAAATGCCATCTCGATTTTTTATTCTGAATCACATTAAACATATGAACAGTAAGGTTACCCTGCATGTCTTCACTGCTTTGAGTGTCAGAGAACGCACTCTTCACTGACAGAACAATGCAAGGGCCTATTCCGTTCGATGTACATCACTAACATGACAAGAAAAGGACCTCAACAGGAGACTGCATCCCCCCACCTAACATTTTCCTTTCCCACTTACAGAAGTAATTGTGACTTCCTCAGAGAAGATAACCCTCTCGAATCACAATTCGCATTTTCTTCCGAAAAAAATCAAGTCTCATAGTCTCCAATGGGCAATTCTTTTAGACGATGAGACGTCGCTGCAGAGAGACAATGAAATGGGGACCAACCATCAATCTGACGACAAACTGAAATGGATTTCAATCTTCTTCTTCCCTGATGAGGTTTCATTCCTGTTCTGAAGGGGTAGTTCAATACCAAGAATCGTCATCCCTCTGCGATTTGGGGCAACAAATAATGTCACAGTTCTTGAAGAAGCATGAATTTATGTTATAAGCATTGTTTCACAGGCATATTCTTTAAACTGTAAGAATTATTTTCTTTTAAAACAGCACCCAGTTAAGTCGAAAATCGCTTGAAACAATTAATTACCAGAATCAAAGTAATTTATTCAGTAAATTAATTCCTCTACATATTTGAAACTTTTGAAATTTTTAATAGTAGTTATAAATCCGCGGCGATCATATAAAAATATACTGTGGTAAACTGAAACAATTTATTAATATTAAAGGAGCTGAAACCTTTGAAAGCGATTAAACTAACGGTAAAAGTTATATCCGCCAATAGATAAATGCACTGAGACAACTCCAAATGCCTGCAAAAAATTACACGTCCTAGCTTTACTAATAAAAAAATTTAATATCTCAATATGAATCCCTTAATATGCATTTTGAGGAGTACACGTTAAGTATGAAGTAGTTCATAGGATTCGAGTCATTACTGTCTAGAAAGCATTTTTACTCCTGAGTTCAACATCGTTAGGAGTTATCATTACCTGTATAACAACCAGTCTATGAAGCACTTTCGAAACGAAGTCAGACGAAATTAGTATGTGTGTGACAAAGTTTCCGAGTACAAAGCAGGAGCAAGTTCCTCTGTCCTATGCTGGACGTATGGCATAGGCATAACTACTAATGTTCGATACAATGAATAGTGTAAGAGCTCGATAATCCAAAACATAAGAATTATATGAAAATTAAAGTACAAAATAATCAAGGTCATAGGTACATGTAATTATTAATATTTGTCAAATTCTTATGGGGTTTTTATCTGCTCTTTATTATAAAGTGGATACAACAGTCTTATTTATTTGCTGGTGTGATTGGGTAATAGTGTATAGTACCTTGGTCATTTTTAAAGGAAGAAGGCAGGGGTCCTTCCCTTCTAGGAGGTAGTGTTCAACTTCTGTTCTTACAGAATACAGCACCGCAGGCACTGATGATCAGGTATAAGAATAAGCAGTTGACTTCAAGTTAACCACACTAAACTATATATCACTACAAAGAACGTAAACAACAGCGGCCAAGGGTCATTGACAGGCAGTAACAAGCAGTCTGCAAATGTCAAATGTCGAGGGATGAGAGATGTTTTGTTCGGTGATCTCCCTGCCAATAGTCCAGTTACAGTTCAACCTTATTTCAATCCGTCTTGGCTTTAATGCTTAGAAATTCCTGTTACTGTTGATAATGCATGAACTTAGATGATTTTTGAGAAAAGAAATTTACAAAGGAACGTTACAGGCCTAAGTTTAAGGTGGCTGCCCGGCAGTTGCCAGAGGACTAAGGAAAACCATAGGGGTGGGGGTGGGGAACTCATAACATTATCACGTAGTGCTGTTATTGCTACTTCATAGTTACGTGGAATAGGATGTAAAGCATGTGCGCAAAAAACAGGGTAAACTATTGTTTGAAATGAAGTTTCTTTAGCTCATTTCACTTCCATACTGCTCTTCAGTGAACTATAAAGTGTATGCATTTGGCAACTGATTAATAACACTTTCTAAATCTCTATCAGATACTTCAATTTAAGGAGTGTCACGAGTTACATTTTGGTATTTTTAAATAAAAACACCGATCTTGTTTTTATGGAAAAAATACATTGAACTCTTAGATCTATATGTTGACCAAAATTTAAAGCACACATTTAAATGATTGCGGACATTCATTGCCTCTTCCGCCACTTTTTAAGAACATTCTTCTGTGCTGTCACTTTTATTATGCTTACTCGCATTCAAATTCTACAGGATACACGAACTTTCATGCTAGAGAGCAACGGTTTACTGTATAATCTGAAATCCATAATTAAGGACGTTTCGGAGGTCTCGTTTATAAACAAAAAGCAAAACAAAGACGTGTGCCATCTGAAACCTTAAAATCAACACTTTCCCCAAATCAACTGTGTCAATATTTTGTTGATTGCGTTCACTTATATACATCTGAAGTATGTTATCTCATTTTTTTCAGGCCTGTAGCTTATATATTAAAGTTGTATATATTTTTTTAAGAAAAAGAAAACTTTCGACGTTTCAGAAACTCAAAAACTATTAAATACCCACTAAACACGAGGGCTATAATTAATAATAAGAAGTTACTGAACAGTAGAAATCAGCCACGTCTAAAACTGTTCAAAATGGCAATTCACAGTAGTGGGATTCCCCTAAGTTACATTATCTGAGCAGAAGCGTTATAGCGTAAAATCTAACTTACGCACCCCAATACAGACATATCTATTATTCTGCTCAACGTTTATTTTTATATATCTGCGACCAACTTCTCTTTATAAAAGCTTATTATTTTCTATGACCTCATATTAATGCAGATATATGAACGCACATCTCGCTGTGGGATGTACAAGAGGGATCTAGAAAGCTGAAGCTGAAGTCCAGGGATGCCAATTTGGGACCCGCGGTGTCATTCTCCTAGTTTCCCCCTGCAGCATCGTGTGTTGCGGATAGTCATACTTGACAGAGACACAGTCTAAGAGAATAGGAGCTCCTCGGATGGTAGACAAACCGAAGGATAAAAGAGCGGAATTGGTTAAACCTCGTGTCCCATCCATTCACCACTGCTACATTCAAATGTTTAAAAGCGGATTACTATTTGCTGGCCTAGAAATTCCATACTCCTTCCAGTGGCATTACGAGAAACAACTGAATGTTACAGCACCTCAGGAAATGACTTAAGTACTGAAAATTCAAACAAATAATAAGGGATATCTAGGAATGGTTGATGCTATAGAAAAAGTTATTTGAAATACATGCGTGCTTTAAGAACATCTACATTTTAACATTTTAGATTTATATGTATCTTTTATGGTTTACCAGGTATACAAAGCTATAAAAAACTCCTTCCGAATGAAGAGGACTTTATATACTATTTCCAGAAAATTTAATTTATTCAGTTTGTAAATATTTCGTACACCGATCAAAATCCCTACAGCCATTTTTGAGAAAATAAAAAATTTTGAAATATTTTCCATGTAAAGGGAAGTTAAGGAGGGCGGGAGAGTTTTATTTTATGCATTTCCTTTTTAATTTCACTGTTTCATCTTTGGAACTTAAATACTGGTTTGGTATTTATCCGACAGTTCGTTTTTTAGTTTTGTTACACACACACGCACACGCACACGCACACGCACACGCACACGCACACGCACACGCACACGCACACGCACACGCACACGCACACGCACACGCACACGCACACACACACACACACACACACTTTTCTGGGTTAAGGAGAACTCAAGGCACGTGTCCATTGAATTTTTCAGTGGAATGAAATATTTCTTTCTAAATTCGTGGCAGAGAAAGTAAAAGGGATGTGTACTATTATAGTAGTAATGCAGCCGTGTATGAATGATCAGCGGTGTTCACATGGCAAACACAGGTACTGTCATTTGTATACAAAGGTCTTATATATACATGACATGAGGTAGTAATGACACAGGTCAGTGGTTTCATTAGAAACTACTTCATTGCTGAGCTTTTGCTTCACAGAGGGTTATCTGCTTGCTCACTTACTATCTTGAACCTTGATGTTCTGTTGAAGTCGAGGGAAATGTGTCAAAGCAATTATTTCTGCAAACATTACTGAATAAGTATTGAATGTTTGAGAAATGGATCTCCTAGACTTCTGACAAGACATTTAAACCTGGGACTGTACCAAAGCCCCTAGCCCCAGTCATTACGGAGACCAGCTGGTAACCGTAAGGTCACGGGTTTGAATGCTGCCGCGGGCAACTTTTTTGTGTATTCCCTTGCATGCAACAAATTAGACACAAGAAAAGCAGAAAAATAGCATAAATTTAGAGACTGCGTGGAAAGCGAACACAACTTACAAATGAAAGGGAAAGCAGAACCTTCGCTAAAGAAGAACAGTGCAACAGGAAAATGAAACAAAAGAATGCGTTGCATTCCATCAAGCTCAATGCACTGACAGGTTATTGTGAGCAAGGATTATTCATTTGCATTTTGGGAAGGAGTATCCTGAAGTAAAACAGTTTTATACGACGCGACGCCTCATTGATTTCCTTGCTAGTAAGTTTCGCGAGAGCGCAAAGTGAAACTCAGTGGGTAACCACCAATTAACCAACTTGATAATGGCAATCGGGAACCTCATTATTTTCCACATTACTTACGTCGAACCATAGTCCTGTGAAACATAAAGCTGCAAAATTTGAGACAGAGATTCAGATCAATCCTAGGGTAATTTACAACGTGTTATAAACTTTATTTTAGTTAATGGGTATTATAAAGTGGTTTAAATTGAGGTGAAGTTGGTCAAATTGTGAAAACAGAAGCATGTTTTCACAATTGGGTCAGTCACCCTAATGGGTCAAAGTCACACCAGTTTGCGGTGTATTTTTAAAGTAGTGTATGGTGGCTTAAAAATTTCCCCCACACTTATCTGTCATCTCTCGTGGCCATCTGCAGACTTCTTATGGCAGTTCATCGTATTTAAACATTCCGCTTAATTCAGCTCCATCTGTAAAAACAACGCTCTTTTTTTTCGCTAGCCCGGTTAAATATACTGCGTACCTCCTCTCTGCCGTGTAAAATAGCAACGGACACTAAGCTAGGTGAACTTGTGAGCAGACAATAGTAATAAATAAAGACATACAAGCATAAATAAAAATAAAATACGTAGTCCTGAAGCTTTATGCAACATCTTTGAAAGGAAACTTAGATTCTCTCTGTCATGAGGTCGTTTGAGAGAAACCGCTTTTTACACCCCTAAAAATTTAAGGGGAGCATAATGACCTATCCCAGCGATGTTCAATTTGCAAATGTTATTTGTTATACATTAATGCATCTATTCACTAATGTGCTTTTGGCCAATGAAGATAATATTAAAACACTTCTTGCTTTAATAAGCGTTTAAAGGTTAGTATGAGATGTGTCTGAAACTTTGTAGATCCAAATTATCAAAGGGTCGTGAATAATTGTAAAAAGTAACTTTCAATTTTGACAATAACTATTGAAATGGGTGGCCTAAAGTCGTTAAATGCACGGGTTCATGAACGGGAGGTCCGCTGTTTAAATCCCGGTAGTACCGCTATCCTTGACTCAGGGTTTTCTCAGCGTTTCCTCTGTCTACATAATTGGCAAATGCCGGCTGGAACGCTTTATAACCCCCTAGCGCAACAGCCCTTCACGAGCCAAGGTTTACTCCCGGCCGCTGCGTTCCCCACCTCTCGTCACTACATGAGTGGGGTGCAGAACTGGAGGGTGGGATGTGGTCAGCGGCCCGAGCCCTCCCAACCAGTTATGTTGTTTTCGTGATCTAGGGTCGCTACTTCTTTATCAAGTAGCTCCTCAATCGGCCCCTCCGGAATCTAAGTAGCTATTTACTGGGTGTCCCAAAAAATGCCGACAAACCTTAGTATGTTGTGCGGGACAGCAAACTGATCAGCGCTCAAATAGGAATCCCTGTCCGAAAATTCAAGGTTTGGACGCTGGAGAGCGTCGAAGTTTGAAAAGAGACGGTTGTGACAATTTGTTAATATTTGTTTTGGTATCTTAATACTACTACTACTACTACTACTACTACTACTACTATCTACCTTTAGCCGTCTGTGTACTGAGATAAAGGACCTGAGCACAATAGCTAGGGTTCGAACCTTTATACAGTTATCGCGAAATGAAGCGGTCACAAGTTACCTCCGGAAGGGCAGAGCGTGACGTCATTGCACGAATATAAGACAGCACAAAATACACTGCCTACAGTGCATAGTGTCTCTCGAATGTGTTCTCTAGTTCCACAGAGTGAAATGCCTGCAGCACGAAAATCGAAATATCCACGCATTGCTGAACTTGTACAAGAATTTGGGAGTGCGTATTTTACTGCAAACGGCGAAAATGTTGAATGTAAGTTATGCAAAAATTTATCTATAACGTTACTACGTCGACTGTACCTGGCCTCATGTGATGGACTTAGCCCTCCCACTGCCTATAGCCCAAACCCCGCAGCTCTTCGTTTCCTGTATGAAGGTAGCATTCTTGCGCATGCGCTAAATTCCTCCATAGAGTCCTTGGTGCGCATCCTACTGCGTTACTTGTGTAGTTTCCAGTTCAGTAACGCTTTTAACAGCAATGCGACACGTACCAGTTCATAGGTGCTGAAAAGGGCGGCATGAGCTGCAGCACACCTTGATGTAAATGTGCAGAATCACCTCAACGTCACATATTCAAATCGATCGATTGGTAGAGGTGGACCAGTTCCATGGCCAACACGGTCGCCAGATTTGACAACTCTTGACAATTTTCTGTAGAGTTGTATGAAGAGCATGGTGCATGGCACTCCTGTAACGTCAGCGGAGGACCTTATGGCTCGAGTCCACGGGGCGATTGAATATCTTCAAAGACAACCACACGTATTGAGTCATGTGCATGAGGGTCACCACCGCCGCTATAGGCTCTGAATTACGTAGCAGGTACACAGTTTGAAGCCCGTTTTTAATGTAGACAACTCAATGTTGGGTTTATTGACGAAATGTAACGCACACCCAACTCACACTTCAATGCGTTACAGCGTGCAAACCGTGTATTTCCGGACAGGGGTTCCTATTTGAAAACCGATCAGTTTGCTGTTCCACACAACATACGAAGTGCTGTCGGTGTTTTTTGAGACACCTGTACATGCAACAAAGCAACTAAAGGCGCATTACAAGTCTTAACTCTGCTCTAGTAATAAATTAGAAGTCTATATTAATCTGTTAAAGATAAATGTTTATATAAATTTTGCCATTTTATCTTTGTCTAATTAACCCTACATTTAGGCAATGTAAATTCGGTAATCTCAGAAGTGAAGTGTCGGAACTAAAGTTGACTACAAATTTAACTCTTTGAAGAGTGCAGTGCTCTGAAGATAACTGTTATCTCGTGTAAACAGTGCTGTAATCTATCACACCCTCCAGCTACCCCACCCCTGCCGCAGCATCATTGTTCACACCATTGTAACTACTCACATAGCATTCAATGTTCTCTTCATCACCCCACAGACCAAAGCAAATCCAGATATCTCGTGCAGATCACGTGTTGCAGCCAATGACCATCCAGAACAATATCCAATGTTTTATCTGCTCTTGCTTCACTCCAGAGCTACTACAAGTCTTCTTATTTTAGCATAAACTCTTAATGAAGTCCCAGTTGTTCATGCTTTGAGCTGTTTAATTAGCTAAAACACTAGACAGGTACACAGACGGTTTATGATCTAGAAATCTAACGTCCTTTAACTTGAAATTCATGTTGTCAAGCATCAAGCCGTTAAAGGGCCCAAACCGACCTTCCACTTACCGTGAGAGAAGTCACGTGGTACAAGAACACAATAGAAAGATTTAGGTCAGTTTACAAAGCGAGATGGCTCTGCGATAACGCCCATTCTGACCTTGGCTTTTTCGTGGTTTTTCCTGGTCGGTAGGTGAATGTTGGGGTAGTTTCTCATCCCCCACAATGTCCTTTCCCTCATTCTCCTTTCATTTCGTTTGCTCTTTATCTTACAGGTGTGCTTCTAGGTTTCATGGTTGTGGCAGTGCCGGACAAATGGTGCGGGTGCTTGCTCCAAGGAAAGAGTATTTCTGTGGACACCAGAGACCTACCTGTTTGAACCGGTGGTTCATCACCTTTATAGGCAGCTCCATTAATGGATCAGGACTATTAGGGACTTCAGTGCGTCTCTTTAACCTGTCTGACAGCGGCCTGTAGCCTCCTGTCGTTCCTTCACTTCGTCCCTTCCTCTTTGGGATGGTAGCCGCAGTAGATCTCCCACAGGTCGCAGTGTGCAACATGCCCCCCCTCATTGTAAGCTCAATATCCTGTCAGTTTTAACTGCCAAAATTCGAACTCAGAAGCCTAAGCCTGCAATGGTAAGATAATTTGAGTTGCAGATGTGTATTTCTGTTTAAAGTGGAGCGGAGCTGTTATATCTTTATCACAGTACACATAACTCGCCGCCCTCTGGCTACCAAGGCAGATTTCACGACTGCCCAATCCAGTGCATTATAATGGCATTATGGTAGGCACAAAATTTAATGGCGGCTGATAGTTGACTATTACTATATTTTTACCTGTTGTGCAAATAAATTTTGTGAATGCGAATGATATTTATATCACTGGCTTTAGATACTGATTTCACAGCGTGTTTAATTATACAGCACCACAAGGTGTGGCAAGCCTATGATTGGATGCTGTATGGAGCCACCCGCCATTAAATTTTGCGGTAGTCATAATGTTACTTTCCTGGTAGGTAGTATAGAACATTTTATAGTTAGACTGACATCGAAACTAACGTGCTCACAGCATAAAGCGGAACCAACTTCTACCACGTGATTTGCTCCACGGAGAAAGATATTCTGATATCTGATTGGACACCATTTTGGTGAACAATAGACTGGTATTGTTTTCTTTTCTTTTTTAATCCTTATCCGGGCAACTCACCTTAACCCAGATTCGAACTCGGGATCTCTTGAATTTGAGGCAGACACGTCACCCCGCCACTACAGAGGCGGGTTGGCAAAGAGAACGGGAATTCATATAGATGACCATGGCCATAGCAAACTGTGAAGTCGGTTTTGTGTATTGGAAAAACATTTGTATGTTCTCACCTGCTTCCAACTCAGTCAACATAACGCAGATTAGTCAGTATGAAGGTTCGATAGAATAAAGTTTTTCTAAATGTAGATTCATTACTATTTTCGATTCGTGTAGTCGTACTACCAAGCTTCATTCCTTTATTAAGATCGTATATTAACTATGTTATCCTATGTTAGTTTCTACTGGTTTTTGCTCTTTGTAGGTTTTGCTATTACAATTTAGAGTTGCATGTGGACAAATACAGGTGAAGCTTTCGCTAGAAGAACCAACTCTTAATGGATCTGAAGGAGTTAGTACCTGCAATCAGGACGCACATTTGATAGAATTTCTTTCAGGTTCTTTTTCATAGCCTATGTTTAGAGAGCGCTCTATCGGCTGCTCCATGTCACGGGCGTCGTGAATAATTTCTACACTGAGGAGTCTAAAATGCACAACATGGATACAGTATGCCGTGACTGTGAACCTCACGTTGTAATACATGTATTTTAACTTTGGCGTTTTCGTTCTAGCTATCGTTCTCGGCTATTGTGAACCAGCCTCTAAATTTTATGTGGTTTTGTTACTTATTTCCACGTGTAATTCTTGTATTTGTTCCAATCCTTGTATACTCCGTTCAGTCACAACATTTTACTGTTTATTTGTTTTAAAGATTAGTTCCCTTCAATCAGTTGTCACAGATTTGTCCTTTATCTGTAGGCGATTATCAGAATGTGAAGTTATCTCCACATTTTATTCTCATTTGTGAACAGCTTTTCAAACAAATCCTAAATCTGAGTATAATCAAACTGATACAAAAGAATGACACCAAAATCTGCCGCCTTTATTTGTTTTAAGTTACTTAATGGTAATGCCAACAAAAGCTTTGAAAAAGTTGTTGCTTTATGCTTTGGGAAATGAAAATGATATATAAATGTTGGGATTTATGAATAAAAATACTACAATTTACAGCAGTGAGAGTTCTATAAAAAATGTAAACATATATGATCAAGCATATTTACGTCTCTGAAAATTACACCAGGATGCTGCGCAATCTTTGGCAGTTGCATTAATTTGCAGGTGCGAGAACTGGTTTTAAATTTATTTCTGGTCATGCAAAAGTTTGAGTGAAATTATATTTATTGATGTTGATTATGTCTGTTAATGCATAAAATTCTGTATGTTGTTCTTCGCTAATATAAAGAAGGTTCTGTTACGTTCTCCTCCTCCTTCTCCTATTCCTCCTCCTCCTCCTTTTCCTCAGGGTTCCCCTGAAAAGCAATTGCTAGAGTATATATTTTTCTTGATTTTTGTGTACCATACCTGCATTGGTAGTTATTTTGGTTTGGGATGCTGCTATGTAGATTTCTTAAAGCTGGGTCTGATATAAATAACACCGTGTTTGTTACAACATATGTTAATAGCTATGAGGAGAAGCCGTATTCCAGACAAGCATTTTTAAAACTGTATAGAAAAGGCTGTTGCAGATTTCATGTCGGTTTATATGCTAACAAATATTAATGTCCAAGCACTACATTATTACTTCCACATCCAGGCATGGACATAAAATGAGCCGATGAAAATGTTACATGACTAAATTCAGTAGGTAGATAGGTAGTAGGCAGATAGGTAGGCAGGCAGTTGAATAACTTTTCTGGCAAGACGGGCTGAACCGATTGTTATGAAACTGTGTATTAACATACCTTGGGCCTCACTTAGGAAGTAATAGTTCGACAGGATGACTATTGTTTAAGAATTTATACCAATTTTCCTTTACTATTATTGATGTGCGTAGACCGGTTACTAAAAACCACACAGTTCCGATAACACTGCAAGCATAAGAAAATCACATGTTTGGTATCGGTTAAACCTCGTACTTATGTTTTTACCTTTATTGGCCAAAAAGCAGTTTATTACCGAAGATCACACAGCATATGGTGTATACGAAGAGAGAGGCGTGTGGAGGGAAGAGAGTGGAAAGATAGGGATAAACAGGAACAATAGTGAGGGAGAGAGAAAGAGGGGGGGGGGGAGGAAGAAACAGGAAGAAAACGGGAGAAATAGTATACAAAGAATTCCCATTTAACATAACGCGAGCAGAGCTTTCTTGTAGTGTTTAACGCCCGCTTTTGCTACAGCGGCACCGCAGGCGATGACACTGATGATACATGGAATGAAGATGAAGCACCGGTGGAATGAGATGGCGGGGGAAACCGGAGAATCCGGGGAGAACCCGCCCCAGCGCGGCTTCGTCCACCAAGAATCCCACATGTGGTTGCCTGGGATCAAACCCGGGCCGTTTTGGTGAGAAGCAAATGGTCTAACCAATCGACTACGGCGCGGCCGTACAAGTATTCTCGTGCCCCAAATCCAGCAGCATTGTTTGGCAATTAACTTGGAAGTGTACCTCAACACTGAAGATTAATTTCTTTTGAAAATGACTATCCAATTCTTGTTTTCTCAATATTCAATCGGTAAATGTTTGACGCTACAAATGATCCATCAGCTTCAGCTCTTCTGTGATGGATCTTAAAAAAGGATGAATGGACAGATATTTTGTGAAATTTCGCTGTAAACTGCCACAAAGAATGAGTAATTGTTAAGAATGGCGGCAAATTGATTTCATTGGCTCGTAGTAACACTCTGTCTGACGAGAGCAACATTCTCTACCGATCAAAAGGAACGGGGACTTCCGTATCATCTGATGTTCTCTGTTTTTTCATTCTCTGCGCTGTTGACACATCGGGCCCATTTTGTCTGCCAGCTATTACACGAAGTTTTCGAACGACTGCGTAACAATCACCGTACTTAACCCTAGCATTACCAAGCCTTATTTCATAACTTAGATGTGACCAGCACTAGCAACAGATGTCTGAGCAATTTTTAAATCAATTTTTTTAATGGGGTATTATAATTTCCCATGTTTATAAAGGTAATATTTAACACTGTTTAATTGTTACTGTTTTCTTTTTTACATGAATTACATTAGGTATTATGCCAATCCTTATTACAGAGCTTATACTACCAACGGAGGTGACCACCACTGGTAACAAAATATCTCACCAAGTTTTAAAGTAAATTTGTTTTAAAAATTACTATTATACCTTGTCATGTTTATAAATGTGATATTTAACATTATTTAACTATTCCTTTCTACTTTTTCACACGAATCACAATATACCGACGGGGCAGTACTTTATGGCCACTTTGACATTGCTTGTTTCTCAAAAAGACCAACAATGAAAACTTTGAAACAAATGCGCAGTTGAGTAGTAGAAACAGTGATTGACAATAAATGCACGCGTTTAATCAAAAAATTAAGAGAGAAAATTTAAAAAATTACAGAAGGTGGGCATAAAGAGGGTTAAAAAAATTATTTTGTTGTTTAACGACGCTGTCAATTGCCAGGATCACATCAGCGTCGCCGGTGTGCCGGAATTTTGTCCCGCAGGAGTTCTTTTACATGCCAGTAAATATACTGACATGGAGCTGTCGTTTTTAAGCACACTTAAAAACCATCGGCCTGGGCCGGGTTTGAACCCGCGACCTTGGGATCCGTAGGCCAGCGTCTAACCAACTGAGCCACCCAGACCGACGGCATAAAGAGGGGTCATCACCGGTAATGCGAGGGCGAAAATGTAGTTTCAAAATCTGGACGTGCAGGCTCTTCGTGTATTGTTTCGCTTTTGCTGATAACGATACACACAAATGACAATAGTTCATGAGAATCGTTAATCGCAATACAAACACATGACAGTTTGTCACATTTTGGGCCCAGTGATTTAACAAACCGACAGTGGTACTCAATTTAAAATTGCACTCATTATGGGACACTCTTTATATAGCATACATGTACCAGTTGTTTGTTATTCGTATAAGTGTAGTGTTCATAAACATGGAATGTAATAATGAAATCCTTAGCCATGTTCCTGATACATTTTAGTTCATCAAATTTAATACGGTATTTAATATCGCAAATATTTAATAAAGTGACAGTAGTTTTAAAAGTATTACGAAAATTGAGTATGCCGCTTTGCACAGCCTTGAGAATGCCGGCATAAAGCAGTGTTAAAGGCAGTTTCTTTGAAATACGCGAGAAAAGGTGTTGCTTGATTGCACCAATCAGATCTGTCAGCTGGAATAAGGACTTCACTCGGCATCGTTTTTCCCCCTAAGCTGTCACCAACTTACATTCTCGAATAGACATTAAAAGCCTCTCATGTGTCAGAATGTGTTATATCTGCTTATTTCTGCCGCAGTAAACATGACATCGCTGTCTTACTGGCCTTCAACATTATCTCAGTATTTCCAATAAAATACCCCTCCCCCCCCAAAAAAAGTAATTTAAAGACAAAGTGAATCCTCTATAACAAATCATAGAAGCTTACGCGATATATTTCCACATTAATCAGAGAGCAATTATTACTAATCAGGGTTGAACAATTTGACTCCGTACTCAAATAATTCTAATTTCGTTTACAACAGGTTTCTGCGTATATATGCAGATTAGTCACAAGAAAACTTATAATTAAAAAGGCGACATCAATGTGCTTTGTTTTAAGAGTACGTTAAGGTTTGTTTATTTCGGATTCCGGGACTCTGTAGTCCTATATATCTCATTCTGAATTTATTTCAACTTCCATTTACAGTGTGTATATCTATGTTAACTTGTTAGTTTTCGTGGTTATATGATATTTATCCTTTTCACAGTGTGAAGTACCGTAGACTTGTATTGTGCAGTATACAGGGGAAAAGCGCCTTAGTGGTCCTGGTTCAGCTTAGGTAATTTAAAATTCGGAAGATCCAGTCCCGGGTCATACAGGTCAGGCATTTTCTAGAATATTATAATATTGTTTGCAATAACCGTTACTACTCAATTAACTTTCACTTTCCTTCGATTTTAGGTAAATACATTTTTAGACATTTCATGAGTGCTTAATCTTCTATCGTTACAACATGTGTCGTGCTTCCGGGTAAGACAGTATCAACCATCGACACATTTCATGTCATGAGGAGGCCCCCCTTGTTCTTGTTCTCAACTAGAAAACAGTGCATAAGAATAGGCATAAATCTAGCACGTGATCTCATTTAAGCAAGGGAGTAATGAAGGAACACCAAACCGATTGTTAAATATTCGCCGTTGTCAGATTTGGACTTTTGGGAACAAACTGCTAAATGTGCAAATGGAGAACCGATAGGTTCGTGTCAAAGTGTGGTTAGGGGATAAGGTGACGATAGAGAAGGGCTTTCCACTCGTGAAACAGTAACAGTTTGTTTCTGATTTCTTTTGGTGGTTTTCTTAATTTAACATTGACAGGCACTCCTCATCCGTGTCCATCACCAGTCTTTGATGAGTCAAGCCCTATTGGTTTGAATTAAAATCCAATGCTCACGCATTAGCTTCTGAACAAAGCTCAGACGAAGAAATGGGAGGAGTAAGGAAACATTTCATCTGAGCGGTTGAAAAACATGCTTCGCAATCACGGTCTCTATCAGCTCCTGTATGAGTCCGGCTCATATTGGTTTGACGTCAAAAGTCTGGCACTCAAACATTAACTACAGATCCGTTTCAGGCTCAGCGAACCAAGTCGGTCTGGGTGGCTCAGTTGGTTGGACGCTGGCCTACTGATCCCAAGGTCGCGGGTTCAAACCCGGCCCAGGTCGATGGTTTTTAAGTGTGCTTAAAAACGACAGCTCCATGTCAGTAGATTTACTGGCATGTAAAAGATATCCTGCGGGACAAAATTCCGGCACACCGGCGACGCTGATGTGATCCTGGCAATTGACAGCGTCGTTAAACAACAAAAATATTATATTATTCAGCGAACCAAAACACCAAGTTGAGCGGTAGAACTAAGCAAGAGGCGTGGCAGAGGCGTTTTAGGCTTTCCTTGCCAACATAAACCGCTGCGCATTATATGGGCACAATTCCATGCACCGGATTGTACATACCACGATTTAAATAAAGAAGCTGCACATAAAGAATCTACGCAAAGGAAATGCACAAGAGATCGCTGTTAAAATTACTGTATTTATATTCTCCCAAGCTGTCAGTACTCGCTGTATTGTACTGAAGCAGTGATGCGTAATAACAGGAAACACGCAGCATTTGCCTGCACCAACTGTAATACACAACTACAAGGAACACGCATAAAGAGATCTAAAAACAGAGTTGTTAAAAGTCAGACCAAACTCAATGCTCATGCTAAACACTCTCGGAATACACTTAAGAATCAAAATCACATTTTGCAAAAATATTACTTTTCAATTGCGCTGAAACTATTTTCATAATTTCAGTGATACCATTTCAGCATTCATTTTTTCATGTTGGTAAGTCACCACTAATCAACTAAATCCTAATACAATAAACTTACGAATAAATAGCTTATTTTCCAATAATTACATTTTGTAAACTATTTTCTCAAATAACTCTGGCACAATTTCAAAAATCTGTATCACAATATATTGTTATATCTTCCAGCAATCTTGCTAAAATTAACATATGTATAATAAAACAATATGCATAGAACATTTGTATTCTAAGGAAGATGCATTCATTCAAGATTGCTAACGCGTACATAAATCCTCATCATGGGCCCCAGATTATGTAAATGCATATTTATTGGGAATTTTTTGGTCATTTACGCCACTGTATTTTATGGAGGTGTTTTTTTTCTCGATGTTATGGCATTATTTTGTCATTTTATTTTCAATTGCGTCTTTATTTAATAATTCTTCTGCATTTAAGTACACAAGGATAACTTCTAAAACATCATGTATTTCTCTACTCGACTGTGCAATAAGAGTAACTTTGTACATTATTTATCCGCATTTTCATGAGGGAAAGCATATTCTGGGTTAATCTGGAAAGGTTTGCTGTGGATGGAGGGGCCGCTATAACCAAGAGAGCATGCAACAATACAGTTATGAATTCATGTCCCAAAAAGGAATGAGACAGGTCAGTTTTCCAACTTTCACGTTAATGGGAGTTTAATATTGTCCTTCTCTTTGAACCATGTCATAAGCTGTGACGTCCTCTACATTTGCAATTAATTCTTTATGATTCGAGAACTCAAGAGAGTTAAAGCTAAGGTTTTGTGTTTTGTAGGACCTGCTTCAAAAGCAAATTTCTTAATTTCATGTTCAGATATTTCCAAGAACATCGGTCACCTACATTTAAGCTATTTTCCTAAACTATCACATCATTATTCTCATACGCACTTTTTCCACTTGTATAGCAGTTATACTCACCTACAAATGAATTTTAATGCAATTCACCTTAATTTGAATGTATTAAATGTATTTCAATTTAGGTCATTTTTTGTAACTATCGTGCCACATTTTAAAAATATTCGAGCCATTTAGAGGTCATTTTTTTCAAACATTTTTAGGCAATTAGAATCCGGGCCCTGCTCATCAGCAAACTTAAAAGAGGCCTGTATTAAAACGACTTTAATAAAGCATGCGCACTTCATTGTGAAGATGGCAATCTAAAATCGTAACTATGTTGCCCAAACCACTAACATAGATGACATTACTCAGATGGCAGATAATATAATCATGAACGCACAGATGTCTCCATCAGCAGAGAGGAGGAAACCATACTTATTCGCAGATGACAACCACTATATAAGACAGCAGTATGATGAAAACAGGTGTATGTCTTTGCAGTGAATCTAAGTACATTAATTTTATGTCAGATATACCCATGTGCAAGTATGGCAAATTCCACTTTATACTGTAGATATTTTATATCAGCTCCATGAAGCAGTTCAGTCTTTGCTACCTTTATGTGCAAGTTAAAGCAGTGATATCCAATCTTTTTGGTGACGCTTACGTAATTAGGTGCTATCTCCCACCTCCTCTTTCAGTCGAAGGTAAATCACACCTGTAACGTTTAGACTCACAAATAGTCAGTTTCCAGAAACGGACATAAAGAGACGTTTCTATGGCAGTTTCTAAGTCATACTTTGAATTTTCTGGGAATGTTCTCAGAAGACCTCTTTATTCTGGATAATTTTTGCATAAATGGTTAACAGTAAGAGACAGACAAAAGCTTACTAAATAAAAAAAATGTGGATCTCGTTAAAACACACAATTTATGTGAAAAACTTATTTTTTTCTTTGGAGAAGCCATTTCCGAGATATTCTTTATTGTTTGTTTCAATTTTCCAATACTTATACTTTTCTCAAATAGGAATGTGTTCTTCGTTTTTTCACCTCTTGGCCTTGCAAAGAGAACGGAATTTCAAAGTCATCGCATAATAATCAGCACTTAAAACATTTCACTATCGCTTAAAGCCTACTGTATTCCCATATTACCCTTACACCTACAAGAAAATTAACAGTAAGATAATTTCTGAAAATGCTTATGTTGATTAAAATGAAGCAGATAGAAAAATAAGCATTTGCAAGAATAGATTGTATAAGAGTGAGTATAGCTCTACAGATATTTGCGAACAGATTTTCTCCAAATTGAATTATACTAAAAGTTTGTATCGCAATAGATTATGGGACTATCACTCGGCGTATCTTCTATGGCTTATGCACTTCGCCTTTGTCATCAAATGTTGATTCTTCTTAAACGTAAGCAGTACGAAATAAATAATAAATTAACAGATGTTTGTCGCATAAGATTTGAAAGTGTTTTCGTAAATCAAACGCAACGTACATGTAACCAGCCACTGCAACACAATGCACGTCCGAGTATTCAAGAATGGGAAGGTCCGCGTGTGTGGAAGGAGGTAAATCCAACCTCCCCTCTTTCGCTAACGTTAGACATCGCTGAGTCAAAGGCTCCCAAAGTTGCAATGCATCCATGTTTTTGGAACTTGTAGGTTATGAATGCTTTCATGAAGTTCGGTCATTCATTTCTCTTCAGACTTTAAAGTCGCTCCCAAAAAGTAACTTTTTGAAGTAATTAATTACTGTGATGCGGTCTATAGACGTCGTTGTAGGTTCTTGACATTCCGAGCCATACGACATCTCTCAGTTGAGTGTCTGAGGTGGGATTCAAACGAAAAGAGAGGAGTGACGCACAACGGTAAAGCTGTGTGAGTGGATTTCCAATGAGAAACAGGTACACTGCAAGTCTTTTTTATATTACTTTAAATGTCTTACGTTTGGAAGTCATCACATGTAGGTAGGCAATAGCTCTGTCGAGCTTTCTGCTTTTTGGTAGTCCATTACTATTGTTGTAACAAACCCTCTAAACACACAGACACACACATTTGCAATTTGTGAAATCCGATGTAATACACGTATCGTTTCTGAAATTAATCGAAGAAGTTTGTAGCTCAAAAATGTATAATTTTCCACAATCGATTCTGATTTTACTCAAACCTTAAGAGCATATGTCGATAAAATTAAACTGATTCTGATGAATCAAATTTTTAGTCTTAGCATAATTCTGTATATCGCATGTTAGTGACGTCAATCATGCTACTGGGGTTGTTGACGTGACATCATCGCCATTGAAATGGTATGCACTAGTTCAGCTAGAGTTTCAAGTGCGTTTTCCTCGCACTCAGTTTCCTTATAGCTTATCGAGTTCAAAATATCTCGTACGATGCTGATTTGTTTAAATCTTAATGATATTTTGAAGAGAAATTCTTCATGAATTTAAAAAAAAAAAAAAAAAAGGAAAGGAAAAGAAAGAAACCATTGCGGTTGTTCAAAGTGTTAAACGTTAATCCATATATAAAGGATTGTGACATTTGAAAGTTCAGAATTTTCTGAACCAGAGCATTTTTTATATAAATGGCAGTTTTGGTTCTTAGCCATAAATCAATGTCCTAATATTTCAATCTTATAACAAATTTATCTGCCTACTCCGGGATTCTTTATTTCTTTTTGTAATTAAATCAACGTCCTCCAATGTAATGTCGTATCGGACGGTGAATGAATGAAATGGGTGAAATGATGCTCAAATGAGCCTAAGGTCCATAGAGCTTTAAGTTACCCGACATTCGTCTTCTCAGGATAAGGGAAACCCTCGGAAAAACCTTGTCCGGATAACTTAACCTAAGCGAGATTCGAACTCGCGACCTCTTGAACGTGAGGCAGACACGCTAACCATCACGCTACCAAGGCGGGCTCCTCCGGGATTCGCTACCATAACACATTAAATACCTTTTACCGTGGCACATAAAAGGTATCCATACCAAATCTTGATTACGTGTGGGGAGTAAGCAAATAGTGCGGTCCAGGATAGATATTTAGCAATTTGGTTGGAAATTGCAGGAGTTGGGTGTTTCACCTTTTTGGTTTCCTTTAAGCGCTTACTGAGTGGTTCCACAATCTCATATTTATTCATGTCATTTTGTATTTAAGTTATTGTTTAAGTTTACAAGGGAAATAGCTGTTATTCTGTATATAAAATACAGCGACTGTTTAGGTGGTATTTTTGAAAATATCTATTGTGCTTAATGCAACATATGGTCGTATTAATCTTCAGTTACAAGCAGTAGGTGTACTTCAGCTCGCAACATCTTCCCTTTACCTTAGAAATGGAACCCTCCCACTCCTCCTTTGAAATAACGTTGTTACGGAAACCATAGCTGGGAAATTCACATCGGTAACATGTGTAGCTTCTCATGAATATCAACAACAGGCATATCACATAAGTAGACAATATGCCTTTTCAGCAGTTCTAAAATAGCTCGTATTTTCTCTTAACATTTTGTTACGAACAACAAACTTACGCAATCTCAAGCTTCCTCAACTTGTGTAAGAGATATGTCCCAGAAACTCGGATAAAATCAATTGTGTGGCTTTCTATTTTTATCCAAGTTTTTGCGTATTTGGGATTGGAGATTTTACTTTAAAGGATTAGCTGAGTAAATATAAAGTAAACGAAGAATTTAAACCCTTTCATGATGATTTCAAGACATAAACTTATTAATTAAGTTTATAGCTTATTTATTGTTTATAAAGTTTCGATAATTGAACTTATTTAAATTATAATAAAAAGGTATAAGACAGTGAGAATGTGTCATGTTAAGATCTTCTAGCCTAAATGAAAAGCAAGCTTCTGGTTAGGTTTTCCATGTATTTTTAAACGAAACCACAAGTGATGCAAATAGATGGAATCTTTATAACCGGGTCCGGATGTTCATGAAATGTCATAGTTTTTCTTCGTGGTTCTTTTCCATGAAAAAAATTTAACCGAAGCACGATTTTATCTATGGTGATTAAAATTGTGCAATTCTGATGGGTCATATTTTGGCATTTTTAAAATTGTCTTGTAATTTTTCACATTAAAGTCATGTTTTCCCTTGAATTTTTGTATTTGTGTCATATTTTTATATTTATATTCTAGTTTCGCATATGTGCTTGCAGTCGTCTCATAGATATTTTTTTCACATTTTCTAATTCTTGTGTGTAATTATTCTTACAATTATCTTTCTTAGAAATATATGTTTCTGTGAATTTGGAGAGTAAGCTGTATAAAAAGGGACAGACGCATAGGAAGTGACATGCAAAGAAAGCACGGACAGCCTAATATGGCTGTTGTCAGATTTTCTGGCAAGATCAATTTCATTCTCCTGGGTTATTTGCTACCAGCTGCTTCAGTGGCGAACTATGGGATCTTTATCTCAGGGTGTGCGTGGGTGGGATAAGAATGGACAACACCAGTTAACTCAGCTGATAAACTCAATGGAGGCTAATAATGAGCTGTATGAAACGAGTTGCCGACGTTTTGAGGTTGAAGAATTAAACTGTTTCTGAATCCTATCATATCAAATTCTAACTACTGAATTATGTCTGCTAACTTCTGACGTATGACTTTGCTGTTTAAAAATACTTGTTTACACAGTAATAATGTTGCCGTGAATCGCAGAAATGCTACACTGAGAGTTCCCTACCGTTGACCGCTAAATCTCTATAATCCAGCGCGGTCTTTAAGCGCTAAGACTGTAAACACTTACGTAAGAATCTACACGAGAGAAAAAGACGCAAATGTTATAGATACACGCTCATTTATTTTTTCAAGTCACGCCTTCATATCATTACCCCCACCAACGATCCTACTTACATAGTCCCTTCTTAATGACATCTAAACCACAAGTTTTACTCGCTTTGCTCAACGCTAAGAATTTCCTTTGCTTTTGTAATTTTCAGAACTCTCTTACGTGCCTTAGTAACGTCTGTGATAGCTGGGCATAACTGAATTCTACGGATCTGACCTTTAAGCTAGCGGTTTTCTGGTCGACTGATTTCACTAGAACCCTAAATAACCTGAGCTACTCCAGCTTATACTAATTGCCTTTACGCCAACCTTTAAACTAAATCATTAATGACTCTTCCTCATGACAAAACCTTACATCAGGCTTATTACATCATGCATTGATTTTAACATACAAACTTATTTATTGCAACTATTTATCTATCTCCTTTTCATTTCTTTATTTCAGAGATTCTTGTTTATGCTAAAGAAGTGAAGGTCCCTGAACATTAAATACCTAACTTGTTTTCACATTTAAGTCCTTTCCTTTCTTAGAACCTTTCCTATAATTTGTATATTGAAATTGAAAACATTCAGTTACCTCAGCAGGTGCGCTTACTTGCTGTTTTAAGGCGTTAGAATTACACGCTTTCTAACACATGTTTTTCAAGAGAAATGGATTCTGTGCTTTATATTTTGCGGTAGATTGAATTTCAACTAGAAGTTCCATATTTAAATAAATAAATAAAGGATTTCTGTGTTGTTGGTAGAAAACTGATTTTTCAATTGTGTTTTTGGAATTTCCATTGAATATTAATCATTAAGCCTCTGTTGCACTTGTTTTTTTATTATTTATTTATTACCTTTCTAGTGGGCAGAAGAGGTACTGTACTCCATCCAAAACATTCGATATCGAGATTTCACCAGAGATACATGTTTTTAGGTCTCTGAATCCAAAAACATTTTAGAAAAAGTTTCCTATGCATATGCGGGAGAGAGAGTGAAGGAGGAAAAGAGCGAAGCCATAACGAAATATAGGATAAACACCAAAGTTGGTATTTAAGTTCAATATCTTTCAAAGATGCAACACAAAATCCTCAAGAAATTCCCCCCACACTGTTCACTTACGTGAGAATTCTTTAATTTTGTTTTTACTTTTCAAAAATGGCTAAAGTTTTTGCTTAAATCACCACTTATTTAAGAAATATGCATGGCAAATAAAATGCATATCTTGAATTTTCTGATAACAGCCTATAAAGTCTTCTTTATTGGGAAGGGATTTTATATAACTGGTAAGTGTAAGAGATAGATGAAAGCTTACAACACAAAAATGTACAACAGTGCATTTCTAATATTTTTTGTGGCACTGTTCATTTCAGAGATGTGTGTTGTTATTCGTTTGAATTTTTCAATGCTTGTTCCTTTTGAAGTTCTGTACCATTCAGATGTTTTCGCGATGTCATCGAAAGACTATGGAAATTCAAGGCCATCATATAGATTCCCGCTTTTAAATATCTGACTGTCGCCTCTGTCTCCTGATCCCCTTGTGTGTACCTACAACGAATTGTGGAATGCAACCGTTTCTCCAAACCTGTAAGTGGATCAACCTAAATTTGATAGAAAAAATAACGTTTTTGTAAGAATAGCGGGAACACAAAGTCATACTAATGTAACAGGTTAACCTTTTTTCGTTGACAGTTAAAATGTTTACACCAGTAAATTCATTCATCATAAATACAATCAGTATTATCATTAAGTATTGCCACGAGTGGTTGCCAATATAGCTGGAGAATTCCACTATCGCGAGTTGCATTTATTAAACTGTTTCACGATTTAAAGAATGATATAGCGTATGAAATGTTACTTATATGCTGTTTGTAAGTATTAACCTCTTTATGTAGCATGAATGCACACATCAGCGTCCATTGGCATGGCCTACAAGATTTTCTTATATTGATGCTTCAATGTTTTAACACGTTGGCAATGTCAGGAGTTGGAGTATGCGCTGTTAATTGTACGGAAGATGTTGCGCATCAATAGAACAGTGCAGTTAGATTCGTTAACCTGATCATATAATTAAAATTCAGAGGAGGTGATAATGAAGTCTGTTACATTTTTCGCGAATGAAGGCTGTAATTGGTTGAAATTTGAAATTGTTATGCACACGATTAGTTGATTTCAACCACGTCACGTATGAGTGGAACAGTTATGAAATATGGTTTGAACGTGAGTGCACAATATGTACAATATGTGGAAGTAAACCTAGAATACAGGTGTTTAGTGATCTAAACTTTACTGTTTAAGCTTCTCTCTCATTTCTCTCTCTCTCGCTCTCTCTCGCACACAATCACTCTCAATAGATATCTGATAGTACGTATATCATACTTATAAAAGGGATATTACTGATACAAAGTGAGAATTGATGAATGTAACAAAGAATAACGAAGTAAATTCATTGAAACACAACGCTTATGTTTCGGAAACACTCTAAAGCAAGGATTTGAGCACGTATACTTTTTTCGTCGTTACTCGTAAATTGGAGCCAAGTCTTGCCAATGGTCTTTGAGCACTTCCATCCAAAATTAATATGATCCCTTGTAAAAAATTCATTATATTGAAGTAAAACAGTGCATCCCATAAGCACGCCACACGTTAAGGCATGCAGCTCAGTGTCACATTTGTTGTTCAGGATGACTTCTGTTTTACCGAAGTTTGTGAATAATATCTCTAAGTCACTGCTATTTGCAGAGAAAGTAATGCATTGATGGCGATGCGATGTGTGTCACCTTTAACAGCGTCTCTAATCTCGTTCTCCAATATATCTGCTGCCAGTTGCTCCAGTGGTGAATTATGGATCTTTCTCTCAGGGTATGCGTGTACGGGTGTGAGGATGACCAACACTTGTTAAGTTGGCGGTAAATTTAATACAGGCTAATACTTATCTATTTGAAGTAAGTTGCCGACCGCCAATTCTACAGTATCCGACAGCGGTCTTTAAGCGCTGCGGTTGCCGATAATTAATCACAGTAAACAGTTCTGTAAGATTGTAACACTCGAAGGGAAAATACACGGATTTTAGAAGTACACGCTCTTTTATTAAGTCCCGCCTGCTCATTGCTCCCCACCAACGTTTCTATATGTGTGGTTCAATCCTAAAGCTGCTAATTTGCATCTGAAACACAATTTTTAGTGTGACTCGCTCCATCCTAAGAACTTAATTTGCTGTCTAATTTTCATAATTATGTATTCGTGCTTAGCAACTGCACCTCCTCACATACAGACATCTAATTTCCAGGTATACCTTGAGCTAATGATTTTCTTCGTTACACTAGCTTAACTAAACCCTTTTACCTGACTTAAACTGCATCGCTAATGAGTCCTATACTCTGACAAAATTATTGAACAATTGAACAATTCTCTGGGGTAACCAATACTTCAGCCTTTAAATATTTGTCAGTATTTGTCTCGAGTTATCTACTAATATGAAGGAAAAATATTCTAACTGTAAACATTGTTCAGTACATAACTATTCTGCCAGAAATCGTTTGAATATCATTTCACAAGATAATTTTGAATACTTATCAATGCAAATTTTCAATTCTATTTCGCCTCATCTTAGAACTTTTGCATTAAATATATCTTCATTGACAATAAAGGCACTTTTGACGTCCAACACGCTTCACCAGGTAGATAGCCTTATAATTTAAATTATTAATTTTTGTTTCTGTTTTTCTTGACGTTGCTATGCATTCCAAAGTTGACAGCAATATGATCTGTCGAACAAGACATCCTATTCGCTGCCCGCAGTTAGCAATTCTGTTGTCTTCTGACACGATATCGAGTACGATTGTAATATTCATTTGAAATAATCATCTTCAGATTGGTTAACATTTGAGACATTTCGCTGGCGTTGTGTTAAAAGTCCAAGAGTTAATGAAAACCCCAAGTCAGCATTTTGTTGCTTCCCATGCCCACCCTCAAGTTTTTGCTGATCTCATTATCGAGAAAGAGGCTCGAAGTAGAGTATCGATCAAGCAGTTGCCAGTTAAGTGCTTAATATGTTTATTAGTAAAGAATAACTTTCTGCCTTTCTCTTAGTTCTCCTTAAACAGAACAGCTAATGTTGGGGACTCCGAAATAAGCAAGAGCAAACATATTGGACATTCCACAGAATCCACATTTCTTTTTTCGAAATTTATGACAGTTATTACACACAATAACTAATATTCCTACCATTTTTTAAAATCTAACTTCTATGGTTATTTAAATACTATGTTTATTGCTCTAAAAATCCTTCACGGCGCAGTTTTAAATCTATTCATATAAAAACTCCCAAGTTTCCAGTTTCACGTTTTCAGCAAAATCTATATCATGTTTTATATAAACATCTAATGATTAAAAAAAATGTATTACTTTTTACACAAAGCTAGGTAGTGCGTGTGGCTCGCATTCGGGAGGTCGTGGGTTCGATCCTCGCCGACAACACAGTCACTTAGGCGAATAGTGGGGTGCTCATCCACAATTTCCTGGTCTCATCATTCCCTTTTCATGCATTTCAGGGTTGTAGGACGGTGTTCGGCAGGTTGCGGCTGGACGGTGGCTATGCGGTCTATAAAGGTTTCCTCCCTTGCGTCGTTTCAGGTCTGCCGTGTCAGGGCCCCACCGTGCAGTGGGCCCTTGTAGCAGACCGCCGGGGGTGAGGGTCGAGCAGGATGACGTCGGTTGCGCTCTTAGTGTAACCGTTAGGGACCCCGTCCTGCTTGCGCCCGTCGTCATCCGGCCTTGGTCGCCCTCCAGGTCTCTCACTTCATCATTCCCACCTAGGGGTGGCGGTAGTGGCACAAAAGCTCTACAGGCCAGCATACACTGTTGTGCAGCAGTAAAGAGGGGGGGCTGCGTTGTGTATCTCCGTTTACTTTTACCTTTATTACATTTGATACACTCTTCAAAAAGTTCTTGATTATCTTCCTCTTCTTCTTCTTCTTCTTCTTCTTCTTCAAATGAATGCCCTCTTCTTTGTAGTATTTATATCCCCAAGGACTTGTAATCCAATGCCTTGGGTCATTAGCCTGTCGAGGAGCAAGCAAACTTTGGATGATAGCATATCCAGGATCAATGGTCAGCCCAAGGCCTGGTATGTCGCCTAGAAGAAGGAAATTAAATGTAGTGGTGATAGGGACGATAGGAAAATTAGCGCATTAAATTATCCAACCCAGCATTTGCCTTTCAACCGAGGATAGCGGTAAATAAATAAAAATAAAAAAAATAAAATAAAAACAATCCTTCGTTTAAGTTGGTCAGCTCCGAGGATTTGCACACGTTACCGCGGCGCCTCCTCCCTCGGTTCTTGTTTTTCTAAAAGTTAATTTCTCAAAATTGGTCATTTCTGTAAGTAACGAATTCGTAAGACTGCATCGTCTGGACCGTTTTGTATATGGAGAAGTGCCGCAAAAATTGTTTGCAAGAAAGCAAGGTTTAAAGTTGGGCGTGCCTAGTAAGCATGCGCCTGTCCATTTATAGCTTCAGCTAATTGCTAGTTTAAGTGTGCCAAGTGGAGGAAAGCATGTGTCCAAGTTTAGAATTAAGATTATTTTACTATGTAATATATAATTTTTTTTTCACAACTTTTGGTCATATTTCACAGACACATTACCTTAATTACAGTAAAGGAAATACAAGGTTTCCATTTAAAGAAAGCGCAAGTTAATGTTTAAAATCACATTTGCTTACGTTTCTGAATGGTCTATATCATCCATTTTAATGAATATCTCCCCTGCATTTATACCAGTGAAAGACGTTTTTCAATTCATGCGTTAGTTTTAGAGATAGGTACATATGTATGTATGTATTTGCAGCGGAAGTTTTAGGTGACTCAGGCGGCATAGTTCTACACTCAGTGAACAAGTCGAATTGGGACAACTTACTCTGGGGCGAGGTCCATCTCAAAAGCAAAGTTCTTTCTCATAAGGTGCACAAGTTTCCTTACCGCTTTCATAAACCTATATTACATGATGTATTTTTCTACCCACCTCTCAATTAAAAAGTAAAACACCTGTCACATCAATCTAATGTCAAATTCAACCAAAATTACGGACTGAAGACAACTAGAGAAATCACAGACTACTTCTAGTCAAGAGACGGGACTGTCTCCAAAATGTTGTGTTGTGCAGTCATTAGAACAAATTGAATGAATACTTCAAATCTGGCGTGAATTACGCGTCGTATATATAATATGCAACAGTTAGTTATTCGATTAATAAAAGTTTAGCACTGGCCTTGAGTTATTTAAAAAGGCTATAAAACACAAGCGAAGTTTGGAAGGACACAAGAATTCGTCTAGTATTAAACTGATTAGTTATGTTTAGAGGCGTTGAATTTCAGGTTCCAAGTTCAGTGATCACGCAATCACTGTTACGAAATGGCAGCGCGGGTTTGAATCCTACTAACTTAATACTGCTTTGGACCAAGATTGGATACTTCGGTATAAAATGCTACATCAAAGTTACATAATAAATTACACTGGTTATATAACTTAAGTTAAGAAGGAACTAAAAGTAAGTTTGTGGTGTTCTCGTGAGTGTATTTGGGAAATAAATAACATTAAATATTTGAGATACCCCCAATACACCGGGTATAGTTTAATAACAATAACAACAACAACAATAATAATAATAATAATAATAATAATAATAATAATAATAATAATAATAATAATAATAATAATAATAATAATAATAATAATAATAATAATAATAATAATAATAATAATAATAATAATAATAATAATAATAATAATAATAATAATAATAATAATAATAATAATAATAATAATAATAATAATAATAATAATAATAATAATAATAATAATAATAATAATAATAATAATAATAATAATAATAATAATAATAATAATAATAATAATAATAATAATAATAATAATAATAATAATAATAATAATAATAATAATAATAATAATAATAATAATAATAATAATAATAAATAAATAAATAAATAAATAAATAAATAAATAAATAAATAAATAATAATAATATATTTGAATTAAATGCTTCTGTCTAGATATCAAAGATTAAACGGTATAATTGAATACATTTTTCATTGGAATGAAAATATGCTTTCAGATCTGCACCAGCCTAACACCTTGCCTCCGGAGCTTCTTCGCATCTGGATAACAATAATTAGTAATTAATGCAGGTTAGACATGTGGACGAATAAACGTGTTACAAGAATCGTGGCTCCGATATAAATGTCGTAACGGTCGTGCATTTTAACGACACGTGCAAATAATTCTCCACCCCTTCTACAAGGCTGAATTATATTTTACTGCTTTAGCGTTTTCTTGTATATGAATCGAAACGAAACTTTTATAGAGGCAGTATATCTGAACCAGTGGTATCCATGCCAGAAGATTTACTGTCATGTAAAAGAACTTCTGCGGGACGAAATTCCGGCACATCAGCGGCGCTGATACGGTCCTAGCAATTGTCAGCGTCGTTAACAAACAAATTTATTAATTTATCAATTTATGTGTGTCTGTGAGTGTCTGTGTGTTTCTGTGTGTTTCTGTGTGTTTCTGTGTGTGTCTGTGTGTGTCTGGTGTGTCTACGTCTGTCTGGGTGTGTCTGTGTGTATGTGTGTGTCTGTGTGTGTGTGTGTGTCTGCGTATGTCTGTGTGTATTTATTGATTGATTGGTCGATTGGTCGATTGGTCGATTGGTCGATTGGTCGATTGGTCGATTGGCCCATTGGCCCATTGGCCCATTGGTCCATTGGTCCATTGGTCCATTGGTCCATTGATTCATTGATTGATTCATTTATTTATTTATTTATTTATTTATTTATTTATTTATTTATTTATTTATTTATTTATTTATTTATTTATTTATTTATTTATTTATTTATTTATTTATTTATTTATTTATTTATTTATTTATTTATTTATTTATTTATTTATTTATTTATTTATTTATTTATTTATTTATTTATTTATTTATTTGTGTCTCTCTGAAGAGCATAACTCCAAGAACGAAAAGTCAGCGAAAAACCAAACATGGTATTCAAGTTAAGCATTTTCCAAGGATGTGACAAAGATTTTCAAAAAAAAAAATCCCTCCACCCCAAACTATTCTATTCTTTGAGTGAAAACAATTTCGGAAATTTTGATTTCCTCAAAATTAGCTGCAACAATTTTTATTAAATAACATGTGTAAGCTATTTTTATGACAAACTAAACGTACATCTTGAATTTTCAGGGAATAGCCTAAGTCCTTTTATTATAGACTAGTTTTGCACAAGCTGTAAACCGTAAGAGATAGACAAAACCTTAGTACACAAACATGTAGGTCTCATTAAAGCATTGTGGAGATAAACATTTTCGAGATTTTCCTTCTGACTGGTTTGAATTTTCAAATTATTATAGCTTTTTCAAATAGGAAATCTTTATTTATTTTTTATATCCTGGCCATGCAAAGAGTATGAAACGTCAAAGCCATCAAATAGCGACCATGTATTAAAGGATTTGACTATCCTTCAAGCCTACTGTATTCTCCTATTGCCACTGTATCTATAAGGAAAGTATATAACAAAACCGTTTCTAGAAACATTTATCTCGATTAACATGTAATAGGAGTAAGGATTTTATGAGAATAGTTTGTTCACGAGTGAAATGAGAAAGTCATATGATTGCACAAAGATTTTTTTTAAAGGCCAGCTACACCGAGAACTGATTCTGCTGTGTGGAGATAAAGGTTTGTTACCCAAAGTGGAAACCATAAAGAGGAAAAAATACTTATGTGATCTAGGGGAATGTGTTATATATGTAAGCATTTTCCTTTGCGGTGGATATCTCGTTTTCGCTACTTGAAAGGAAAGTATTATTCCTCCTACGCCGGTTTTAATATTAGCAGTAACGCAGGCGTGTGTGCGGGCATGTGTTTTCATCTCAAACGGAGATTGTAGCTCCCAGAATTCCCTAATCCCTTTACATTCTGTAACATGTAGATAGCGATCTGGAGGAAATATTGTGTTCCATACAAAAACTGGACATTGAGATTTCACGTAGCGTATATGTATGGAGGTACCCTGAAAAAAAGAAAGACTTCTAGTTAAGGATCTATATCAGGGATTTCCAACTTTCTCTCTTTGGAGACGCTTACGTAACGAGCGGCTATACCCCACTACACTCCTTCAGTCGGTGGGACAGACAGTCAGTATCCAGTGACGGACACAAACAGGTCGTTTCTATGTCATACCTTGAATTTTCTGGGGTATCCTCAGTTATAGAACTCTTCATTCTGGATAATTTTTGCATAATTGGTAAACAGTAAGAAACAGGCAAAATCTTACTAAAATACCAAATCTGGATCTCGTTAAACATACAATTGATGACAGATACTTCTTTTGAGTGAACCATTTCTGAGATATCCTCTTATTTTTTTAATTTGCCAATACTTTTACTTTTTTCAAATAAGAATATATTATTCGTTTTTTATCTCTTGATCTTGCAAAGAGAACAAAATTTCCTATGCATCGCATAGCAACCAGCTCTTAAAACATTGCACCGTTGCTTGAAGCCTACTGTATTCCCATATTCCCCTTGCACCTACCAGAAAATTAGCGATAAGATAATTTCTGAAATGTTTATGTCGATTAAAATGAAATAGCTGGAGAACTAAGCCTTTTCAAGAATAGTTTGTATTCGAGTATAACTCCACATACATTTGCAAACAGAGTTTCTACAAATTGAACTGTATTAAAAGTCTGTATCGTAATAGTTTACGCGAAGGTCACTTGGTGTATCTTTTAAGGCTATGCACTTCGATTTTGTCACCAAATATTGATAGACTTCTTCAACAGATGAATATCGCATAAGATTTGATATTGCTTTCATACATCAAACGCAAGATACATGTGACCAACCCGCCACTGCAACACGATGGACGGCTGGGGGTTAAAGAGTGGTGAAGTCCGCGTATAGTGGAAGGAGGTAAACCTAACCTTCCACCTTTCGCAAACTTTGGACTTCGCCGATCTATATTGTGTGGGGGGAAATGTCTATTCGCAGTAAAAACGATAGGTAGAACAAATCTCGCAGCTCATTATTAAGTCAAAACACTTATGGATAGATAGCGAGTACTTTTAGGAAATGCATTCTATAAGAATTATTTTTTGAAAGTATATCTGTAATTGTGTTTTATAAATAATGCATTATATTAATATGTCCTTTTTCTATTGTTTCAGGTGAGTGAGGATTAAATGCTATTTTACTCGGTAAGTTTTATATCTTATTTGTAAGCTATCAGCACTCGCGTTGTCACGTTGTTACTTCTTGATATTTTGTATATGATAAAAATGTATGAGTAACAATATGAAAAACTAACTATAATGCTTTTTAAAAATTCAAGCATGTTTGAGATTTCACCATGCTTTTAAGTCGTTCTTATTATGACCCTAGCGGAGAAATTAGAAATGAATTTGTATGTGATGTATTATATATAATTCCGTTGCATTTAATTCGCTACTGACTAAGAATGTGAAAAAGAAACCCACATATGCACTCAACATAATATCTCAATATGTTTGACTTCTTTTTATTCCAAACAGCACATGCTAGCTGCATATACAGGATGGAAGGGAAGTCATTACATTAATTTAAACCTGTGACAGATCCCGGTATTTGGAACATATTTTATATCTTACCTTTTTGTCTCTGGCCATTTCCTACGGAGATATTTTAGTTTTATTGAACATAAGCTGGCAACACTGCAGGTTTCACTTTCACTAGGTCAGTACATAAACAAACAGGCCTCACGGAACCGCGCGGCTCGTGAGTGTAAACATAAAGACATACCATGCCGTGTCTGTTACGTAGTGATACATAACTACATATGAATTCTCCTGTAACGCATACTTATATCATTTCGTAGCTGATACTGCTATAATTTAATAAACCAAACCATCTCCCTGACTTATAAACACAAAGGTACATTTGTAGGCTCTTACAGAGTGTACCAAATGATATTTTTAAGGTGACAGCAAAAGAATAAGCAATGAACCAAATGGTTCACCCGCTTCACAGGTATTGTTCAAAGTGTCCACCATTTGCGCACCTGCAAGCCTGACCCTTTTTAACCAACTACGTCGCACTTTAACAAAAGCACCCTCATTGTTGCGTATTTCTTCCGCAGCCAGATAATTGCATTCCCTCAAAGATTCAAGGGCAGTAGTTGCTGTTTTGTAGATCTGCTTTTCATGTCTCCCCAGAACAAAAAATCCAGAGGATTCATACCGGGTGGGAGGGAAGTCATTACATTAATTTAAACCAATGGTAGATCTATGTATTTGGAGCACATTTTGTATCTTACGTTTTTGTCTCTGACCATTTCCTACGGAGATCGTTTTGTCGACCCTAATGACCAAGTTGTCGACGGGCCATTAAACCCGATACACTCGTTTTGTCGAAAACAAGATGCCGACACTACCCATTGTGTGTGTCACTTTCACTGGTTCAGCACATAAACAAACACTCCTGCTACCACGCGTCTCCTTCTATGTTTACTGTACGAACGTAGGCCAATCACAAACGTTACCTGCCAAAACATAGGCGAAAGTGAAAGTGGTCCGCCTGTTTACGGAAACCAGGTCAAGTGCCTGGCCAACCTCAACGCAACGTTGTCGACATACTTTGCGTCTGAAAAAGTTGTTTGGAGCATTCCTTCACGTCTTTTAAGTGGTTAATTATTTCGAAATCCTGTGTTATGTCCCATTATTACTACCGAAGCTATGTCAGAAATAAGTTACTCTACGCATCTTACAAGTAACAAACTGTTATCTTCGTACATTCTTGTGGAATTACGCATCCAATTTGGAACAAAAACCATTTATTTTTTCCAAATCGGCTGATCAAAGAACAAAATGCCATTCGACTTTTTTGTTCGTAATGCTTCTATGAATCACATATTAGAAGGAATGTAATGACTTCCCTTCCATCCTGTATATTATTTACAGACTGTGCTCTGTTTGTTTTACTGTACATAGACATTCACAGACGCTATTTCTAACAGAAGTGAAATGCGACGTGTGCATTACAACCATCTCGGAAAGGATTTATTTACTATTCTGGCAGTACCGCAGGAGTGGCGTGCACATAAATGCAATAAAAAGGTGTTAATGGCGGATGCGTTCTAGTCATTAAAACCAGAAGATCACAGCAGAGTAATAATTATCTGACAGAGAACTGAAATGGCAAAGTGCTTTATGACAGAAACCCAGGATGGAAAACATAACATTAAATCAAGCGAGGCGAAAATGCTGTTCCGGGAGTCCTCACGGTGGAACTAAAGCTACACCACTCAGTAACATTTACATAGAATAATCGACAGCTAGCCAGAGATGGAGTCTAGGAAAAAAGAAGTGCTGGCCGGTAGCGGTGATGTTGCCAATTGCGGTGCAACGAGACAGGAATTGTACATATTCTGGATATCGGCATGAGAATATTTTGCCCCTCTCGAAGGTCTGATACAGCCGGCTCCAAATGTTTTCCGTGTCACGTGCTTCTAGCCGCGTCGGTAAGGGAGGAAGGCTTTTCGGCAAGTTATGTCAGATGGTCTCAAAGGTCGACTTGCCAGCTCACACTTGTTTACAAGGGTGAGGGGCCTACTGTGTTTGTAAGTCCAAAGAAAACAACATTCCAACAGTTCTCTTAGACTTGGTCGTAAGAAAGAAATCTCAATGTAAGTAAAACATCATTAACGTTATAAATCCAGAACGAACTTGTAGTGACATACGCGAGGAAGGAAACAAAATATTCGGTATTAGAGGTATCATACCACTCTATAATTTAAAAGGGTTTAAATAAAGTAAACGTCTTCTTCTATCCACTTTTACGGTAAACAGGCATTATGTTATGCTTATCACATGTTTCTTATTTGTTTAATTACAGAAAAGCTTAAGAACGATATGTATATTCTTGTATATGTGCTAAATGTCTTACAACTTAACATTCAAAATGCATGTACGCAAAATAGCCCATGACATATTTATTGCTAAAGTGATTATTAAAGTGATCATCATCATCATCATCATCATCATCATCATAATCATCATCATCATCATTATATTAACAAGAAATGCATTATCTTTGTATTAAGGGACACTGGGAGTGAAATTTTGGTCAAAATTGTCAAAAAGTCGAAAATTGTTTTTCTACCTTAAAATGTTCCTGGAACACCGGTGCACATGGATCAGCTAACATTTTTCATATCTCCCACTCCATGTGGTCATTACGGCCCTTTCAAATAGCGCTCTTCCCTTAACGCTCCTATATAAAAGCCTGTTTTTCTCAAAACTACATTTCTGCACATGCGCGTGAGTTTTGCTTCAAATTCAATGAAAATTTTCAAAAGTATTCATAAATGGCAGCTAAACAAAACTATCGTTCAATATTGATGTTATCATTAACATGAATTCCAAAAACTTTTTTTTTGTATGAAAAAAATCAATAATTTTTAAGATTAAATTTTCTTTGTCATTAAACAAATATGTACAGCATAATCAGCAAACCTATTTGAAATATCTCTCCATACAATTGTTACCCATGTTTTAGAGTATCAGTTCTGCCAATATAAATGAATTTTGAAAAGTCAATAGACGCGATCTCTATTTTGAAAATTTACCTATTAAATTCATAAAATAATTTATATATCATAAACGAGTTATCAAATTTTAATGAAATTTTGTGTACATCCTATTCTCATATAAATACAAACACAGTAAAAATTTCAGAAAAATCTATCAATAAATGTGGAACTTTCAAATTTCACTCTCAGTGTCCCTTAATAATTGTTTAAACATGTTTCTTAAACGACACTAACGCCACCACAAAAAGCAATATTGTTTAAATACGTGCAGAAAAGAATGTGCTGATTTCTTTCATTTGGATAGGGTAAAATTGAGTATTTAGCTTCTTGTTTGCTCCCCGCTCACCACACCATAGCCGTCCCACATCAGTCACACCAGACGCAACTAATTCATCAGAAAGTTCTTCGTCTCTTGCCCATAAACCCTCTCGTCCATCGGAAAACATTTGGAGCCGGCTGCACGGGATGCGCTCAGCTACACGTGATTCTTGGGGCCAATTAAGTAGCCATTGATGGAAAAGTAGCGGATACGATTTTGTCTCCCAGCAGGGTTTCATGTAATTAGAAATCCTGATACTAGAATATATATTATTGTATTCAGAAGCGGAAGCCTAGTATTTTAATTAGTTCATGAATTAACATCTGAGCATGGTCATCAAATGTTACTCCATCACTGCACTCTGTCCATAATGTCCTGCGTAAAAAGAGGCAGCAGATATAGCGGCTATGCAGTAGCCATTGTCCAAAAGGACTGTTGCACCACAGAGATATGGTTAGCCAAATAAAGACAATACTTAAAATTTTGGAAGTAACTTTAAATTGTATTTCGGTAAAGTGAAACATAAGTATATTTAGCTAATGTGAAGCAGAAGAAGGTAAAATGTTTACAAAGCGTTAGATTTCTTTTAACAGAATTATAAAAAGATGAATATGTGCGAAATCAAATATATTCCATTCCATCTTGCATATTTCTCTAATTTCAATAGTCATATACTGAGTATAGTCCCCGTGGCTCAACAGCCCATAGGGGCCAAGGTATACCGCCCGACCGCAGCGTCCCCCACCTCTGTCTACCACAGGCGTCATGAGAGAGGTGCAGCATTAGAGGTGGGACGTGGTCAGGCCCCGATCCCTCCCGGCTGGTTAATCAGTGTTAATCAGTGACCAGGGCCACTACTTTTCAATCAAATAGCTCCTCAATTGGCCCCTCAGGACCTAACGAGGCTGAGTGTACCCCGTGCCAGACCTCCCAGCGGGGAAAACTCCTCGCACCGGTACCGGGGATCGAAACTGAGTCCTCCGCGTCAGAGGCAGGTGCACTACCACTGTGCTGCGGAGGCAAGTACTGAGTATATAATTACTGAAAGATACTTAACTCATCCGTTATTTTAACTTTTAAAATAGTTTTATTTTGCAAATAGTTAACTTGTTTATATTTTAACGCGCAAAACTTACAAGAGGTTAAAAGGTCTAATTACTGCCTTGTTTCAGCGGTGAATAACAATTGTATTGTATTTTAATATTTCATTCAAAATCATACAGAGAGTTTAACTTAGTGAAGCATTTCACTGTTATTTTTAACACTGTGTGAAACAAGATGATGCACCATAAAGAAAATATGTATAATATTCACGTGGCTTTCTTTAGCCATTCAACAAGGTTTTATTACAAAAGCCTTTTCTTCTGTCTACTTGAAGGTAACCAAGATAAGCATTTGCAGAAATGGTTTTGTTACATATCCCTTGTATGTACAAGGACATTATGTGGAAGTCAAATCTTTTGAAAACTCTCGCTATGTGACGGCATTGAAATTCCGCTCGTTTCATGACCACGAGGGAAAAAGAATATCTATTTTCCATATGAGGAAAGTATATCTATTTGAACATTCAAACAACAAATAACAATCTCGTAAATGGTCAACGCAATAAAAACTCATTTGGCATAAGTTATGTGCCTCAATGAGATCCACATCTTCGTGTAGCAAAATTGATTTTGTCGATCTCTCACGGTTTACTAAGTGTAAGAAAGTCATTCAAAATGAAGAGGACTCCACTGGCTATTCCGAGAAAATTCAAGATGTACGTTTGATTTGTCATGAAAATACTCATATTTTGGACTTAACAGTGTTTTAATCAAAGTCGTTGGTCATTTTTGAGAAAATAAAAAATAAGATACATTTTCCATATAAAGGTTAGTTTTCAGTAGGGGTCTTTCCTAAAGACATTCGTGGCTTTGGAGGATGCAAAACTTAAATACCAAATTTTGTATTTGTTGGACTCTGTTTTGAGCTTTGCTGTTCAAAGGCATACATACAGACGATCACACCACATGAACCTTTCTCCATTTTTGTTTTGTTTGTTACGGACTTCAATCATGTACTTCTGGTGAAATTTTCCCATTGAATTTTTGGGTAGAATACAATACTTCCTGTTTTTACTGTAAGTACATAATCGTAAATGAAAATTGGCACTGAGAGGTTCCAAAATTGCAAACGGCCAAATGAATCGTGATATCAGAACCATGGTTATCCTTTGGCCGTTCACCGAACACTGGTAGAAGGATGTAGAGAAATGTGTATGTATTTATATGTCTTAACGGTTATTATGGAAACCGGGTGTTTAGCACTCCAAAGAATCTTCAACACGGAGTTGATGCATGAAGGTGACCTGTGAAGGAGAGGATAACATTGTGTTGTCTAGGTCATGTTCCACGGATTCATTTCGCGCTTTGTAATTCTGGCAGATACAATTTTGTTGTTTTCTTCACGGCACACTTCAGAGAAACATCGTATATTCTTCCTGGAGACGGTGCAGCTTGCATTCTTGCACAGAAGGCGTTGCTCCGTATTCTAGTCGCATTTATGACCATCCAGGCGTCTAGCCGCTTTATGGACAAGGCGTTATCATCACCTTCTCTGCGGTTATGAGACAAACATTTAACACAACATTTAAGGTTTCAGCAGCTATAACTTGCCTTTGGTGGCACCCTTGCGAGATGCGAATGGTGGTGTTAAAATTGTGCGTGGCTTCCAAACGGTCCAATAAAGCTGTGCGTTGGAGATCATTGACTTACCGCCCGGGTGGCGCGCCTAGCAGGATGTCACGTTGTAGTCGTAGATTCCCTCCAAACATCATTCTCGTTGCGCGCACGTCTATTCGACCATGAGTTGAACCTCAATAGCACAAGATGGATTTGTATTTGCATAACTTACCACAAATATAACAAAATTAATAACCTAGTCATTGTAGTTTTCGAGTGTGACACTGGCAGATTTTAGAGTGTCATAAAAACAAATGCAATGTATCTATATTTGACAGCTACTTTCTAATGCTTTGTGAGTTGATTTGCGTATAGTTCGATTTATTCTAATATTTTGTTAATTATCATCGTTTAAAGATTTTGTGTTCACCCAAAGTTGAATTTGACTGGAGAGCAATTCCGGGCTATCATTTTTTACGATATTATATCGTCATTAACGTCTAAACAGTGCAAAGATCGGCTTAGAAATGCATTTGGCGGGGAAGCCCAATTTAAGACAACAATTTATAATTGGTACACCAATTCAAAAGTAGTCGCTTTTTTTAGTTATGGATTTCGTGAAGGACGTCCAAGAACTGATCTTATTGATGAATATATTGTCACTGAGCAATTCTTGAAGAAGATAGATGGACATTTTATGAATTTATTTGGGCGACATTGTCTATTCGGTATGAGTCAAGGCCAAAACATCTTACATCAACAGTATGACGTGAGAAAACCTTGTCAATGTATCCCACAATAACTGACTCCCGATCACAAACAACAACGCATTGATTGATACAGAAAAACTCTGGGAAAATTCCAACGTGGCTCTTCAAATTTGTTTTAGAATATGGTTATTAATGGTGAATTTTAGATTAATTGTTATGATCCTCAGAAGAAAAGTCAATGTGCTCGATGGCTCCTTCGAATGCCTCACAAAATTCCCACGAATTCGCAGTGCTGTTTGCTAGATTTTTTTTAACGGGTCAGATTGCTACTACAGCATTAGAAGATAGACGTACTGTTACTGCCGATTAGTACATTAAACTCTGCTTACATCATACTTTTGAGAAATTTCGTGAAAAACGCGCAAAAGGAAAAATAATTTTACGTCATGACATCGAATCGTCGCACATAGTAAAACTAACAACCGAGTATCTGCATGACCCAAAGGTCACCACCATGGAACCTCCAAGTTATGATTTCTTTTTGTTCCCAAAAATTAAATATATAATGCGTGGAACAGCTTTTTCGTCATGGGACGAAGCAGTGGAACATTATAAAAACCTGGTCTCTGAAGTACCTCAGGAAAAGTTGCATCGTTGCTTTAAGGATTGGGTTTCAAAAGTTTATAGATATTAACGGGGAATATTTCGGGGAGAAACAGTTTAATTTTCTACAACCAATCCTTGTTTGATCTTTGAAAAAAATTCAATGTTGCCCTCTTATATCTGAAGTGTGTACATTTTCAAAAAAAGTTCAAAAATTAGTATCTATACCCAAAATCTACTTTAGCTTCAATTTAAATGCCAAGGACACGCGGCCTAATGACCTATAGTTACTTCCAATGCGTTTGAACGACCGATTTCCGTACACTTTTATACATTAAAGTGCTCCATACGATGGCGTTTACACCCAATCTTTTCAGATGTTCAGCAGAAACTCAGACACCAAACTTAAAACTCTGATGTGTTGCACTCACATGACTTTTTCTACTCTTGTACTAACCATTCTTACAAACTCTTATTGCTATATCTTCTTTGTATTGAGATAAACATTTGTACAAATTATCTTATTGCTTATTTCCTTGTAGGCGTAAGAGGAATATTAGAATACAGTAGGCTTTGAGCGATAGTCAAATCTTTTAAAGCTTTGAGACCCCGTTCTCTTTGCACGCTTAATATATAGAAATGAACAAAGATGTTCCATTTCACGAAATGTTTTCCGAAACTGATACAAATAACAAGGAATATCTCCGAAATGGATCACTCTACAAAAAAATTTATTCAGGCATAAATTGCGTGTTTTAGCGAGACCTACATTTTTGTATAATAAGATTTTGTCTATCTCTTACGGTTTACGAGTTATTCAAAGTAATTCAGAGTAAACAGGACTACATAGGCTATAGCCAGAAAATTCAAGCTATACATTTCATTTGTCATGCAAATATCTTGAATAGATTGCATTTTAATCAAAATCTTTAGAGCCATTTTCAAGAAAATAAAAATTTTCGAAAAATTTTCCATGTAAAGACTGTTTTAGGGTGGGGTTATTTCCTTCAAAATCTTCGTGTCGCATCCTTGAAATACACTAAACTTAAATACCAACTTTTGTTTTTAACCGACTTTTCGTTTTTGAGTTATACTGTCCACAGACTGACAGACACACAGACATTCAGTATTTTGTTGTTTAACGGCGCTGTCAATTACCAGGATCACATCAGCGTCTCCGGTGTGCCGGAATTTTGTCCCGCAGGAGTTCTTTTACGTGCCAATAAATCTACTGACATGCACACTTAAAAACCATCGGTCTGGGCCAGATTTGAACCCGCGACCTTGAGATCAGTAGGCCAGCGTCTAACCAACTGAGACACCCAGACTGACGACAGACACACAGACACACAGACACACAGACACACACACGCACACACACACACACACACACACACACACACACACACACACACACACACACACACACACCTTTTCTAAGAATGCTTTTTTTTATTCAGGGGTCTCAAAACATATTTCCGGTGAAATCTCGACATCGAATTTTTGGGTGGAATACAACACTTCCTTCTACTTACTAGTGGAGAAAGTAAACACTGGCATATTTTTTTCTACATTTTTCAAATTGTTCAAGATCTGACATGGTGAATTCTATCACTGAGGATAAATTGTCAAACAAATTACTTTAGAAAAATTCTGAAACTACCAGAAGGGTGAAAAATGTCTATGCTAGTTTGTTTATTAGTATTTAAGTTATGTGACAGTAATTTTCTTAAAACTGCGATTTCTGTATCCTGTGCAACCCTGCTTAATGAACATAATGAAGGTTTTTCTCGAAAAAATTAAGATCCTGCATGAAATTGAATACACATTTATATTTGTTATAGAACAGCATGTGATAACACTTGAAACATTTGAAATAAAAACTGCAACATTTAAATAGTTCACCTATGGAGACCCTTAATTTGGTAACTTCAGGAGCATTATTTTCATTGCCCTTGCTTTCAGAATAAGAAATGTTTCCTGTGTTGTTAGTCGAAAAAGATTTTTGAACAGTTTTCATTTACTGTTAATCATCTAGCACAGGCCAGGTGAAGTGTGCTCCGAAGGTGTGAACAGAGTAGTCCCTCCTTTCCATACCTGCAGTAGCTAATAGCACAAATATACCGGGTGGAAGGGAAGTCATTACATTGATTTAAACCAGTGATAGATCTCGCTATTTGGAACACATTTTGTATATTACGTTTTCGTCTCTGACCATTTCCTACGGAGATATTTTAGTTTTCTCGAAAACAAGCTGGCAACACTGCAGATTGTGTGGGTGTCACTTTCCCTAGCTCAGTACATAAACAAGCACAGTAATGGTGCTTCTTGAGAGCACAAATAGATGCCCTGACTTGTCCGTCCGTGTTTGTGCGCGAGCATAGGCCAATCACAAGCGTTAGCTCCCACAACATTATGCGAAAGCGAAAGTGCCCGACCTGTTTAAATGCACAAACCAGTGCAATTCCCTGACCAACCTCAACGCAACGTTCTCAACTTACTCCACGTGTGAAACAGCAGCTTGGAGTATTCCTTCACGTCTTTTAAGTGATTAATTATTTCGAAACCCTATGTGATGTTGCATAATTACTACCGAAGGTATGTCAGAAATAAGTTACTCTACGCATCTTACAAGTAACAAACTGTTATCTTCGTACATTCCTATGGAATTACGCATCCAAGTTGGATCAAAAACTACTTATTTTTTTCGAAATCGGCTGATCAAACAACAAATTGCCATTCAACTTTTTTGTTTGTAATGCTTCTATGAAGCACATATTAGAAGGAATGTAATAGCTTACCTTCCACTCTGTATAAAATCACGCGCATTGGATGGAACTGGTTTCTGCTTTGGTGGTCAGGAAGAGAAGGGAAGTAGAGGAATGGCGTGTCACTGTTCCTCAGGCCTGATCCAGCATCTATTCTACTATGTTTTTACTCTATCTGTAACACACCTAATAGGTAGAGGATGTACTGCATTCCATCCAAAAAAATGCGACATTGCTATTTTGCCTGAAATACATATATGCTTTAAGTCCACATAAATTCGAAAAAGACATTTTTTTAAAACAAAAAGCCCGCACGCGCGTGCTTGTGTGTACCTACAGCATAACACAAAAACAAAAAGTTTGTATCTTTCCGAGCATGGCATTTAAGTTTAGTATCTTCCAAAGATACGATGAGGAGATTTCCTTGGAAATCCGCCAAACTCAAACTTCCCTTTGCGTAGAAAATGTTTCGAAGTTATTTTATTTAGTCAAAAATGTCTGTAACAATTTTGATTAAAATGACATAAATACATTAACATGACAAATAATATGTACATCTAGACGTTCTGTCAATAACCTGTGAAATCATGTTCATTCCGGAGCAATTTTGTATAAGTTTCTGTAAGTTGTAAATGCCAAGCGATAGACGAAAACATACAATACAAGAAATGTAGATCTCCTTAAAACACACAATTAACTCCAATGGCATAAGCCATTTCCGAGATATCCGTTAACATTGATTTCAATGGTTCAATACATTTTTGTCATTCTTTGAAGTCCTGCCACTAGTCAGTTGTTTGTCGTGTTACATGGAAAGAATATGCAATTTCAACGACAGCATATAGTTGCTATAGATTTCGAAAGCAACCGGAGCGTACGATGAAACCCTAGGTAAATGAAAAGAAATGTATTCGAGATTTAATAATTTAGCACGGCTGTTTCTGACAAAACTGACAGTGAGTATAATCAATGCAGATAATCTGTTGAATATGCCACGCAGTGACATAACACAGTCTTGTGTTTATCATTCGTTTAGTGTAGAGTGATATAAAGCTAAACAGTGCAAGCATGCTTAAGTGCAGGCTCATAGTTTTTCTAAAGGACCTCAAAACTGAAATGCAAACCCCATTTATTCTCCACCGATTGACTACTAGGGGTGAACAAACCCCGCTCGTTTGTTGGGCGGAGCGAGATTTGTATCGTGCACCTCTTCCGTTTCAGTAAAAGTTAACAGAAGGGTATTTTATTACATGCACAATATACTATAGTTAACTATGCAGAGTATTATTAGTTCAGTGTGCTTATTAATAATAAATCTTTCAAATAAAGAAGAAAAACAACGGTTTGAAAATAGAAAGACAATTTATGAAAAAATAACATATAATTATAGTTGAATACTTTAACACAAAAATAACAAGACTTTTTCATTTTATATAAACAAACTATTGGCCATGTTCCTATCTTTTAAATACACATAGAGCGACAGAAATAAACAAAGAAACATATAACACAATAAACTTATGAAACCCTAGAAAATTGCCCACGCCCTCAGTGATATTATAACGCTACATAAAGAATCACAACACATTAACTACTGTCATTAACTCAGGAGAATGTCTTTGTCCTTGGACGCACAATCGTGCTGTTGGGTGGGGAATTTCTTGGTACGATGTAAATAGAGTAACACCAGCAGTTCAAAATTACTGTCTACCGGGCAGTTAAACTGTAAGCAGTGCCAGTGTTGCTATAATTTTATATCGTATGGTTTCTTGAATATCCAATAAACTTAATTCATTAGTGATACTATTGAAAGTATGATCATAAGTGCTTTGTTTGATACGGTAATGTAATGTATTAGTGATGTTCTTTCGCGTAATGTTAATTGGCCCGGGAAGGAAAGGATAAGTTGCTTTGGAAGCTGTGTGTAAAATGTCAGAGAGGAATAAACAACAGCGCGTTATCTTAGGTTCACTTGTCAACTACATGGCCGTAGCTAAACTCCTGAGTCACATACAGTATAAACAGCCACAGATGCTGTTGTTGACTAGTTCTAAGAGGGCATGAGGTACCCATTTTCCTCATAACATCATTACAGATACTACTGTCTGTTCACCAGCTCATAGTCTAAGGGCAATGAAGGACAGGGGAGAGGCATTCCATGTTTTGTAAACTTCCACGCAGACGTTGCTCTGCTGGTCGCGTTGCCAACTTATCTCCAATATTACTCGCGCTATGTTTACTCGCTGCTAATTTATCTTAATTTCAGCTGTAAAATCGTACTTTACACCAGTTTTATGTCGGAAGTAATGGTAAAAGTAATGTAGAAGCAGATAATTCTCCGCCTAGGAATGATGTGAAATCTGCTATGATATTGTGGTTGTAGAATAAAAGGGGCTTAGAGTGACAGTTCTACGCGTAAAACAGATTTTTATAGGGCGATTGAATCAAACAAACCTAAAGAGGCTCTCAAAGTGGACACATTTATGGATTCATTGGGCCACACTGTCGTTTACTTGTCTCGATATATGTTGTGTGATCTCAATCCAATAGAACTAGCTTGGGCCAAGGTAAAATGAATATTTAAAGAAATGTAACAGGTAACTTATCCTTTCAGGAATTGCACGATAAAACGCTCGAGGATTTGTCACTTGAGACCGAAACAGACTGGCAGTGTTTTTGAAAAATATACAAAAGGCAGAAAATGATCAGTGGGAAAAAGACGGAGTAGTTGAATACATCGTTTACGTTTTATAAGCTACAGTTTCTCCAGATCGTGGTGACACTTCACATGCGCGAAGGAGGAGAAATTAAGGAGAAGTGACTGGTGTGGTGGGGAACAAGTGAGTGATGTCAGAACTCAAGCAGTCACATACACAAGCGGTGTATGTTTACATATTATAAACAATTATTGTGTAGTTATCACAGCGAGAGACAGCGATACACTGATCCCCACCTCACCTATTATGCATATGGACACGCCTCTTCTATTGCGCGTCTATCCTTCAGCAATGGGGGAGTGTCACAACAATCTGGACAAACTGTAAATATACTGTATGAACTGAAAATAACATTAAAGTTCCGCTATTTTGAGCAAGTTCTTTACTTTAATCTAGCGTGAATGCACATTCCAAGGTTGGCAACATTATCGTAAACGCGATTATAAGCACAACTCCTGCTTGATATATCACTATTTATCTGGAATTGTTTACTGATGTACTGATTGACTCCATTCCTACTAGGGACCATGAGCTAGTGGACAAATTGTACCTGGCAAAGCGACCAGGCGTATTGACCTTGGTTGTCAGAGTACTCCGATCACTTGTCATCTGTTTATTGTAAAACCGAAATACTAGTAAGTTGGTGTACAGTCAGTAATGGAGCGCAAATGGATGATATCTCGCGCCTGCCGTTGTATGACACATTGCTGTCGCGAAGATATGATTGCATCTGAACAGAGGGTACATTCACTGACTCGCCGTGTATGTGCGATAAGCTCGCGAAAACAACTCGGCAGTGTCACATTCTTTCAGATACGCCTCATGTGTTTGCCACCTCGTATTGTTCACTACTCGTAAGAGAGCATCGGGTTAATATGTATATAGGTATTCATTTTCCTTATGACATCATGACGGATAATTACTCCAGATTCAATATTCCCTCTGTAGGTTTATATGCACTTATTAGCGGGGATTCAGAACGACAGTTAATGGTTGGTATGGTCTTGATTTCTGGTGCATTATTGCGAGCTACATCTAGATTTAAATATCTTTCTATCCCTTCTTTCTGTCGCTTTCAAGCATTATTACTGAATAATAAGATATATTCTAAATATCTAAGCTTTTATAAAATATCATGCACAAAATATCCATCAAATATAGTATTTTGGTAAATTAATAAAATGGTCGTATGCTGACTATATGTAATTTTTAGCATGTTGTTTTGGATCTCAATGTTATGTTTCTTTTTATGTATGTAGCAGTTCGAATGGAGGAAGCTTTTCTGTGGCCCTTCTGAAACACTTCGCCATTTTACTACATTATTTACAATTAGAAATAATAACAATACTAATACTAATACTAATAATACTAATAATACTAATAATACTAATAATACTAATAATACTAATAATACTAATAATACTAATAATACTAATAATACTAATAATACTAATAATACTAATAATACTACTAATACTACTAATACTACTAATACTACTAATACTACTAATACTAATACTAATACTAATACTAATACTAATACTAATACTAATACTAATACTAATACTAATACTAATACTAATACTAATACTAATACTAATACTAATACTAATACTAATACTACTAATACTACTAATACTACTAATACTACTAATACTACTAATACTACTAATACTACTAATACTACTAATACTACTAATACTACTAATACTACTAATACTACTAATACTACTAATACTACTAATACTACTAATACTACTAATACTACTAATACTACTAATAATACTAATACTAATACTAATACTAATACTAATACTAATACTAATAATAATAATAATAATAATAATAATAATAATAATAATAATAATAATAATAATAATAATAATAATAATAATAATAATAATAATAATAATAATAATAATAATAATAATAATAATAATAATAATAATAATAATAATAATAATAACAATAATTAGATAATGATTAATAGTTATCGACATTTATTGAATCAGCAGAGATACTGTAAACTAGATGGGGGTTTCCTATTCGAAAATTATAAACAGCGTTCAGAAACTTTTTCGGAATATAATGCGCATTTGAGTTTATGCAGTATAGAAGTGGTGGCCAAGTGCCGAGCAAGTCGTCATACTACCCGCATAATGCGCTGAATCAGTTAATGCTACCAGATTAAGTGATGTTCAAGGATGGTGAGGTAGTTTGGCACACGAACACGTTTAGGCGCCCATGCAATATAGCTTTATAATGGGGGAAAGTGCTGTATTCTGCTGCTTATACAGATTTGTTTTTTCTGTCCGATTACAGTTTTCTATAAACGTGGGTGATCATAATATTGAAAATAAGAATAACAAAAAAGTATTTACAAGAAAATGGGGAAAACTGTTTAGACAAAGATCATTTTAACACATGGTTTAATATCTGAGAAAATCAGACATTTTCTAAAAAATACATTTCTCTCAAAACTAGTTAAAACATAACTTCAATATATCCTTGCATATAGCCAAATTTTCACCTTCTGCTAGTAGAACAAAATCGTTACTTGTTTTGTCAAGATCACATGGTTTCTAGATCTAATTTAATTACTGGCGAGGTGTTGTTTACATTCACTCCTAAGCATTTCATTATCTAAATTATGCTTCATATTTTCCATATATGAAAACGCACTCAGCCCTCCTCCGAATTTCAAAACATTATTTCTCATACAAATATTTATTATCTGTGAAAGTTTAGACCAAATATATATTGCATATAGAATATCTTTGCCCACCAGTTTACGAGAGCTGAATCTTCAGCAACTTGTTTTAATGAAGAGCAGGAAGTGTTTAGTTGCAAAATCAACTGACAACCTCCAAAATAAGGACGCATAGTATGTTCACGAGATGGAAGGAATACTGCGCAATGAATAATTGTTTTATAATACATTAAAGCTTGAAATATAAAATATAGGCGCCTAAGAACGCTAATTATTACAAGCTTTCAATGTGCATGAAACTAACACGTAACATTTTGTTTCTTTGACACTTCGCTAAAGTTGCCTCTGAAGCTTTATGGAGGTATATAACTAATTCCAGTGATACATTTCTAGTCTAAGTACAGCAATGGGTCCCAGAATACATACATCCTTTCAAAAAGTTGGCCGAATTAAGGAAAAACGCTGCTTATTAACATTAAGACTTTCCACATCTCAGAAATGGGATACCTGCTGTAAAACAATAGTTGCTACGTCATTTGGGAACAAAGGATTTGAGTCTCACCTCAAGAATACGTAACCTCAATTAAGTGCAGCGCCACCAATGTCCTACAAGCGCATGAACCTCTCATGACCTATTTGTCCTTTAAGTTACATAATGCAACTTCAACATGGTCACCTTGCTACTGTGAGACAAACAGAACATTATTGACAAGTAAATAATGCAAAAGTTAGTCTGCAGCAGGACAGCATATGGCGAAAATCTAGAATTGTTGAATTTCATGGAGAGCACTCACAGGAATCTGATACTGTAGATCCTAGATGCATCCGCGTTCTTTAACTACCACCTAAGTTTTACATCGGTTCCCTACTTTGCAATTCTCCGGTAATGCCTTTGTGCAGCCATTACTCTGACCGAAATATGGTGCTTTGCAGGCTGGAAGTGTCCTCGCCTTTGATAGCTTTGACTTTCAGTAAAGCAAAGCGCCCTCTGTCATCTCGCTTGGCAGTACAAGGTAATTCAGAAATGTATTGTGCAATAAAATAATCACGTTTTAGGGTCACATACAGAAGTGGCCCTTTATTAAAACTGTCCTCTAAGATGCGAACAAAGATGGTGAAAATAACGGCTGTGTCGCGTTTCTTTACATACGATGCATCTCCTCATACTTCTCTTCAGCTGATTCGTCTTTAGTGTGAAATAAGCAAACATTATTCGATTGTTTTCATGATGAAGATGAGAGAAGAATTCTTATAAACTATAAGGATTATTATGAATCTGACATTAACTCCTGGCCTTATACTCTTTTATAAAAGAGTAAGTCCATAAATATACAAACAAAACACTGGAGATCTAAGTGTAATAAGGCCAAATGTTACGCTCAAAAATTTGATTGTCAGCTATTTTAAATTCTCGTCATTGCTATTAGTTAGATGGAAATAGACAGTGATATGAACACTATGAGATATACTCTAGGTAACCCCAGTGTCAGAATTTAATTATATTTATGATTATTCATCATATATTCAAAGTGCAGTTAACACTACTAGATTTTACTATACATGTAAATCCGGATATCTGGATGAGACCATAATATAGCTGAAATAAAATATGTATTTCGCAAACGTTTTACTTAAGAAATGAGCAATAGGCAACACAAATATACACGTGCAGTAAATGGATGTTATCATTTAGTTTATATTGAAAAGGATATCTAGAACTGTAAAAATAACACTCGAGTGAATAAGTCCATTCACTTTGCTCTGAAAACACTGAATATTCATCATTATGCGTGTAGAGTTTTCCAAAGCATCCTCAACAAACAGAGTGATATGAATGGTGCCACAGACAACCCTGTTTACTAATTGCTTGAAGGTAGCTGAACCGGAAAATTTGTTTTCCACCATATGCGCAGTAACATGAATGGGCAAATATGAGCTGAATGCGCATACACAGGGAAGCCAAAGGTATCTAACGAAGTCTTCTGATTTCAAGAAGCACATCATAGCTTCATGCTAGCAAAAGCAAAAATAACTTACATTTGTATGAAATACTAAGCATGCTCCCTGAATTGCAATTGTTTTTGTGATTACTTGATAAACACTATACAATATTCACTCCATTTTTCTTTTCCCAGTTATGATAAATTTAGGCTCATCATAGACAGTATTCCGATAGTATTCGATCTGTAGTCATTTATTTTTGTGGTGTTATAAAATATAATTTTATCGTATGTATGGATTGGAGAAATTTGCTTGCCATTTGACCTTATTTGAACGTTGCATTTGTGATACTACCCCTCCAGTCAAGTTCCCAGATAAAAACTTCCATGTTTTTTATCTTTCTCATAACCTTATGGCGTTTGAAATCCAGACACCATTGCTTATCGCTGTGGTGTAGTCAACTTTAAAACAAGTTAACTAAACTAGCAGACTGTTATAACTCAACAAAGTTTCTTATTTCAGCACCCGGATAAGGAATTTCCTCTGAAAACGTTAATCACCTTTTTGTATAAGAATTCCATTTAAACGAAAAATTAGAAGAAAAAAACCTGAATGGTTACGTCTTATTTTGAATTCGTTTAATATTTTAAATATTTCACTGTAAGGTTAAAAAAATAATTCTTTACTAAACTGGATGCTAGCAAGCAGGTCTCACAGTGCCTAGGAATAGTTAAAAATTGAGATAATTTGATTATGAGGCGTTGAAAAACGTTTCAGAAACGCATATTGCACAGTGCTTTTTGAACGGTTGTGCATATTGAAAATAAAGCTTTCAAAGAAAAAAAAAACATAGCTTAATGGACACAACTGAATGACGAAACGACTCCTTTACCAATGAAAATTGACACAATGAGGAACTCGAGTGAACGGAATCACTCCCAATTAACATACACAGATGGCATCGATCAACCAACGACAAATAATAAGCGATTGCGGCATCCTTGTGCAAACTGGCCTCGTTGGGTCTTCTGTAGAATTTTAAAAGCTGTTTCCAAAGAGTGCTTACAGCAACATGGGTAACTTTGGTGAATTTGACTTTTCTTTCTTTGGCCCAAGTTTCTATTCTGAATGTCCCACCTATTTGTAAAGATACCACAAGGCATGAAGTCAGTCCTCGATAACATTCTCCACTTCCTTCCCCTCTCTCTCTCTTGTTTCACACAAAAACACGGAAATCTAGGCATTAATTCCATTCGTAGAAGAATGGAATTCTTCATTACTAAGCAACTTCGACACTTGATTATATTTTACGAGATTTTTCCGCATTCTGTAAAGGTGGACTTCTAATAGATGTTTTTGTGTATAGGCAAGTGATTATTCCATACATGTAACAAATAAGACTTAGATCCTGCATATGTTAGTTCATAACATCTACTTTACCCAGGAATCTTTAATCCGTTTGCACTTCTGTGCAAAGAATGTACTGGTCTACATTCTTTTATTATTGGATTCAAATTTGAACGGCGTTGACATTTGATTTAGGTTCATTATGAGAGTATATTATTCCTAAGAGAAATCTTTATTGTTTCAAAGTAAAGTATATATAACCTATGCAGATGTGAAAATATAAACCAATCCCCTTCATTGTTATAAGAGTATCTTTGAGGCATCTGTAATTGATATATGAGTACAATATCCTGTTGGCTCTTTGATATCTGGAACATGTGGTTGATGCAATTAAGGAATTGCCAAAAAATACCATCTTCTATGAGAGATTCATTGTCAAACTCTTTGTTCAGAAATGTTTGCTAATAAATATGCATATGAACATTTAAAGTGTTTCATTGAAGTTTTTAGAGGAATTTTAAACAAAGCAATAAAAATAAGTAATGACAAGTTTGTAGCAAGTACTTAATGACCACTTGGATGTTTTGTAACTAGGTCCTGGAAGTGCATGCATTTACGTATTTTTCCTTTGTTATAATTACAATTCTGGTGATGTGCACAAATCATCAGTTTATGAGCTTACTAAACCCAATTTGATGTTGCATATAAATGCATATTTTGACTTTTCTGATAAAAACATCACATGTCTATCATTTTAGTGTTTTTGTGGCATAAACCCATCTTTCTTTCCATGCAAGGCTAGAAATGCTGCAACTCCGAATTGAGCCGCTTGTAAACAGGTCGGGGAATCCCGAGCTACCTACCTTCTTGTTAGCCTTAAACGAAGCACTCAAAGTATTTCAAGAAATAACATCCAACTTGAATTCTCTTTGCGGTAGTGTAGCGGAAATATTAAAAAACAAAGTGAAGAATGTAATATATAGATATGAACAGATATGTAAAATTTGAGACATTGTAAATGGAATCACTATAATTACAGAAATTGCCTTTTCTGCGAACCACTTATCATCGCTTAAGTATGCATCACTATCATCCTGTGATGTAGAGAGGAGTTTCTCAAGATATAAATACATCTTCAGAGATAACAGGCGTTCTTTTAAGTTTACGTGGCTGTTGTGAACTGTCATTCGTCGCTTCTTATGGGCAATGAATCAAAAGCTTACTTCTCAACAATAAATTTTAAGTTCAGTTGTATCTCTCTTTGTAGTGAAGAATATTTTAGACATAAAGCATTACTATTTTAAGTACATATTTATTGATATATTTTCAAGTTTTTCAGAATATATTTGCATAAACTATATTTTCAGTGCGTATTTGTTGACATATCTTCAAGTTTTTAGAGCATATGTGCATGCCTATTTCTTGGCTCTTTAGGGCATGAACTTCCGGGTCCTGTTCATAATATATGTATTTATTGTGCATTGTTTTCTAAGCTATAGGCTATGGTTTGTTGAGAACAGTGGCACTAGAATTTCTGTATAATTCAAGCTGACAGACCACATGCAACTTCTTTCGAGAAACACTTAACACCGTCAACATATGCTGTTCTGTAGTGTACATGTACGTAGGAGAGGGGGGTTCCGACCCCTTAGCTGCCGTGACGTGGGCACTGCATACTCTAAAATAGCACTTATGTCACCAAAAGTACGTTGGACCGAATACCTGAGCCCCTCCTGGACTGGGTTGCACACGTTGGGGGCAGTGATTCCCGATATTCGTGTGAGATTGTGTAGATATATCTTTGGGGCGGGGTGATGTCCAAGCGGGGTTGTTAGTGTCCTGGAGAATCTGGAAGACGACGTGCTGGCTGCAGCGTTGCCCTACTGAGGTAGTTCTGTAGTGTGCCCCTTTAGGCTTAAAGCGCCACTTCCAGCCCTGCGCAGGCGGTGGCGGCAAAATCAAGTATTGACCTAGGTAATGGAAATACCTACCGAAGAAGTGTCGGGCGACTTCCCTTGGCCTTGAAGGTGAGCTTCGGTTCTGGATAGACCTTGCTTTTCATGCAGTGTATGCCATGATAGCTACGTACAGTAAACAGTCAGCTTCGCACGTCATTTCATTGCATAACCGTGGTAAACGTGGATGAGATAGGGGCTGTCGTGAAAGAAGTCCAAGGAAACCGCTGCCTGTCTTATTACTTAAAGTCAATACTTGAGTTTCATCTACACATACAGCAAATCACTTTGAAAGCATTGCGAGTTTTGTTGACAGAGTAACTGAGTGATATATTCGCTCTCCAGATCTAAACCCATGTGATCACGATCGATGATTAGGAGACAATATCCGACACTCCTGTGTCTTTCAACATTTCAGCTGCAGAAATTTCCCAAATGTTTAATAATGTGTTAAGAAGTTGTCATGCTTATATAGACGCACAGAGACAACATTTTAAGCTCCTTTTACAACGAAAAGTAAGCGTAACATACCTACTCATATTGTTTCGTATAGTTAACAGTATCTAGGGATGAAGCGGCAAGCCACGGACGGTGCAGTGGGTAGTGTGGGGTACCAATCGCGTCATTCAAGAGAACCCCGGTAGCTTCGAAAGCCTTCTTCATTAGCAAAGGTATGTAATAACGGTAGAAATATTCTTTAACTTCTTTACGAAAGCCTAGCAATAAATTAGAAATGATACGCGAGAAGGCAAGAGCTTTTTGGCTCCATATCTTGCGTGGCAATGGTCACCAAACAGTCCTCATGAGGAGAAACAGCTTATCGGCAGTTCCCAAGAATTCAATATGGCCGACGTTACACTAAACTGCAGTGCACATTACACCAAAAGACAGTACTGCCAACCTACATAATAAAAGCATTATTTCTAACCTCAAATATCACATGGTTAAAGTAACATGCTTTCAAACGATAATAATGCTTGAACATCGTTGCCACACCACACATGAACCTACTCACCTTCGGCAATCTTATTCTGCTTTTGGATAAAATCACTTCCGAACGCTAAATATCGTAATATATACTTAATGCACTAGTGTGTTGCAAACACGAAAATAAAAACCGCGCACACATGAGCAACACAATGGCGTTCATAGTTTGATTAATTAATACAGGCATCGGAAAACATGTACTCAATGAGGCCTCGCAACTATGACGTGTTAGGGGGCAGCGCTTACTCTGTCTCCCCCTCCCCGTCCCTCGCAGCCTTAACTGGCACTGCATACACACCGATCACGGGCGAACTGTCCTCTCGTATTTACCTGCACTTCTAAATATGTCTGTCAAACTGTAATTTAATACTAAGACTTAAAGATAAATTTCTTTATTTATAACTTTGAAGGGTATCAGCTTATTTAACTTAAAGTCTTAATATATTCATAGAATTAGAGTGCATCTAATTATCCCTGGTCTATTAAATTTGATATCTAGAACAGCACATTGATGATTTCTTCTCTCATCATGTAAGGAACGTAAGGTGTTTGTTGTGTTCTAAAGTTAAAAAAGGCACTCATCAATGGAACATCAAGCGGCATTATGATACACCTCATAAGATCACCATACAATTATAGACAAGCATGTATTCATAAATTTACACCACAATTTAAAGTAGCATAACACTGACGTAGTGTCCTTATTCATTTTTTTTAAAGGTTTAGATTGGACTAACCAACTGCAACAGCTCAAAGAGCAATATTCAGATAATACACCCACTATTAATTCAAATATTATAACTGATAGACAACTTCACGCCAGCTATGCTGTTGCTTTGGAGATTTCTCATTCACTGAAGTATTTTAGTGATGGAGATTTTATAAAAAATGTGAGAATAAAGTTGCCAACATAATTTGCCCTGAATAATATGATATTTTTAGTAATATTGCATTATCACCACGAACCATACTGAGAAGGATACATAAAATAGCAGAAATAACCGAAAAATGACTACAAACCGAGGTCCATGAATTTATAGCCGTTTCTCTCGCGTTGGATGAAAGCACTGACAACGTTGACACAGCACAATTGGTAATTTTCACTCGTGGAGTTACTAACAACCTCTTGATACAAGAATATATGCTTTAAGTCATTCCACTTAGGGAACATACAACAGGAGCAGAATTGTTTCAAGCATTTAAGGAATGTGTTGAAGAAAAGAAACTGAATCCAAAAAATCTTGTATCGCGATTAACAGATGTTAATTTGCGTGCTATACTGAGAGTGGCTACTTGTGATATATCACTAGATTTTCATGGTAGGTACATTGCAAGTAGAAGTAAATTTAAATATATTGCTCAAATATCTAGGCCTATCTAGAGTATCGTAGACCAAAATAGCTGGATTCAAGTATGTGTACTATTCCTTATTGTACTCTGTAGCGAGCGAGTTCAGCACTGACTGAACGAAGGTCATTGCCATCCCCTGTTCTACATTACGTCATGTGCATTGCGGGTTGCATGTTGAGACGTCATACTGATACCTCATTGAGTACATGTTTGCCGATGCCTGAATTAATACGACGTCTAAACAGAATCTTGTTTTAAAATCTATCGGTTGTCTTCTCTCCAACGACCCCAAATACAAGGACTTCTGTGGCAACATAACGGATGCAATAACACCAACTATGGCCGTAGCTTTACCATGGTCATCTTTTACGAACAGTTGGCGGTACTAATGCAACCTTGGAATATCACCAAATATAACCAGACCGCGCCATAATTGGGGGAAAATGTCACAGCTTGTTTTTGGAGTATCCCAATAAGTTGTTTCCTCTGCATGGCAACACTAAATTATAAATGTAAAATAAAAAACAAATAACAGTCAGCAATGCGCCTAATAAGTTAGAGTATCTAAACGTAAATGTAAGAGAAATAACTTGCTGTAGTGTAAGCATCCAAATGGTGGTTCTAACTGCGAATAGCTATACAGACACTGATAGGGATAAACAAATTATTTTGAAAACAAGGTTAGAGATCACGGCTCCATTGTATGAAACTGTATGCTATTTTAACAAATAAACAACAATTCATTAATGGACTACGTATTCCAAGTTGGCGTAACTATGTTATAAAGGATTCCAGCGAAAAGCTGAATATTACCTTGTGTATGTATGTATTAAACATTCATTCACCTTTACTGCATGTCCTTGTTCTTGCTTATCAAAGCTTTGTTATATAATGTGGCCTCAAAACAACGCGAGTTTTGCATCACACCTTATATTGCGCACAAGTGCTTAATATGTCTAGTCATGGGTGTGTACCTTCCAATCCGTACGAGTGTAAAAAAGTTAAATAATAAAAGCCAGACAGAACTGTCTATGACTTGGTGCTTTCGTTTAAAAGCAGCACGTGCAACATAAATGTTAAAATACTTAGTTTAGGTGCATTCTTTATAGCGGAGCACTTACTAGTCACACTGTCCGTTTTCCGTCCTTGCTGCCAGGGAGCAGTGGACATTTTATGTGTAGAGTTTGAAGAAAATGTATAGCCATTTTACAAATTTAGTTGAAATCGACTTAATGGTAATTAATGTGTAGAACCTCCTAAATTTTTCATTACTTAGATGAATAAGCAAGCTTGGGAGTTAACATTTTACATACTAGAACTTGGAGAAAATTTGTTGGTAGATTTGAAATTTGGTTGAAATCTGTTCAAAATTAAAGATGGTTCACACGGTGGGCCTTCGTAATGCATTACAATTTTTATGTGAACCACTTTATGTGCATGTTGATTGCATCGTAATATGTAATAATGAATTATTTTACACAATATTTAGTGGTGTTTAATTTTATGCAATATTTATAGAAAATACACAATCAATGGGACTATCCCACATTAAGTCAGGCATCTGATGTTGCACAAACATGGGCTGCAAAATTTCATATACCAGTCAATCATAACTTTGTGTATCGATAATTGAGAACTATATTCTATCATCACTTGGCAGTTATGTATACCTCGTACCTTTATGATCAAGTCTAAGAAACACCTGTGCAGTGGAAACAAGCTCTGAATGGAAAATACAAACATTTGGCGAAACTACGAAACAGGAACTAAACCAAGTTAACGATAACGTACTAGAAAGCAAACAGCAATATAGCAGATTGCAAATATTTTAACACTGTGCAACTAAGATGAGAAAGCTAACAAAGAAGATTTTCAGAATTTATTACAATATGCAGCATCGTATAGGTAGGTATAGGTGACAAATCGGAAGGGGGAACGTGGGCACTTATAACTACATAGATCCATTGTCGCTAATACTCTCCAGGAGGAAGAGGCAAAGGGAAGTAGCTGCAGAAGGCTATAGAGACGCGCAGAAATCCTTCATGGTTCCAGGTTCGAAAACCCCTCTCAGTACTGAACCTGCCATGAACGACCCGTTGACCAAGCAGCCTTCTAGTGCCACGGGGAATACTCTTTCCTTTGAGCAAGCATCTACACCAATGTTGTATGCCTCGAAACCTAGAAGTATACCTGAAACATGAGAAGGAAACGGAATGAAAGGGAAATAATAGAAACAAAATCGAAGTAAATTTGAAGCTATCCCAGCATTCACCTACCAATCAGGCAAAATCACGAAAAACCCAAGATTAGAGTGGGCGGTCGACAGGAATCCAATCTGGTCACCCTTCGGGTTTCTCCCCTCATCCTTCCCTCCTAGAGGTAGCGGTAGAGGCATAAGGAGCCTACTGGCCTGCGTTCACAGCTATGACTCGCTGATGCGGGGCCCCCGCCGTTGTCTATGTACCTTTACCTTAACATTTACCAGTCGTTGCTTTGTACAGTTACAAGTGTTAGAAGGCAAATTTTCTTGTGTACTTCTTTCGAATTACTTTAAATTGCGGGTTCATTAAAAACTTCAGTGCAACAGTTATTAAACTTTTAAAATTGAGCCATTACCGAGCTACTATAGGTCAAGAATTACGATCGCGTGACAACGAGATCAAGTGAATTTCTGTAAGTGGGTTTTACAGAACATCCATGATGGTATTGCTGATCCACATTTAATCTTTTTCTCTGATGAAGCGTGGTTTCCCTCACGTGGTTTCCTACGAAAGCTAAGCACTTCAGTGGACCGGGACCGGATATGTCAAGTTTGTGTTATGGGCCAATATGTAGCACGCGTTTCCGAAGGTGAGATTTGTGCTGACGAAACGGTGGTTGGGCACCGTCTTGCTCCAAAGATCACCATATTCTCATATCCAATACTATTCTGTCATTCATGTAACGAAGCACGCCAAAGTTAAAATTAAAATGGAGAACAATGCGACCCTCTGTCTCCTTTCATGTCATTAACGTTAGTAAATAAGTAAATAAATAAAAAGCTGCAGTACATTGCCAAATGAAATATAAGGTAAAACGTCCGCCAAATTCAATTACACTCTCAAATGACTTAAAAGCATCGATTATAAGATTTTAGGAAAATAACACTGTTAAGGTTAACAAAAGACTACACGTTTGTGTCCCACTCTTCTTTCGAACACTAGATCCTCCAGGAAGTATCAATAGTTTAGATTCTAGCGGAATCAACTTCTTTTCTTCGGGTACCGCAACACTAAAGTGTGCGAGGAAGCAAGGAGCTCGAGAGGCAGAAGTCGAAACCCAAAAGGTAAAAACCGAACGTCTTAATTTTTTCTATTATTGCGCTTATGCCAGATGATGAATTGACCTGAAGCAAAATGAGTTACCATAACGCCTTAGTCTGAAATCACAATAGGTGTTTTTCTTTGTTTATTTTTCCCCAAGGGCATTTCAGAAGATCTACAACACTCAATTCTTTCCTGGTGAAATGAAAGTGCATGTTGTACTGATTCATAACGAAGGTCATACAGTACACATTCATAAAGAAATAGCGGAATTAGGCATGGTCATTTGATTCAGTTGGATTTGCTTATCTTGAAGCATCACATACATGTATACGTAGGTGGCTCATGGTCAGAGTTTGTTGAAAAGAGAAGTCAAATGGAAGGAATCATAATGAAGATAATGTTAATGCAAAATTCATGTCAATGATGCATTATTTATCTCTTTGAAGTGCAAGATAATTTTCACAACACGAAAGGAACTTCTCGTTTTCGTTGCCTGCGGTAGAAAGATTTGTCGCGTCAGAACAAATTGAAAGTGACAGATACTCTTGTATTGCATTAAAAAGTTTTGAGGAAATATACCAACTTGGAAAAGGATTATACATGGCTTTCACTACCCAGTATCGTTTATTTTTACATATCGTCTACTAAAGGACTGAGCAACTGGTGCTCGGAGAGCGTAGCCTGCTCCCGGCTTTGCACTGATGACTATATGTTTAGCAGGTAAAAAATGAAGGTCACTCAAGGTATCCCGCGAGTCGCCCAGGTCTAGTCCACAATCTAAGATACAGATTTTAGCATATATGTTTGTCTTCATTTATAGCTATGGACAACAAATGTTAAAGCATGGTAGACGTGAAATATATTTTCTCAACATTTCTGTTTTTGGCTGCAGAAAATACATTAAAATGAATTAAGATTAAAACTATCTGGAATTTTATAAAAAATATTTCGTCACACGTCACTTTACCGAAATTATAATATAACAAATTTATCAACAATACTCCGATTGTTTTGCATAAATTCTCAAACCTTTTATTTCTTGTTTTTAGCCCAGGCACAGATTTCACCATAAAACTTCTTTGTTTCAACAGTGCTAGGGAACTCAGGACTTAATTTGAGCATTCCTTCTAAATACTCTTTGTTCAGAGGTGGAGTAGGTACGTTCTTTTGTGATTCTGTCAGCGCAAATGTGTGCTTTTCTATATCATCAATGTACCTTTTAGCTTCCACAGCTTCAATATGGCCCTTTGAATATGCGAATTCCATACAACCTGTAACGCTGATGTGCTGTTTCTTGTCTCGTGGTGTACCCTTGCTGCTTGTTTCAAGAGAAACTGCATCTTTTTACGATACAAATTTAGCCACGAATCCTTGCAATCATAAGTAACATAATTCACCTCGAATATTGTTAGTATTAGAGTGAACCATGAGCTCCATATAGTCCACACGTGTATGGTGTTGGCTTCTTTTATTCGGGATCCATTCTGAATGTATTTCAGAAACCCTGCAAGTCCTGGACATGTATAAAATCAATGTGAATCATGGACACGTAGGATTATTGTAGTAAATATTAAGATATATTAAAGAAGAAATTGATTTTAACGAAAAATAATTTTGTGGAAGAGGTGAACATATAGGATTTGTGAAACTCGCGTTTCAAATACAGGTACTGTAAAACTGGACAACTTTGCACCACTTTTCATGTTTTTTTAAAAATATCTTTAAAGAAAATTTAGATATAACTTCGAAAGAAAGAAATGTTATTCTTATACATAGTCTTAACTTTGTAGTACTAACACATTCAGTTAAGACATATACGATAAAAGAAAGAAAAAAAAAAATTGAAAAGTGGTGCAAAGATGTATGTCAGTGTTTGCACCACATGCATCTTTCCATGCATATTCCTATAAAAACACCATTTGTTGCAAAGTTGCACTACTGTATTTCAAGTGACACACTTACAAACAAAATATAATCATTCCAATATTTTAATACAAGTGACTTATATGTCTTTAAGGTGAGTCTCTATTTTAAAGAGTATTTTGACATTTCAGGAACAGTAAAAGAATACCATCTTGATAGTTTCTTGGGTTCAGATATCACTTCTAATACATTTCCAACATAATAGCAAAGTTCATCTTTCGCGACAGGCTACTTCTAGCTCTTACTAACTTGCAATACACCGATTCGGGATCTTTCTTCTGGATATCTGTAAACAAACCAGGGTATACTTCACCAAAATGTTTGACAATTAAATAATCACGAGTGTTAATACTTGTTAGATCACACACTATTTCTTTGACCAGCCTGGTCTGCTTTCACTTTCAGTTTCTGACGACATAATATTGACATCGGTTTCGTCATCTAATACCATTTCCAAATTGGAATGCTGTCAGAAGCCACTTCTAGGCTCTTTTGTACCTTTACTTTTTAGGCAGTTTATTTTGCTTCTCCTGTTTCTTTTGTTCCTCTTGATGGTCATGTGCCTATTTCCTCAAACGAAATGTTCTTCCTGCTTCACTTGGTAGTTTTCTATTCATGCCAAGGTTATGTGGAAGCTCATCTTTTGGGAAGATGAGTTCCCATTCTTCCTAATAGGCTGACTTTCCACATGTCTATGACACGTCTCCAAATAATTTTCATAGGCCAAAAACATCCAATGTTTGTGTTAAAAGAAGAAGGCAACAGTAATGTGACCAAAAATTTGAAGCCAGGCTTTCGAAAGGTTGAAATTCATTCATTTGAACCTGATATTGTTTTGTAAAGAATTCTACCTGCATAGTAGAATTAATAGCAATAATGAAAGAGTAATCGTTTGTAATAGTTTAGAAGTGGACTGAAACATAATTGAAATTTTTTTGTTGAACATTACTTGCGGTTTTGAAGAATGGATAAAAATGGTGGCGCTTAGTTGTATCTCATAGTATGCTTTTGGAGAATTTAGTTCGTTCTATTAAGTAATTAGCCTACATTATTTTAAGCATTGAGAGGCTCTAGTCCTAGAGTTATCCTAATGCAAATTATACATAACCATATCTAAAATATATTATAATATTTATAACTCATTTAATACTACACAAAGAAGGATTAGATTAAATTAAATTATACCTACCACAGGTTGAATATCACTGCTCTACTCTATACTCATAAACTCATGCAGAAATTAAAATTAATGTACAAACGCCTACCTATTCACCGTCAGCATGGTAAGTTTCACGATAAAAGCAAAACATGGAAAACCACAACTTCAACTGAAACGTCTCTGGCCAAGAGCTTATTGAAGATCACTCATAAGTTTACACCAGATTATAGCACAACTCAGCAGTTTCAAAATGACATGCTGTGTTGAAAACCCAATCTATGGGATAGTTTGATAATCATGTGCATAGTATGATAAATGTCTATGGTGCAAAGATGCACTCCAGGTGCAAAGTTGTCCATTTTACGGCATACTTATTTCATTAAAAATAATCTGTAACACGATAATCCTGAGGGATTACGGTAGATCAACTCGACTGCTGGTATTACGCTCACATGCAGCACACAGCAGCGATGGGTGATCATCCTACCGATACAGGGAATCATGCGGTCAGCATCACACTTCCCCAGGAAAAAATGTTGACGTTCTTCACCTGCAGATCCTACTCCTCGTAGTCCCTTATATCGTTTTTGGGAAGGGAGATCTTTTTTTTTACACTTCCTTGTTGCATCTTCGGAAGATGCTGATTCAAATACCAAGTTCAGTACTTATCCGCCATTTTGTCTCATGTTCAAGAGGTCGCGAGTTCGAATCTCGCTTAGGGTAAGTTATCCGGGTAAGGTTTTTTTCCGAGGTTTTCCCTACCCTGAGAAGACGAATGTCGGGTAACTTAAAGCTCCATGGACCTCGGGCTCATTTGAGCATCATTTCACCCATTTCATTTCATTCATTCGTCCGATATGACACAATGTTGGAGGACGTTAATTAAAAAAAAAAAACAAAAAAAACAAAAAAAAACGCCATTTTGTTTTTTAGTTGTGCTATTCACACACACACACACACACACACACACACACACACACACACACACACACACACACACACACACATTTCTCTAAAATGTTTATTTTTGGGTTCGGGACCTCAAAACATTGAAGCCTCGACATCGACTTTTTGGGTGGAAGGCAATAACACTTCATGTATGTAGCATAGAGAAAGTAAAAATGTGCCTAAACCCATGCTCCAGAAAATAATAATAAATAATAATAATAATTAATACACAATAGATGATGATGCTGATGCTGACGCTGATGATGATGATAATGATAATGGTAATGATGATAATGATAATGATAATGATAATAATAATAATAATGATGATAATAATAATAATAATAATAATAATAATAATAATAATAATAATAATAATAATAATAATAATAATAATAATAATAATAATAATAATAATAATAATAATAATAATAATAATAATAATAATAATAATAATAATAATAATAATAATAATAATAATAATAATAATAATAATAATAATAATAATAATAATAATAATAATAATAATAATAATAATAATAATAATAATAATAATAATAATAATAATCATGATGATGATGATGATGATGATGATGATGATGATGATGATGATGATGATGATGATAATCACGGCGTCAGGCAAGTTTTATTTACATATATATGTGTATATCCATACTAAGGAACGTATTAAAGTTTCATATAATGACATGAAATAGGTATATGGCAGCACCTCATACCCTTACTACCAGAAAACTGAAAATACTTTTTTGTAAATAGGTTGTGCGGTAATTTCTCTGGTTCTATACATATCTAGAGAATCAAGTTAAAATGGTAGCCAACCCGACATGCAGCATCGGCCATATTTGTTCTCTGGTAACCCGAATAAAGCTGTGTTCCCTATGCATCTAATTATGATTTAACGTAAGACGGTGAAAATGGCATTTGGAGAATAACGAACTGAACAGTTTTAGCTCGGCTTTCATACAATCAGAATGGGACAAAGCAATTGTGAGCACTTCACAACAACATGTATTTGAAGTGGCAAAGAAATAATTGAATGTCAAGTAAATTAATGAGCATGGGCTATGTAGTAAAGCATGTTTGTTTCTTTTAACAATGAGATAGCAACAGTAGATGTAGTTTGCACAGTAACCTTCAAGGGGCCAGTAACCCGCCCGCAGTCCCACGTGGTCTTGGCACTGTCTGCCATTCCATCAAATATGGTAAAGTAATGAACGAAAATATAAAACTGATATCGTCTATCTATACAAGTAATGAACCAGCTTTCTCTGGTAACGTTCACTTTTTATACAATAACTGATGTTAACGGAATAATGGACTACTTCGACGCCAAAGATCACATTCTAAAATTTGTTGTATGTGCTAAAGGGTGAATGTTGTCTCTTCACTCAAGAATAGCCAAATTGGTAGGTTCAAATTTCGCATATAACATGCGTGAGGTACTGCCTAATAGGCTATTTAGCATCTCAAACTTTACCAACGGCGTCGTCGTGGCCGAGCGTTGGACTGTTCGCCTATCACCAAGACGGCCTTGGTTCGGTCCCAGGAACCCGCATGTGGTATTTGTGATGGACGAAGCGGCGTCTAGGCGGGTTTTATCCGGGTTCTTCTGTTTCCCCCGACACTCATTCCACAAATGCTCCATCATCTTTCCAATCATCCAATTCGCCTGCATTTCATACCATCCTCTTCCTCACTCTCATACCTGGTGCTGGGCTGACGCAGGTAAGAAGCAAACGTCTCATAACATATGAAGGTACTCTCACTTGAGTCAGCTATGGATGCCGAATAATTCGTTTCCCACACTTTATAATACGTTCTAAGATTGCATAAAGTGTTGTGGGCAACTCATGGCTAATCTTAACATGACACTATTGAAAATTTTTCGCACGAATAATCATCAAGATTATGCTAAATAACTACTGTAGAAGGTCTTGTACAATAAAGCATTTGCATTCACAACACTTTGACATAGTTTCTGTAAGTTGTCTATTCAAACCATTTTTTTCCATGTACCTTCCATACATAAGAAAAAAAGCATCATACTTCAGGAACCTTTGTTGTCGTTTTCTGTTCCTGAAATTCCTAAGAGGCAGTGGGAACTTACCTTTAATAACGAATGTTTTGCTCACTAACGACGCTCAATGTACCATAACCAACAGCATGGTCTCCATGAAATGCGCATTTGAAATCAGTGGAGCATTCTAAAAGTGACCTTTAACTGCCAGTTCTTGTTTCGTTGTATAACCTCTAATTTAGATATGTTTTAACTCCAACTGTCCACACTCAGCAGAAATCTTATTTTAACGAATAGGTATTTCGGTGTTGCGAGTTTTGGGGATTACAGGGATGTGGTTTTACATAGCGCAATACACTTGAAATTCGGTAAGAAAGATAGATAAGATAAGGTGCTTGACAAATTATTAAGGTTATTAAACAAACACTTACTGCATAATTCATTGAACATACACACATATTTAATGTGAAAAAAGAAAAAAACATATATTTTATCTATGAGTAGCTTAACAAATATGATTTGTCTTCCCCCACTTTAGTCAGGAAATTGCCCACGTTTTGCCAGTTCCCTTGGTGACCTAACAAGATCCCAACATACCAATCTCCTTCTGGCTAGACTTTTTTTTTTTTTCAAATTTAGAATATCCTTTATTTAGAATAGCCATTGCTTAGCGCAATACTACGTGGGCGGTGATTAGTTACATCCTACGTTAGTGCTACCTCAGCCTATAGCACAATTTTATATATTGTATAGGAAGTCCAAACTTATGGTGTTAACAAATTTCTGAAAGTCTTTTAAGTATTTAACCATTGTTCACTTTTATTTGTTGGCCTTGTCCACTGACCTAAGAAGTTTGTTACGAGCGATTTTCTTGCACCGTTTAGCACCTCGCATGGAAATAAGATTTCTTTGTGAATTTAATTGTTCGCTGTGAAAATTGTGGAAATTTCACTTAAATATGTACCCAGTCATCATGCTCACCACAAAATGCACAGACTTGTTTTGCCATAACTGTAAGTAATGTTCTGTGCTCCCCAGCCTCCCACTTTAAACCGTGCCATTCGTGACCTTTCCTTTATTTCTAAGGCAAAGTATTGGCATATGCCTAATAAAAGTCCTGGCACTCGAAAAGCTGATATGTAAGCTTCGAACAAATATTCACTTTTTCATTGGGATACTCGATTTTCGGGTAGATTCCCCGGACATCAGAAATTCCTATTTCCAAAGTCCTTTGGTCTTCTCAGAAATTAAATTGCGATATGTGTTGTATAGCTTAAAAGATGTTGTGCCAACTTCTCTCTGTGTTAAAGGGTTCACAAAACTCTTATTCCCACAAACCTATGACGGGCGAAATATTATCTAACCATTTAATTTTTTTCAGATTAACGGAATGATTAATATCCGAATAACCTTCTGCTTAAGTCGTTCAAATTGACAATGTAACGCATGAAATATTACATTTTTAAAATGACAAGATATACACATTTTGAATTATTCTTGCGGCACAAACGTTTTTAATTGTAACTGCACCAAATCATCCTCTAAGATATTGTGGAAAAAAATGTATGTATAATTTTTAAATTATTCCTTTAGAATGAGTTGTAATACGCTATAACTGTTACAACAAATTTCGGAGATAATTTTCCACTGGGTCTATAATTTCCGTGGCAGCAAAATAGGGGCACTACAAATGATTTGTATTAGTATGTAGAATATTTACGTTCAACATGTCAATATGCTCTATGGAACTTTCGATATGCGGAAACATGTTTCCTAGGAAAAATTATAGGCTTTTTAAAGGAAATATATTTAAACTTAGTTTCTCCTCAGATTAATATTCTTAATTAACCATTAAAAGTATGCATGTGCACCAAAAACCATGCGATGTGTTTGGCTCATTTCTTAGATAGTTCAATTTTTGCACACAAAGGTCAATATTTTAGACGCTGTCGAGTGAAACATGGTTACTAGGTACACATAAATTGCGGCAGGAGTTTCGCAAAGCCTCTACTGCAAATCAAAACTAATTTTATAACATTAATATACTCTCACTATTAGGACAACGTAACTGTATTTAACATAATTTTATGTGTTACCAACACATAAAATTTTCCATTTGTTGAACAGTTTAATCATGTGTACTAAACGAGTAATGGCAGCTTAGGCTAAGCGTAGAACGTGTTGTCATATTAACGGCGTCACGCGGTTATGGTGATCAATTGATCACAGACCGAGAGGCGTTCATGGATTATGGTCCAGTTTTGCTTTGAGGTCATGTTTAGAATGAACAAATGAAATATTGTACACTGCACATATTAATATACAGAGTGATTCAGGATCTGTGCAACAAACTTCATGGAATGGTTGTCTTCACAAAGAGGGTCTTTTTTTGTCAAACAACCGATGTTGGCTGATGGGTTACTTAAGAGTCACATGATTGAGCGGACAACATGAAGAGGTTACATGAAGTCATGTATTGCTGCAAGAACAGTCCAAATCAAATGGAAGTGTAATTCACAGCAAGTCTTCAAATTGTCCACCCATAGCATCCAATGCATTCACGACACCGTGGTCCCATAGAAACCTCGGTCGAAACCTCTACAACATGTGCGGTGTCTTAACGAACGTGGTCAAAGGCAGTATGCATGCGCACAACGAATTCTTCACGGCTGTTAACTCAATTGGCACACAACACTCTTCCCATGTCCCAAAGAAAGAAGTCAAGCGGCCTTAAGTCGTGCGATCGCGCTTGTCCAAGAGGTCCTTTTCTTTTAATTTTACAGGTGGTGTTGAGAATTTCTCTTACATCATGACTGAAGTGTGACGGAGCCCAATCTTGCTGGAGCAACAAATCCTTTCTCGTAACAAGGAGCACATTCTCCACGAACAGCGGCTCCTGATTGAAGGACCCCAGAGTACACATCTCCGTTAAAGCGAGATGACAACTCTGATGGTCTCGATCATATGGCTCTTAAACAACGCATCAGTCAACATCAGTTATTTGGGAAAAAATTATCCTCTTTGTGAGACACATCACTCAAAAAAATTTGTTGCAGAGGACCTGAATCATCCTGTACACTACGGCGGGGTAATGCATACTGTTTGTGTCTAGCAATACTTATGGCCCGAGTTCGAATACCGATTGTGATAATTTACCTGATTAAGATTTGCTTCTAGAGTTTTCACTAATGTGTAACTTGCGGTTCTTTATACCCCGATCTCATTTTAGCATTAACTCTCATTACTCCATTATCTCTGTAGACCGGGGAAATTAGGAGGGACGTTATTATTGTTTCAGCGTCTTTAGAGATAGCTGATTTATTATTTTAAGCTATTAGCATCATTTAAGGGAACTTCTGCTACTGTTCGTTAAAATAGGATACGTTAAACAGACACTCATTGTACCTTTAGGGTAATATAATGAGAGATAAAACAAACAAGTTGAAAAGAACACTGAAAGAAATGATTGAATTGTAAGAGAAGTCGACTGAAAGGGTCTGTGGGCAACGATACATTTAAGTGGCGATTTTCTGCGTACGCTCCTAAGGATTTCAACTCAAATTTACATTTTCGCCTTAAGTGGCAGACTTTGATGGACCATGAATGCGTCGCTATTGTTGATTTGCGTCGCCTAATTGATACCTCAAGCTACATGTCTGTTAAGCTCTACTGAAAACATAAAAGTTGATGGCGTGTTTTACGACCGTCAAGGGTTAACAGGGGAATTTAAGACACGAGGAAGCCGAAAGAAGCATAATAATAAATTGAACACAACGACATTAAAGCGGTTAAATGAGTCATGTTTTATGAACTGCTTTCTCGACGAAACACGAGATATAACCGTGATGAAATCATCACTTGTGCAGATATTCATTGTAAAGCAAATGCAGGGGAGCTAAACATACTTATGGAAAAACGTGTTATGACTATTGTCTTTCATGTTATTGGTTACTTCCATTCAGATAGATGCATAGATCTTCCTATCATCGTGAGTGCATTTATTAGAATTTCCTCAGTATGGCAGTCAACTTCTTTCTCAACGGATGTAGCTTCTGTTTAAATGATGCCTCACTATCCGATTTACAATTTTGTCAACCACTTACAAATTAGTAATCTTGATGAATACAATTTATTTCATTCACTCTATCATTATCTGCCAATATGATTATAAAGCAATTAGCGATATAAATGCAACCTTTAGGTATAGACGCATGCTCTTTATTCTCCTTTACTAATCTACTGGGAGAGCAAAAAACTTCCGAATCGGCGGCGTGGTGTTTTCCTGTCCGTATCCATGGCGCTCGTTGCCGTGTTCTACTATCATAGAAAGGCTTTATTTACCAATTTTATGAAAGGAGATGCTGACACCGGCCACCGTCGTTGTCCATATATTTTTGGCACCTCTTCAGGAAGTGATCTATCACACGCCGGAGTTAACTTTGAGAAATGCTGGCAATTTCCTGGCGGATATTTTGTGTTAATTCTTCTAGGCTGTGTGAGTTTGTCTTCTACATTTCATGTTTTAAGTCACCCCATAGATAGAAATCGCTTACTGCAGCTCTGAGAAAACTTTTTCTGCTAATGGCGCACCATACACCAATGTTTTCGTCATGAACAATATTAGGTTCTGAGTTATAACGCCAATTTTTTTCGAGTCAACAATTGACGCCTGCACAGACCTGATTAGATTTTTGCTCCTGTTTTTAGTGGATTGACAGGGAGTGTGATTTTGCCGTTTTTTCAGTGAGACTCTGCAACAGATCATATGGCCAATCATTCGATAAGAACAATTGAAAATGTGTTTCAGGACAGAATTATTAGTAGAGATTTGTGGGCCCCTCAGTCCCTATCTCTGGAGCAGTAGCGTAACGTGAAGATCAGTCTCGGGTATGTAACCCAACGGATATTGTAAAATTCGTTACAATATGTCCCAACCTAAACAGAATCGCCCTTCGGAGTTTCATCTTTCACCATCACCTGAAAGAAATGTTTGATAATACTATGAGTATGATTCAAAAGAGAATCTGGTTTTCTGTCAAAACTTACATCTGTAAATCAAATAAACCTCTCTTCAACATTTCCGTCAACAGTTATGTAACAAACGGTACAGAGTTGTTCTCCAGCATTAATGTCTGGAGCTTCATCTAATATTAAGTAAACAAAGAAGGCAACAGAAATTTCTTTCTTAATTCCATATGTCATGGCGGCATTCACATTTGAAATTAAGTCATTCTGAACATCAGGAGAAATTTAATGAAAAACAGTCGATTTTTCTGAGTGTATTTTCAGAGAGGTGTCATATATTGCTAATTCATTTAAATATTCACTATAATTGCCTCAGTTTAAGGCTCCTTCATTCTCACTGTGACCATGAAAAGCAAATGCCTATTTTCCTAGAAAATATATAGCCCGTGCAGAATGAGATAATAAAACTCTGTTCTTTTCCACTTCATTGCTGTCCAACTGAGAGCTTATACTGCTTATTCAATGCAAGTTCTATTTCGGGAACTATCCCAAACATTTTTTATTTATTTATTATTTTTTTCGCATTTTATGTGATTACAAAAACGGTTGTGTTCTTTGGCTGCCTTATAAATGTTATTTAATTCTTCATAACCGCTGGAATTCCCAAGTCGCTTTTCTTTTGAGAAAGATCAACAAAACATTTGCTTTAATTATTATTACGACACAGCCAGCATTCACCTTCATAAACTTTGATGTTGAAATGTCTTATACATTTTTTTAATATTCGTCGGAATACTAAGTGTGGACTTTTGAGGATCTGCTTTAAGAACATATTGCTTTTTAGAGAAATTTTAATGTTTGAAAGCTTCTTCCATTGAGTTTGTGGACCACACAACAGTTCATTTTGATTTTCGCTGCAACAACGGCACAGAAACAAGATTTTGTTTACGCTTTAGCTCTGATTCATTTCGTGACCTTTCGGATGTAACTGGCTATCTGGATACTCTCGTCTCCGGAATCCACGTCTCTCTTAACCTACATTTGCTTAAGTAATAAGTAACCAAGTGTGCAAATCATGCTCAAATGTCCACAATTGAAGAGCACGCATACAAAAAGCAAAACAGTTCGCGAATTACTTTTTATTCACGACTATAAATGCAATAATGTTAGCGGGACTCTTAACACGAAATGTGGCCTGGGTCATTGCATACCTTGGGTGAGGTGCACAACATCAGTTTCCTGCAGTTGACACAAACTTGGTTTCGAAACATACTGGTGCAGAGTGGCGCGAATTCAAATCAAAATATTTACGGAAACTTCATTTTTAGTGACATTAAAAAGATAATGTACCACAAAATTATAATGAACACCAATTTGGCAATCAGTTTTAGGAAAATTACAGGGTATGTAATACATCTCTCACATCCATTGACGCTACGCCCCTGCTCTAGGGTAACTTAAAACATAAAGTGTACAAGACAAACTCACACACCCTGAAAGAATTAAAACAAAATATTCCCCAGCATTTTTTAATGTGAACTACAGCGAGTGATGGATAGTTTCCTAAAGAAGTGCTAAAAATGTATGGACAATGATCGTAGCCAGTTTCAGCATCTCCTTTCGTAAAGTTGGTAAGTATAACCTTTAAAATTAGTTTTAGAAATGTTGTATGGTTTCATCCGCGTCTTTTTACAATGGCGGCAGACGGCAACGAGCGCCGAGGATGCAGGCAAGAAAAACACCGCGGAGCCCGTTCGCAACTTTTTTGCTCTCCCATTAATTCCTAATTTGAAAAGAGGATATCAATGTTCAGATGCTCACGGTGTATGCATTTCTTGGAGAGAAAATATAAATATGCTGGGAACAACATTACTCCTTACCAGTAGCTAAGGGTAACAAAAAGTGTTCGATCCACATTTTTCCTTTGCTAAATGTACAGTCGGGTGAAATGAAACGTGCAGATGCTTCTGGTTTTAGTGACTTTATTTATTTAATGTTGGTAGAACCTGCTTATCATCCGGGTTCCACATCAGCCCTGGGTGGTTTGAATTAAAGTTCGACGCAAACGCATATTAGCATATGGACAATGGAGGGGCCTAGGTGAACGGCGAGTACGCAAACGTTTTACCTCGGCTAGAAGGCAAGCTTCGCCACGACTATCCACTCCACCTCGTGGATGAATCCCTCTAGTATTGGTTTGAACTCAAAATTAATGGCACTCAAACTATAACCAATGAATAAAGGTCTGTTTCAGGCTCAGGATAGAAGGGAAAGGAAAACGTTAAGTGAAATTGTATAACCAGATAAAGGGAGCGGGGCTGGGCGTAACAGAGGCGGTTTAGAATTTCTCTACTGACATAAACCCTGAGCATTATTTCGGCATGGTTTTATTCACTCGACTGTGCACTTGGTTGCACTGGTGCTGACGAATACGCTCAATTAACGCACATTTTCATTGTTCCGTTGCTTTTCCGAGAGGACTTTCAGACAAATAATGATCAATCCTGCTACTTCGTAAGATACATATAAAGCATATTTGAATTTTAAATACGACGTTCTGTACCGGTGTTATTCACTATTTTAACTTCAGCGTGTTTACTGACTCTCAGTGGCATTTTGCTACATTAGTAACAGCAAAGCATTTCCTTAGGAGAGCAAGCTCTAGAAATACAGCATAGTGGGCGACACACACGCGCCGTTATTGTGTGGAAATGGCCGACTATAGACATGTTTGCCCTGGTCAGTTAAAAATTGGCACCGACATGAGGAATGGTGTAAGGAGAGTACGTGCATTAGCTGAAGGTAGACACAGGGCTAGTATCCAAGAGGTGCTGGAAGCCGGCTGCGGAAGGTAGCAGTGCGAACAACTATCATTTTGTCATTTTGCTTTATCAGAAAGAGTAGACAAACAAGGAAATGTCTGTCAAAGGAACAACGTTGTGTAAAAGGGCGAAATTTCTCTTTTTCAATATATAACATAACTACACCAAAGTTATTTATGCACAGTCAAGAAAATTATATTTTCCCCAAAACAAAACTAAGCGCAGACAATTTTATCTTCAAAAATTAGGATAGACATTGTTGCTTGCAAACATGTGTGGTGGTGTTTCTGTGAAAGAAAATAATGTGCAATATTTCTATCCTTGCACAAAGCAAAAACAGCCAGTTGCGTTGCAATTGCCTTTGAACGTCTGTCTTCAAAGTTAGCACTTTTCACTCTTAAGTGCAAATTTCTACACATGCAAGACCTTGCAAGGAAAACAGTGTTAGCCCATTCATTTGTGCATCAAGTGCATGTGCAGGGAAAGAAAACATGACTTAGTTTATAATTGAGACTTTAAAGGACAGCATTGATTTTTTCCAGCAAATAAATAAATTTTATGAAATGTTCACTGTCCATGACCTGTTTCTCCGGCTGCATTCACAGACAGCCAGTAGAAAATGCATGTATGCAGTAGAGTTAGGAGGCACATGAAAAGTTTGTGCCCGTGGTGGACAAGCTCTTAATTGGGTAATGCCCACTAATAACTAGTAGTAATTTTTACTATAAGTAGAGTTGCAATGAATTGTGCAATTCTCAGCTATTTACTACATTTGAACTGCTGTGAATGAAATTATTATCCGAGGTCACGTGCACAGTTCAAGCTTAATACAAGGAAAGCTCAAAAAGTCCTCCAATACGTAAAGGACTGCTGATTTACAACACCAAACTCAGTGAAAGAAATCTCGCCTGAATTGGAATTATATTTTAACATTGAAGAGAGGAAAAACAGCACTCGGTATTTTGATCCCCAAACTATGGGTGTAAGCAGTAACATCCTGATATACATTGCAAAGGTTTTGGGTTACTTCGTACCGTAGAGTAGCTGGTGCACTGTTGCCAGGTCTATAGAAATTATTTCTAAAACTAGGGATTAAGATTGTTTTTAAAAAGCTGATTAAAGTTTTCAAACTTAACTGTTTAAATAAACCACACTTAGGTTAAACTATGAGAGGGAGGAATTATGAAATATACTTAAGCTGTTTCTGCCAAAATCAAATTGCCAAAATCATACATCACTCACCAATTATTTTTCTGTAATATTCTTCTGCTTCTGACTTGTAGATGTTGTTTGTTCCCTAGAGGTACAAACTCTGTTGCAAGTGTGAATCGTAGTATGAGGCTCATCCTGTATTATTTAATTGCTGAAGTCCTATTTCTATTTTGTATTAATGTTGTTTCTAATTAAAAATACCTCTTTCATACCCTTAGGTGTGACAGCATGAGTATTGTTTTAGAATAAACTGGTCATCCTTACCCTCCTTTTTCATTGTAGCACCTTCCAGAAACTCCAGTCTGCAGTGTCTAATTCCATTCTAGTGATGCATAGAAATTTCCACTCAAATTCAACTTCAAGAAAAGCCTTTCCAATTAGCTTAGAGCACTTCAAGGTGAATCTGACAAATGTTTCCTTGTTCTCACTTTTGAGAGTTCTGAGTTGAGAACTTCCAGATCCTTTGTCACCTGATGTGTATCAGTAAATGATGAAACAGTGCCGAAAATAAAATGCAGAGAAGGTTACAGTATAGGGTTCCTATTGATATAAATATATCATTGGCTTTATTTATTTAAAGTTTTCACGGACTGAACCTGAAGAAAATTTTGGAAGCTTACCATAAAAGTTATTTATGATACAAGTGTTTAAGGCGGTAGTTTATTATGCGAGTAGCAATCTTACGAGCAAAATCAAATCAATTTTAACATGTGTTGTCATATACTATTTTATACAGCCCGGAATATTAAGTTATAAGTTACTCAGTTGAACTTTGTGTGGAAATAGCAGAGTACTTTCCGGTATGTGCAATGGTATAATTATTAGCAATGTGCATAAGACTGTATGGGTAGTATATAGAAGGCTTTGGCAAAAATAAATCAAAAGGACAAGTGTAAAACTAATTTACACATATTTTGATTTGTTCGGCTGGTAACCTTCAGAGTTCCACTTTAAGTAGCTATAAGTTAATTATTTACTAAAGTCTTGGTTATCCTTTGCACGGAAACACAGTTTAATCAGAGAATAACTTGCCCACATTTTAAAGATTTTCATATTTTACACTTTTCAAAATATGCCAACAATGCATGTACACTCTCATTATATTTTGCCTTGCACCATTGAAGAAATCTGTTGTATGACATCTCATGCTGTTTCCCCGACTTCTTTTGTAACAATTGCAACATTACCCTCTCTGCTGCTTGTAAAATTGCCTCTGGTTCTGCCCAGTCCATTTCCGACTCATTCAAATAACTCACCATTACATTAATCGATACAAGGCCTCTATTTAATATAATTTAATATACGTAATTTCCGTTGCAAGAAACAAAGGTGGTGACAATTGAGTGTTATAAACTAAAACATTTTATTCCACTGATTATTATAATCGTCAATATTTAGTCTGAAGGGTTCGTGCCAGCTGCCTATAAAGCACTTTGTTCTGAAACAGGTTTAGCATTTGGAAGATGGATTAGCTTTGAGAAGACCTGATAACTGCAAATAACACCTCATTTGGAATGTAACAGAACTAGAACGTGGAATGAACTTGATGAATGCTGCTGTTGCAAGTTGCAAATCTACAGTTAAGCATGTTTCGTCTGTGTACAACTTTCTGCTGCGAACCTATAATTATAAACCTGAATTTTCTTTCCCTTTCTTAATCTGACTGCGTGCAATTTCCACAGAAGTTATTAAGCATGTCACTCCGCCCATCTACATAGTTTCTCCAGATTTCTTTCGGTTCATAAACAGGACCAAAATACTTTAACATGGAGAGGGAATCCTAAAAGTATTTTGACGATGGTTGTAACGTTTTGCTTTATTAACTATGACATCAGGGTTATAAAAGATATTATGTTGTATACAGCTTGATTGTTTTGTTGTTCGGTTTCTATTCTTTTCATTCAGCTAATAATATGCACATTCATTTAAATATGTTTCTATCATAGATTTATGATGAACGTACTACCCGCGTTATACACCGCCACACGCAAGATTAGATTCCTAACTGAAACAAGCTGCTTTGAAAATGTTTCTCAGATGTCAATATTTTAAGAGGCAATTCTGGCAATAGCCTGACATACTGAGCCCTTATAAATTAATTTTACTAATGTTACTTGCTTAATAGTTATGAGCTATGACTTTTCTTCATGCTTAGTGTGTGTCTAATATTTGTCTTCCGTAATTTTTCTACGCATTGGTTTGCTTAAGCCTTGTATTCTATTGGATGAATATCCTTTGAGTACAATGCTGGAAATAATCTGTTGCCTTAAGATAGGGTGATGTGATTTCGATAAGAATGATTTGGCTGTGCCACAGCATTTTTTGTGCTGCTTTTCTCTCCATGTTCTGACCGGAGCTCCTTCTTGAATTAACGTTAACTCTTTCGAGCGAACAGCGACCACCTGCGGACCCGATTGTCCCGAACTTGTTCACTATACTGGATGCTTTCCGCGCAATCTGGACCGCACACTTTATTACCTAATTATTTGTTTCGTCTGTTTCTACTGACAAGGCTGCTAACTCTACTGAATGCTGACGTAACACTCATTGACATTTTTCGAACACAGGATGAAAACACTACGCAATGCGCCAGAGTACACAAATATCCGACAGAAGAGACTACCAAACCGATGGCCGCGAAAGAAGTCAGCTCTCCAAAGTATATATCGGCCGTTATCAGTGAAAGGAGTTCTTGGAACGTAGTTGAAAGGAGATATTCGAGAATTGATAACGGAGGCATTCATCTTGCAAATTGAGGGTTTACTCCCACTTCATTTTCGTAGCTTTATGGAGGCGAAACAGCAGCTAGGTCTCGAGTTAATTAGGAAAGTTAAAGCTTCCAATCATATATGACACGAAAAAAGCTGAAAAGAACACTAAATCCCCGCTTCTCACCACAGCTTACGTCATAAACGTCACTACCTCTGTTTAGCGATGGGATTTTCTGAAATTGTTTTCACGTACATAAGAGAAAGTGTGGAAATCCTGTAAACATCTCATCTTTGGACGAAATGAAATAAGAATCCTCTGGATGTAAACGGCAAGTTGTGAAACAGGTTTAACCGGAAAATGTTGTACTGAGAAGTATGGCACTTAGCACAGTCATTCTCAACTTGATTATCTCAAGCTGTATTATGTTAACCTCATCCTGTTAGTGGTTTGGGAGTCTGGGTCCAGCCACGCGCACTATATATGTAGAAAAACAGCTACAGCTGTCGAACTTTATCTGCGCAAAAGCCTATTCCCCATACATGGCCTATAAGAAGTAAAGCAGAGGAAAATTAAGTTAAGGACAGTCAACCTCTTGGCAACATTGCCAGTGCTTGCTTAAACGAAGGGAAAGGTAAAGTGCTTAGTCAAATTTTCTCCGCGCCATGAAGTCTTTGAATCGAAAACACATTTGCGTTTCTCAAGGGAATAGGACAGATTACCCATAATTTGTTTATTGACGTATGTCTTAGTCATTCACAGGGTAAAGCGTAAATAAGTTAAAAAAAAAAAAAAAAAAAAAAAAAAAAAAAAAAAAAAATCAAAACCTCGGCACCATTTTCAGTAGGTGTCTGCCTGCTAAATCTGTGGAAAGCTAGTGCAAGATTCAGAAAAGGCACAAACGACACATCGCTTTCTTGTAAGAGTCTATAAACCCCCCTTTACAACAAGCAACGTGCCTGTTGTACGATCCTGCATTCAAAACCAACAGACACTTGTAGCTACATGTTTCCACAAAATGTTTCAGTACTCTTCTCTTCTTTCCTTGCTTTTTCTAATAATCATTGCTGTATTGTCAGTTTATCCAGTTTCTAGTAGACCAACTTGGCAAGGGTGCCTAAACAAACCACAGTAAATACAGCATAAATACGCTTAAGTTCTGTACGACTGTGTTGAACAAAGAAATTGGACAACGTAGGCTTGTCATCCTTACTCTCACCAAGCTGCAAAGTAATTGGCAACACCCAACTGCAACCCTACTAGAGTTCTTAGCTCTTAGGCGAATACCTGTCTTATTCACATGCTCACTTCTTTCAAGCGTCATATCATTTGTCCGTTTTCTAAATTTTGGAGAAGTGTAAGTTTACCTGCAGCTCATACTAACAACAAAATCAATGTTGCTGTTTGGGTCAAGATAGCTGCTTTAAAAGAAGATTCTTCGCATGATCTACGCTTTAAGTGCAAATTTAAAGTGCGAACGGTATCGTAATTATCTGGATAAACTGCTGTGCTTTGGTAAATATTAAGTTAGGTTCAGAACTGTTGAGCTTTCCAAAAAGGGCACTATGAGGACTTTCAGCTTCCAAGAGAAGGACACAGAACTGCTGGTAATTAAGATGCTTTCCACTAGTATGAATACCTTTTGATTTTAATGTGTTCTGTACTTGCACTCAAATCATCTGAGAATGGAGTACTGAAAGTATTTTTGATCGTTTAAGTTTGGGTTTCCAGAAACCCTAAACTTAATCAGGGCGCAGATGTACCTTGTTCGCATATACTGATTCGCTCACCGTCTCAAATTAATAGCAAAGTTTAATGTATTCTTAATTATATACGTTAAAGAATAATTGCAAAATATATTGAAAAATAGAATAATATTAAGAATACATTGGTTTTCACAGTATATTTCAAAGGATATTTGAAAGAGCTGCGAGTCAAACATTTCATAGAAGAAGAGGGAAGAGGGATATCGCACTAGGAGAGGAGAGTATGTTTGAGATAAAAATACTGCGGAAAAATTATTAGGATTTGGTTTAAGGGCGCTCAACTTCTAGGTCATCAGCGAAAATTATTAGGAAAACCCAAAATAAGAGAAGGAAAACCCAAAATAAGAGAATTTATATTTTTGGAGAGAACGCACGTCTACCTATACATACCACAATATACATATTAACTTATTGTGATGGTGTGATAGTTTTGACCTCACGGAGCTGGAGACTTAAATTCGAAACCTATTCCCGGTGACCTGGAATGAGCTGTACAATATTAAGTATATTAGCTTGAAAATGAACTATTCCTGGTAAAAGAAATTACATAATTGTTCCCAGGCGAGTTTTATAATGGCGAACTCATCCCATCTCTACACATGTTTTGCATGGACGGAGGTAAAGCACGCAGCTATCCTATGGCAAAATATGGAGCAAACCATTCATTAAGGTTTTGAGGTGCTACACAGCTGTGCAGAAATCACGTGAGTGCACGAAGCTAGAGTTAAGGTATGCGAATAAATAAATGCATACTGTTAAGCTATACATATCTGTCAAACAATTGTAGCATCCAACTCTTGTATAGAATAGAAATCCTTCTGCTTATCTTTATCAGGTATGGTAGCTATCAGTTGTCGGTTTAGTCTAAATGCTCTCTTTCATAACGCTGCTGAGAAGTGGTTAGTTTCAATATGCACGATTGGGAATATTTTACTTTTTCTACCACGTTTCTAGTAAATAAATCATTTCATCCCACCAAAAAATTCGATATTGTAATTTCACCATAAATACATGTTTAAAATCCCCTAAGTAAAATAATTTTATAAAGGGTGAGAGAGGGCGAGAGGGAGAGAGGGAGAGAGGGAGAGAGGGAGAGAGAGAGAAGAGCGTAACTCGAAAACGAAATGTTGGATAAACACCACACTTAGCATTCAAGTTCAGTATTTTTCAAGTATAGGACATGCGTATTTCGAACAAAATTCCCCCACATTGCATGGACCTTTTCTAGAATTTTGATTTTCTCAAAAACGGCTGTACCAATTTTGATTAAATCGCCGTATATTTAACATATTTACATGGCAAACCGTATATGTTGAATTTTCGGGAATAGCAGACGAAGTTTTCTTTATTCGGAAGGAGTTTTGTATAACTGGTAAAGTATAAGAAGTGGACAAAAACTCAGCTCACAAAGAATTTATATCTCTAAAACACACGAGGTATTTCAAGCTTTTGTTTTTTGAGGCATCAGTTCTTTATGGAATATATGGGATATGTACGTTGTTATTGGTTAGAGTTTTCAGTGCACTCTAGTTTCATTTTTACTTCCTCAAAAACAAAATTTTCGATAAATACAAACTTGGTGTTTCGGTACAGTATCTTCTAAAGAGGCCACACGAAGTTTTTAAACAAAATCTCCCCACTTCAAACTACTCTTTATAAAGAAAAGTGTTCTCTATTTTTATTGTCAAAAATGACGTTAAGGATTTTGATTAAAACGCCATATATTTAAGATAAATGAAAAATAAAATGTGTATACTGTATATTCTGCGAATACCCAATGAAGTCCACTTCACTCTGAAGGAGGTTTTTATAATTTTGTTTAACGGGTAAATCATAAGAGATAGACAAAACTTTACTATACGGAAATGTAGATGTGTTTAAAAAGCACATCTTTTTTCAATAACTTTTCTGTGGCAACAGCCATTTCCGAGATATCCGTCATTATTTGTTTGAACATTTCAGTACTGTTTTTTTTTTTTTCTTTTAGTTTTGGTGCTGTCTCATTTCACTTGTTTCTGACGACATGGAAAAGACTACGGATTTCAAGGTCAGCATACAGCGAGCCGCTCTCAAACACGACTCCATTTTTTATACCGAAAACCAAATATCTAATGAACTTATCTGTACAATGGTTTACATTGATTAACCTGAATAAGGGACGGTATAAAAATGGCTTCAGGAGCTATATAAAAACAAACGATAGAGGGTCAAAATATTGTCGCAGGTGTAAATTCATTTACTCGATGCTCATACCACTTAAAGATTTAAACCTCTTCATTGGAAATATTGAAATGTGTTCAGCTTTTTTTAAACTACCTAATGTTCGTTTCATGCGGAAAGTGAACAGTGATAAAAATAAGGTGCAAGTACAATCGTATTCCGGAACATTTGTATGGCATTCGCTTTGTAACTGACCTGACGCAAATACATACATGGATCATGACCAAGCAGAAGCCTGCGCTTATTTCCCCAGCTAACCCGCATCAGTATAAAGTGTTCACCATGCTCGTAGTTATCCACTTCCTTTTCCGCTTTTTATAGACACTTTTTTATGGCTAACATTCCTTCTAACAACTGGCTTCGGGAAGGACGATGAATGAAATGGGTGGAGATGCTTGTAATGAATTGGGATACCAGGTATTTATTTCTCTTATGGAAACAGCCCGAAATTTTACGGCAAGTAATTCGAATCAATGACAACTTGTTCTAGGGGACTTAGCACCTCGATCTAAAGACGATCGTTTGTGCCTATGCCCCTGACGGGGCACCCCGGGAAGACGGATGAGGTGAATGGATCAGAAGGGCGGCCGGAACGTTGCCACGACAGAGCAACATTGTCCAATATCTTATTTCAAAATTAATCTGTTCATAACCTGGTCAGTCACATTTTCACGCCAAGAACACGTATTTCTTGTGTGTTCACAGAATTCCTTCAAATGAACTATTCGCGTATTCCATTTTCTCTTTCTCTGCCAGGTATCTGCATTCCACCAAAAAGTTAAATACAGTTATTTGACCGGAAATACTCTTTTGGGGCACCTGAGTTAAAAGAAAAGGAAGGAAAAGAAAAGAAAGCGTTAATTTCTGTCGCCGTAGGAGACGATTACCACCTTCGCTCCGTTTCGGTCCAGATTTACTTCCCTTCGCAGATGAGACGCGTTCCTTGGGGTTGATCTTGGATAGGAAGCTTGGTTGATCATCTCATATAGCACAGCTAAGAGCACGATATGACCGTTCCCTGAATATCTTGCAGGTACTAAATGGCAAATCGTGGGGAGCGGATCGGATAACTCTGTTGCGAATGTATCGCGCACTAGTCCGATCTAAACTAGACTATGGGTGTATTGTTTATTCGTCAGCACGACTATCTGTGCTGAGAAGATTAGACGTGGTCCACAATAGGGGCATCCGCATGGCAATAGGAGCTTTTCCAACAAGCCCAGTCGTGAACCTTTACGCCGAGGCCGCAGAGCCTCCTCTGCAATATCGGCGTGAGATTCTCTTGGAAAATTATGGTTGTGCGCTTAGACGTATGCCTAAGCACCCAACGCTCGCTTCTTTTTTCACCATCACGCTAAGAGAACGGTATAGGAAAAGCACCCTTAGTCCTAAGCCTGCGGGTTTTCATTTCCAGGAGCAGCCAAGGATGTTTCCCGAGGGCGAGAAGCTCTAGCCCCCTTGGTTACTTGGCATGCCCCATGTCGATCTTGGGATGACCATACACCGGAAGTCCACGATGCCTTTTAGTAGTATTCGCACATGTTTTTTAGAATTTTTGTCAGGCTACACTGACCGACATTTTATTTACACCGATGAATACAAGAGCACCAGCGATGTTGGATCTGCTTATGTTTATGGAACCGAAGCATATACATTCGGTTTTCCTAATAGCACTTCCATTTTTATTGTAGAGCTGTGTGCAGTTTACCGAGCCGTTTTATATGTGCGCCGTCGCAAATAAAGTGACTGCCTGATATTCAGTGATTCCCTTAGTGCACTTCAGAGCCTTCGTGAGCTGTACAACCCTCATCTTATTGTACAACGTATCCAGGATGCCCTCCATGATTTACATGCTTCTGGCGTAAGCGTGGTGTGTGCATGGATTCCTGGTCACGTAGGTTTGCCTGGGAATGAAATGGCGGATTTCGCAGCAAAGACGGCAGCTACAGAACCCAGTATTACCATCTCACGTGTTACTTCGGAAGACTTTAGGCTTGAAATGCGGAGAGCGGTACTGTCGTGCTGGCACGAAGAGTGGTCAGCTCACCGCGGTAATAAGCTGAGAGAAGTAAAAGCACTTCCGATAGACTGTGTAACCTCTTCTCGCATATCTCATCGCGAGGAGATTAGGTTGGCTCGGTTGCGAATAGGCCACTGCAATTTTTCGCATGATTATCTGTTTAAAAGGTACCCTGCTCCTCTTTGTCCGCTATGCGCCAACCTTTTGTAAGTCCGTCACGTGCTGCTAGAATGTTCCTCTCCAGCGCACCTTCGAGACTCTCTGCAGCTGCCTGCCAGACTTGCACAGGTCTTGGCGGACGACAAAATAGCGGTCGAAAGAGTTTTTAAGTTTTTAGCGGAGTGCAACATGTATTAGAGAATTTGAAGCTTTATATATATTTAAACTCTTTTGACATATTTATAGCTTTGTTTCAATTTTGTCCAACAATACGGCACCCTGTTGTTGCAATAGAAATTACATCACTGCACCCCGGAAAATAATGTTCCAGCATTAGGTATTAGATGTTTGTATGACAGGTGAGCTTATTGACTCAGAAAATGTAAGGGATAGTGACATATCTTAGGCACAGTAGTTAATGCATTAATAAAGACACATGGCATAAATGAACATATAAACAGCTCACTTGACTTTAGTGCATTAGGTAATGCTAATACCGCAAGAATATTAAGCCGTGTCATGACGAGATAGTGAAACACGATCAACAGATTAGGGAGAAAATATTTACTCTCTAGAATTATCGATTGTATCACATTTTTTGGTGCTTTCGAGCTGGCCTTGAGAGGGCACAATGAGATAGGAACATCGACAAATCCAGTTCTTTTTAGTTTTGATAGATTTAACTTCAGATATAGACAGTGCAATGAAAGAAAATGTAGCAGATGATCAGATCTTTAAGAGGATTTGAAAATCCATTCAAAGTGACCTGCCGGATTGTATATTGGAAACTTGTGGAGATGTCTCAATTAATAAATCTATGTATATATAAATATATAATCAAATAAACAAATACATCAATAATAAAGTAGCATATTGGTACATTTGCACGAACCGCCTCTGCCCTTGACATTATTGGTGTTTGTGATTACGTCATTCATTATCTCATTCAGACAACTGGCACTTCCCAAGATTCTGCTATAAAATAGATGCGAATGGGTGATGAACGGAGGCATCGTAAATAAAGGTCCGAGCAGGTTATTATACTCTATAGGAATCAGATGTGAGAAGTTTTGACCCTTCCTTTGAGAGGCCATGTTAGTTCAGAGGTTATCGCATCGGTGAGGTATATACTGACCTTGGGTTTCAAACCTATTGCACGAGTGCATCTCCCACCTTCATGACTAAATAAAGGAGAGCCAACTTATTAGGACTGCATTATAACCCAGAGCACTTGTTTTCAGTCTAATAAGTGTAGCAAACTCTGAAAGAACTTAACTGTCGGAGTGCAATAAGTTGTTTGTTAGAGTTAGATAAAACCCAAGCATTTTAATGGTAGTAAGAAGCTGCAGATGTTTGGTATAAGACCTTTTGAGGGTTAATGTGGGCCTGAAAACTACAACTGCACTGGAATCCCGCCGCGAAACGTATGCTTTAAGAATATGACCACATTATTGTAAATGTTAAAGTAAGAAAATTACTTTTGAATTTGATTTAACCTAGAGGATTTCAGAGATCATTCCGTGTCCACGATATTTTTAAAGCGACTAACCAGGTCAAAATTATTGTTTTAAGGTTAATAATTCAGAGCTATTTAGTTAAAATATGAATAGATTAATACAGAATGAAAGAACAAACTAAAGTAAAACACTATTTTTTGTGCAGTTTGCAAGTTAAGTATAAGTACCTATAAGACCATTAAATTGTATGCTTGTGTAAATGACAGAATGAAGCAAATGGAGAGAACGATTCTAATAACTTTTTATTCAAAATAATGGAAAGAATAGTTTATCAACAAATAAAGCTATTGAAAGTTTTTTTAAATAAATAAACAATTAACCGTCAATTAAATTCACCTACAAGGTTCGTCTTGTCCTGTATAACAGTTAGTTTTGCTACATATTTTTAACTCCCCTTGGTCCAGTACATGGCCAAATAGGTAATCCTTGATCCAGCGGGATTTAATAGAGAGAAAAATAAAGTGAAATCATTGCTAAAATAATTACAGATGCTCAAGTGTGTTCCTGCACCTACTATACAAACTTCAGGAAATAGTGTGAAGCTTTGATTAATTCCTAGAATATATACAATATTCTTGAAATAACTTCAAATTTCGAAGAAATAACACAACTTGGTCATTCCACCTTCCTGCGTTATTTGTAACCTTTGAGATTCATATTAGCTTCCCTCAGCTTGCTCTCATATCTTGCATCTAATGAAAAATAATGTTCATTTTTGTTTTCCAGGTTTTATGACAATAATAATAATAATAATAATAATAATAATAATAATAATAATAATAATAATAATAATAATAATAATAATAATAATAATAATAATAATAATAATAATAATAATAATAATAATAATAATAATAATAATAATAATAATGATAATAACGATAATAACGATAATAATAACGATAATAATAATAATAATAATAATAATAATAATAATAATAATAATAATAATAATAATAATAATAATAATAATAGTAATAGTAATAATAATAATAATAATAATAATAATAATAGTAATAATAATAATAATAATAATAGTAATAATAATAATAATAATAATAATAATAATAATAATAATAATTATTATTATTATTATAATAATTTTCCCTAGGGCGTCTTCCCCTTATTCAGAGGTTACCCTCATCGCCCGGCCGCTGCGTCCTCCAGCCGCAGCCAAGGCCACGGAGGAGTGCAGGTTGGGGGTGGCGGGGGCCAGCACGCCGACTCCCCCGACCGTAAGGCGACTACTTTGACCTTTTTAGGGACGCTACCTTTCTATCAGGATAGCTCCTCAATTGGCCCCCCAAGGACCTAACGAGGCTGAGTGCACCCCGTACCAGACCTCCCAGCGGGCGAAAAATCCCATGCCGGTACCGGGGATCGAACCCGGGTCCTCCGCGCCACAGATAATAATAATAATAATAATAATAATAATAATAATAATAATAATAATAATAATAATAATAATGATAATAATAATGATAATAATAATGATAATAATAATGATAATAATAATGATAATAATAATGATAATAATAATGATAATAATAATGATAATAATAATGATAATAATAATGATAATAATAATAATAATAATAATAATAATAATAATAATAATAATAATAATAATAATAATAATAATAATAATAATAATAATAATAATAATAATAATAATAATAATAATAATAATAATAATAATAATAATAATAACAATAATAACAACAATAACAATAACAATAATAACAACAATAATAACAACAATAACAATAACAATAATAACAACAATAATAACAGCAATAACAATAACAATAATAACAACAATAATAACAACAATAACAATAACAATAACAATAACAATAACAATAACAATAACAATAACAATAACAATAATAATAACAATAATAATAACAATAACAATAACAATAACAATAACAATAACAATAATAATAATAATAATAATAATAATAATAATAATAATAATAATAATAATAATAATAATAATAATAATAATAATAATAATAATAATAATAATAATAATAATAATAATAATAATAATAATGGGATTATAGCCCTTAGCCTTTAAAATTATATTGTCTTAGTATATTTACCCATTTATTAAAGCTGCGTATGGTTTTTTTGGGTTATTAAACCTACATTCGTAACATTTTTCGCTCAATGAAGAATAGGTATAAGTACCTAACTTCAGTGAACCGGCTACTAACAAAACAAAACTTGTATACTTAGTCTACATTTATTTAGATTAATCTTCAGTAATGCACATATTAGTCCGTAATACTGATCCCATTAATGTAATAATTTTTCTGGTCATTGTAAGGTCTCCTTATGACCTCAACTGCCGGCGACCGCTGAGTTTGCCCAAGATTAACACGTAGCCGCCTATAGATCATCTTCCGAGGCTACAAGTAGATTTAGTCATCTTGTTTTTTTATGTGCTCATGTCATTTATGTATAATCTCCTTCCTAATGGAATACACCCAGATGATAAATGTAAGCGTAGAAACCATCCGGTTGATAAATGTATGCGTCGAGATATCTCTAGGTCACATCAGTATCTTAAAACTACATCTGCTAAATGCAGACTATAACTTCACTAAAACTGTATCGAGATATTTCAGCAGTAGTCTGAGTGCCTGACAACCCAGTGTCATTGTTTTGATTAAAACATCTTTAATCCCATATTTGGGAATAATATTGACATGTTTAACACATTGTCAGTGCAAGAGCTCTTATTCACTTACCAAAGCTCCTTTTCTTATTCTCGAAAACTTTTTTTTTTTCGAATCACACAGAGTATTTATAATACATAATACTTAGTGGTGAAGATAATGGCATTTTTGTATCCTAAACGAATATGTACCGTAGGCCTAAAAATGCTTTTTTATTAAAATAAATCTTTCTACGCATTTAGGGTAATTTAAAGTGTACCTATATCCTAGCACACCGCCAGTTTCTGCTGTTATATAAAAATGTGTCATAAAATATCATAGGAACTGTTTTTGTAGACCATAATCATAGATATCCACCCCGGTCCGTTTAACACTACGTCCTTTCCGGCGAACATTAAACTTTCTGCATTGAAAACCGAATGTGATGATCTACAGAGCAGATATAACCAAACATGCAAAATCTACAGAAAGCTGTGTTTCCTGCTTTTACCAAGGGGATGGCTCCGTGGTAATGTGTAAGACTCGCATGCGGGAGGTTGTGGGTTAGAGTCCCGTTGGACCGGACACTTTGATCTTGGCTTTTGCGTGGTTTTCCCTTGGTGGTAGGCGAATGCAGATTATTTACAATGCCGCAAATTTTCTGGTCCCCCACTTCCTTGCCTTTCAGGATCGAAGGATCAGGTGAGTTGACAGCGGGCGAGGGCTGTAGCAGTAGATTTTGCTTTGTAGAACGGTCTACTCTGACTTTCGGCGTGGGAGAGACCCCTCCGTTGAGAGAGGTAGTCCTGTGAGGGGATCCTCCCGGCGTCATGATGTAATATCCGGATAGGTTAGGGACCCCGCCTAAGTACGAACTTACCGCCCAGGATCTTATTGCCCTTTGTTCTTTCGCTTCATCTTTTCCTCCTGGAAGTTTCCAGATGCACAATAGTCAGACGACTGTACGCTTAAGTGCCGAAATCATCCTTCATTTACTGATAAGCATAACTATCTCCTGTTCCGGCTTGTACCAGGGCATCAAGATGGACGAGAACAGTCCGTAAAAACAAACCGTATACTTATTCACTAATTCTCGTCGTTAAGGCTTTATGCCAGAAACAGTTACACTTTAGTTGAATCTTAAATGCATCCTGTAGCACACTTGTAACATATATACTTAAACTGATTTATTGCTTCTGGAGGAAGTCTGTGTCAAAGTAGGTATGTAGTATAAGTGTTAAAACATGTTTTCCATGCATATGAATCGAGCAAAATGAGAAACAGCATATGTGCATTGAATACAAACAACGCATATCCAGCATGTATGCTGAACACCTTGAACGTGTATTATTCCTTTTTGTATCAAAGTGAAATTGAATTTTCTGCAAGTATACAAGATGATGGATCTATTGCTTTTCCCCCTCATTTGTATGGTCATATCGGGGGCTTTGACTTTGACTTGAGATGCCCTCCGCAAATACTTGGAGTATCCGTGTGTGTATGTTTTGTTTTTCTTTGTTTTCGTTGTCTTTCACCAAGAGCATGCTAGTTCTAAACTGTATAAATATGTTACTTGTGATTATTGTATACTACCTGACAAAGCGTATCGGAAAGAATGTGAAACTGCCCAGATGTTACGTGAGCTTATCGCACAATTACTGCGAGACAGTATATGTACACTCTGTTCAGATGCAATCATATCTTCAGGCAGCAACGTCTCATATATTGGCAGGCGCTATTTGTGTTTTATCACTGACTATACGCCAAGTTACTATTATTTGGCTGTTTTAATAAACAAGATAAGAAGCGATCATAGCGCTCGACAGCCAAAGTCAATACAGCTCAACGCTTTGCCAAGTAGTACCGACTCTTTTCAATACGTAAATATTCGCGGTAAAATGAACAAGTATTGTGCTGTCTGAATATCGCTTTAATTACAATTTAAAATGTTGGCATTTCTGTTCATATTCATACTCATCTCTTCATGTTCATATTCATCATATTCATATTCATTGTGTAAAGCCGCAACGAACAATAATAGTTCTGAAGTTTGAAGAAAGATACCTGGTCTACGTGTAATATGCTAGGTTTCCCAGGTCGCGGTTTCAAACCCAGCGGAGGGCGATGGCTTTTTTTTTTTTTTTTTTTCCGGGCTTAAAACACTTAGCATGACTTCCTCCGGAAGAGAAACGAAATCAGTGAGGACCACGTTGGAACAACGTGTACATTTACGGCACGTAAAAGAACCTCAAGCCTAATAAAGAGGCCTCTGAACAAAATTAAGGGCCTTTCATTCCCAATATAGAATGGAACGCTGATAACTACACCAGTTACAGAGCCCCAAAGATAAAAACTAAAAAGAAAAGTATGGATCACACTAATAAATGCCGTCTAATAACATTTTCTCCTTGTTCTCTTAGAAATATATGTTAAAACGTGCAGTAACTTCGGCATGCTACATACGAAGAGTCTTGGCAAATTTATTGTCGGTGCAACGGGGTCCTTGCAGGAGTCAGCATGTGTCGAGCTTTCAAATGCTTCGTGGTGTTGCAACTTTGCATTAAGATCGTTAATAACTACAGAAGATACAAAAACTGATATTGGAGGTTTTGTTTAACTGATTTCCACGGAAGGATATGGAACCTCTAGGTTAGCCTACAGCGACCCGGCTTTCAAACAACTGACTCTCGATTCTGTTCCCTCTTTCCCTCTTGTGCCTTCAATGAAATATCCAATGGATCGATTTCTGCAAAGGTTTATCTCGATTAACGTTCAGTAAATAGAAAAACAGGCTTTTGCGAGAATAGTTGTAGAAGTTATATAAAAATAAACGATATGTGGAGAAAGTCACGTGAATGTAAAATAAGATTTTTTATGTAATTGAATTACAAGGTACATTCGGAGTAATTCTTGCGAATATGTTGAGGTACAATGATGTTGCCGGAAGAGATGAAGGATCTGGAATGCAATACGTGAACATGCTTTCTGCCCAATGGCTTCTGGTCAGTAGCACCACACGCCTTAGTTTGGCAACTTCGTGAAGGTCACCGAAGAAGCCGGCACGAGGGGCCTAGAGAAAGACTGGGAGCCCTGACCTCTCGGTAGTGCTTAGCTACGCAAGCGCAGGCCAACCATGTAACGGAATTATACATGAATACTGTAGGTAGTGGTTGAATTCTGTCAGTTGAATCTAGTTCTACCACCATCTACGGTCTCCTTTCCTGGTGGCCCGAAATGGCAAGCCAGCCAAGATTGGCCACGCCGAAATTTGCCTGCTAAGAAACAACGGGATTTAGGATGAAACAGATATGCAGTCATGGTCAGTTCAACCGGTTGCTATTGACTTGGCACATGATCAATCCAGACTTTGTATCTCGCTTCCTGCCAATGCTGAAATCAAAACAACAGAAAATCATTCTCTCGATTGTCTTGCACTGACACTAACAGAAGCCAAGGCAAGTAACGCGCTACTTAAAAATTCCTGAACATGTAGTTAAACATGCGTACTCTTCAGAATCGTACCTTAGTACAACCAATAATTCTATCGGAAAAAAAAAACCGAATACATTACTTTCACATTATTTTTCTACCAACTATCGTTTAAATAGCTTCTACAGATAATGCATTCTTGCAAGAAAGCTACTCTTCTATCTACTTCAAGTTAATTGAGATAAACGTTTGCATAAAGTTTCATTGCAGATACAAAGGGAAATAGTACGATGTTTAAAAGCGGATTGCTGTATACTCGCCTTGAAATTCTGTGCTCTTTCCATACATCGCAAAAAGCAACAGGGCTAGCAGCACTTAACAAAATTAAAAATAAAATAAGTATTAGGGAATTCAGGCTAATAACAACAGATATCATGGAAATGGCTGTGGCCACAAAAATGTTATTTGAAATAAATGTTATGTTTTAAAGAGGTCTGCATTTTTTGTGCAGTAAATTTTCTCTATTGTTCCACTCGATGTACATTTGGGTATAAATTATGAACTCTTAAAAATGAGATGAATTTTTGTTAATATTTTTAGTTGTGATATTAGTAATATACATACTGTGTAAATGTTACTCAAAGCAATTCATGTATCGTATTTAACATATATTTTTACCCAACCAGTATGATATACAAATTAATTGCTGCATTGTGAGCAGATTTGAAAGCATGCATGAAATTTGAGGTACATATTACAATTAAACCTTGATTGCTGTATTACAATTTCAAATAAATCGGGCTGAAATTGTAGATGTTAGAAATTTCACACATGTGTCTTTGAGTATTCTGTAGAGAGGCATTGACGCAAAATCTTTAGTTTTGAATTGGTAGGTATTTGTTCCCATATACTTCCATTCCTTCTCATTAATGCTTTGATAACCATTGGCTTCTCTGCAGATTGTGTACACATGCAGAACATTAGTGTTGGTGGTAGACAGGCGGAAGTTCTGAGGCTGAGAAAATCAAGCATGATTCGAATTTGCTCTGCTCAGTTTACCAGCTGTGTTACATCCTACAGCGTAAAGTGTTCAGCAGATCTTTACGTAGCATTATTTCAAGGTTTAAAATTTTGTTAGGTCCGTAAATTGTACTATTAGGTGTTATAAAATTACCAAAGTCGAAACGTAAGCAAGCAAAAGCGATGGAAGGGATTCCAAGTTAAAACCCGTGCTTACGTCATACTTGAATCCTGTGAATAACTAGCTTGAAATTATAAACGAAAGCCAGATGTAGGAGTTTCCACACTCACGATGATAAAGCGATTACTTTAGTACTTCTCAGACGAATATATCAATTTTTTAATTTAATTTTTAATTAGAATTTATTTTTGTTACTTGCAACCACATGTGCTGAGAGATGTTTAATGTCCGTATGAGGAAGTAAGTGTTATCACCTCACGCCAGCAGCACCTCAATTCATCTGGCATTTACTTAGTCACCAATTGAAAATGTGAAAGTCTGGTCCGTTAACAATGAGCAGACAGCATGTGCATGAGAACGTTTGTGCTACCGGGTGAGAATCCATTGTGTTATAATGAATATTTTCTCTCACTCTGCTTGTTTCCTCTTAACTACAAAGAATTAATTGAAGTTCACATGAATTTTAATTGTTCCCAAGTTATTCCCCAGTTATCACATTCTAAAGATGGAACCGCAGTAGGGAACTGTTTTATCTGAGTCCCGTATTATATTGCATATGACAGGATGAGCTCTTTTGCCCATGGGATCATCGGCCTAAAATATACTCTAGACCAGGAGTAACCAACCCTAGGGCTCGGGTCAGGTAATGGTCCGTTAAGGCATTTCGAGTTGCCTGCTGATAGCTCAAGAATCGATGGGCACCTATTTATTCTTTACAAACTCTTCGTTTTTCGAATCTGAAAAGAGCAACAGATTTATTTATAAATCCATTTTGGATTCCAGAGTCCGAGATACGTAATATTCCCCATCCTTGCAAATTGAAGTAATATAATATAAAACCTTGCAGGATTTTGTGCTAAATTTAAAGATCATTGTGGAACACCCGCTTTTCCTAATTTGACTGCACTTTGGAAATATATCTCCTCCGACCGGTTTTCGGAAATTCACGATCTTGCTCTAAGGCTCTTGGGCAAATTTGGCCCCGCATACATTTCTGAGCAACGTTTTTCTGCCATTAATTCTATTAAAAATAAATTAGCTCAAATATTGCAGATTCACGTTTTGCTAATATAGTGTTTGTGTGCACAAAAACAATTATATTTAATATTGAGATATTGGTAAACGAAAGGTAAACTCATAATATTTCACATTAACATTACAAGTCTTAAAAGTTGATATTAAATAGTGTAATAAATAGCATCTATGCAGTAATTCAAAGTGTTTCCTTTTATGACGTTTTTAATGTGTGAAATTATATGATGCTCTTTCAAAATAAAAGGGAGTAATAATAAGTAAATTACTATTTAAATGCCTTTTATATGTCGGCCTACAGCTACACTTGCCTAGTTATATATTTTAGCTCAGATCAACCTGGCATCTGAAACAACGGAACAATAAGGTACTGAGCGTTGGGCTGTAACTCACCAAATTCAAAAGCATTCAAGGAAAAAAAAGCACTGCAATAAGAGTGACAACAAATGGTCCCTAATAAATACTGCCTCATACTTGGGACCACGGATCTTTTATTAGAATCCAGGATGCACTGAAGTTTCGTGGCTATCTATGTTCAAAGAAGTTATTGTAGACATTACTAAATCCACTTACAGCTACTACCATTATTACTAAAAAAAAATAATCGAATTGTACTTAGATCTCACCTTCGCAGAGCCTCACAGAAAATGGCGATGAAAGTTCCAAATCGTGCAACAAAGTTTTCTCCTCAGCTTGGCACTACTTGTGTTACTTACACCACACAAACAACAGTGCGCTATCCAAGCAAAATCATTGTTACAACTAATTCCAGCAGACAGCAGCGTGTCCTAGCGGGATACATTGGTGCATATTATTAGGAGACTACTTCTTATTTGGGCACTTTACACATAGGCATTGTAGTGTGTAAATAAAGAAATTCAGAATCATATTCACAACCAAGATAAAAGCCAAAGATGAAACTGGTGTCACAAAGCCCGACCATTCAGAGGACAAATGCTTCTAAAAAGGTTTAGAAAAGGTACAAACGATACGTCGCATGAAAGAAGAGAATTAGTGATTAAGGCTCCCATTCCTATTTAATGGCCTAACAGCTTCAGGAAGGAGGATGGCAGTTGGATGGTGCCAACGGTGTTTGAGCTTGGGGATAGTAGCTGGTAACATGCCTACGTTACCGATTTTTTCAACTCGGCCGTACAGACCTTGAGCACATTTTATACTGTATTTACTGCGGTTACTCAAAGTTTACACTTGCATACCACACTAGCCCTCTAGAACCTGGATAAATTTACAATACCGCAATGTTTTTAAAAGCATCAAGGAACGGAGAAAAAAGAGACAAAGATTTTGCAGAAATCCCGTACAAGAAGAATTTGTGTCTTGTTGAATGTTTGCTTGCATGCAAAAAAGCTGCAAACTGTTTGTACTTTTATGAATAGTACACGAAGTATAGGTACATTACATTCCAGAGCACGCAGTTATCACAAGGAAAGAAGAAATTATACTGCACTCCAGACGAAGGCAAGGGAAGAAAATAGCGCTCAAACGTAATAGTCGTCATTAGCAGAAATGGTTAAGGAAGCATAAAGCAACATCATGCACAAAACATAAAATGATGCGAATGACGAATCAAGTAGATCCTTCTGCTATGACATATCTACTTCAACGAACTGTTGGTTACAACAAAATGCAAACTAAGTGAATCCACCACCGAGGGGGATGGCTCAGACGGTAGTGTCTATGGCCCGGGAAGTCTTGGGTTTGAATCCCATGGCCAACCTTCCTGACCCAGTCGATTTTTCGAAGTTTCCCCGGATCACTAGGCTAGTGTTGGGAAGGTTACTTACATCTCCTGAATTTCTTGCCCTCTACTTCACCTCATTTCTCATTTCACTTCACCTTTCATCCGTCTTGGCTGTTTCAGGGTTGTCAGTGTCGGCGGGAGTCTCGGCATTGCATAGCAAGGAATATGCTCTCTGTAAACCTTCGTCCCTTGGATGGGGGCGGTCTCCGAGTCCTAGGCTCCCATTGGTTCTGTAAGCCCACGGGGACGGGGGGAGGGGTCGCTTGTACTAGCTGCCACCGAGAAGTTTAAATCTAAAACTGTTAGGTAGCCTACCCTCTGCTGTCGTGTCACCTAGGCCTGGCCACCCTTAGTAACCCCTCACCTCATTCCTCCTTCCAGGAGCGACCCACTAGAGGCGTAGAGACTAAGGATCTTCAATAGACACCCCGTGACATACCTCAGACTTACAAATGAATTAACTGCAAGATAAATCACGTCATCTGGAAGTTAAGTAAAGTGGGCAACACGACAACCGTGTTTGGTGACAATCTATATATTTACTATGCACTCTGAAGCTTGAGGAAGCAGCCCTGTCTACATCCATTGCCTTCCTCCCGCCAACAGCAGAGTTTTTGTTACAATAATTAGGACCGTTCAACACTTTGTCATCTACGCTACTCAGCTAAAGAGTTCAAGGGCAACCGTGCAAGACTCATAAACATGGTGTGCCTGTCTCACTCAGATCGTTAATTGTGTATACGTCTGCCTTCCCCAACTGGAGTCTCATGGGTGGGGACCACACCATTCACCTCCTCTTGTTTGCTTGACGTTTCACATGTCTCGGAATAATCACACGGAATAAGAGAGATGCTTTTTCGTCAAAGAATGTGACGCTGACAATTCACTGCCTACAGTCGTCGTAACTTGTGAAATCATTAAAACGAGTTCTTGTTTACAACACACCCTTAATTTTGTGGTTCATTGCTTACTCACACAGTCTTAAGGGGTTTCGAATGCTCTTTCTCCCTAGTGGTGTAAGGTGCCCATTAAATTCTTACGGCAATCGTTTTCCTTTGAAAGCATTAAAATTAAAATATTTTTCCGTGGAAAGGGTAGTTTAGGTGTAGACGTTTCCTTGGAAACATTCACTGGGCATACCAGAACATCGTGTAACACAAATACAGATTTTGGTATTTATTCGACTTTTAGTTGCGCAAAGACCCTTTTCTGAAAACGTTTTTATTAATTTCAAGGGCCTCTCGATGTATTTCCAATGAAATCTCTAAATTGAAATTTTGGGTGTAACATTATACTTCCTATACATAGTAGAAAAGGTGATAATAATAATAATAATAATAATAATAATAATAATAATAATAATAATAATAATAATAATAATAATAATAATAATAATAATAATAATAATAACAATAACAATAACAATAACCATCGTCGTCGTCATCGTCATCGTCATCGTCATCGTCATCGTCATCGTCATCGTCATCGTCATCGTCATCGTCATCGTCATCGTCATCATAATCATAATAATAATAATAATAATAATAATAATAATAATAATAATAATAATAATAATAATAATAATAATAATAATAATAATAATAATAATAATAATAATAATAATAATAATAATAATAATAATAATAATAATAATAATAATAAACAATAACAATGATAACTAGTAGTAGTCTTATTTCGACTACTAAACCTCCGGGAGCAAGTGAAGAGGCCAGGAAGTACGAAAGGCGGCTAGGTCTGTTTGCTGCTGGTGGAGAGTAGCGGGGATTCTAACGTTTCCACAGTTACGGTCGCCTCTTTGATGACGTTCCTCCCTATTTGTAGGGACAAATCGGGTAGAAGGCTCCACGCAAGGAAAGAAACATTTTCCTCCTCAAAGCACATCACTGTCCAGCGTGGCTGATTATAAAACGCTGAAATATGAAGTAGAGAAAGAGGGGGAGGAAAATTTGTGTTACTAATTAATCCTCTATCAATCCTACTTGATATAGCCCAAGTTTAGGATGACCGGTCCGACGGGAATGGAGCCCGGGACCTTCCGAATCCGAGCATCAGATCTACCAGTAAAACTTTAAACTCGTCGAATAATCAGGGGAAGAGATGTTAATGTGGAACGGGGTTGTAGAATGAAACAGCATGTTCTCTACCAAGTAGCATCTGTTATCTTCCGGAAACCGTTCTAATTTCTATTGTTGGCTTCCCCTTTAGCCACTAGGAGCAGATAACTTCATTATCACCCTGTTTATGTTTGTGAGTGGAAGTGTTGTATTTCACGAAGCTTGAAATTTTTTAGCACGCTAAGACTCAACCTAATTTCCACTGTTTGTATTAATAACAGGTGATTCAAGACTCCCAATCGACTGCATTGTTTTGCCTGTACGCGTCCTCGGCGCTCGTCGTCGACTGCCCTGACAGCGCGGATGAAACCATACAATATTTTTAAAACTGCTTTTAAAGGCTTTACTCACCAATGTCATTAATGGAGATGCTGAAACTGGCGACCATCGTTATTCATACATTTTTGGCACGTCATTACGAAACTATCACTCGCCGTAGTTCACGTTGAGAAATGCTGGCAATTTCCTGGCGGATATTTTGTTTTTAAATCTTCCGGAATTTGAGGGTTTGTCTTGTACATACACTTTATCCTTAAAGTTACCCCAGAGATAGAAATCGCGGATCACCTGGAAATCTTTCTGTAAATCGCACTTTCACTTTAATTAACACATACGAATCATAAATAAATACACACTGTGCAGTAGAAAACAAACGCTGAGCCATAATACACTTGTGACAGGACAAAACAATAAAGCACACTGGTAATAACTCAACCACACGATAGTGTGCCAGCTCAATACTGCACTTTCAAAGCACAGAAAAAACAAGTCAACCGCATGACCTACTGTACAGCAGCTGCGTTATGGTGTTTCCGTATGCGCAGTGGAAAATCGCCGTGCAGCGGTTCGTATGTTTTTGGGTCTCTCTGTATAAGTGGCATGTTTTCTTTTTATTCTAAATTATTTACTTAACGGCAAAATGGTATATTCATTAATTTGGCATTAACATTTTCAAGTCGTGAACAAATCCCTTGTCTGGAAAAATGGCAATTGGTGCATAAGGTGTTCCATAGTTCAACCAATAATAATAATAATAATAATAATAATAATAATAATAATAATAATAATAATAATAATAATAATAATAATAATAATAATAATAATAATAATAATAATAATAATAATAATAATAATAATAATAATAATAATAATAATAATAATAATAATAATAATAATAATAATAACAATAATGATAACAATAATAATGATAACAATAATAATGATGATGATGATAATAATAAAAATAATTATAAAAATGTTTTATCAATCCCCAAATTTTTACTTTCACTACTTACTATGAGCAATCAGTAAGGAAATGAAGTAATGTATTCCGTCCAAAACTTCAATAAAGGATTTCACCGGAAATGCATGTTTTGAGACTCCTTGAATTAAAAAGGAAGAAAGGAAAAGAAAATCCAGCTTTAGCAAAAGGTCTGTGCGTGCGCGCGTGTGCCTGTCTGTATGTCTGAACAGCATAACTCAAAAACGAAAAGTCGGTTAAATGCCAAACTTGGTATGCAAGTTCTCCGTCTCCCAAGAATGTGATACGGAGACTTTCAAGACCATCTTCCCGATCCCAAAATACCCTATACCTGGAACAATTTCCAAGTGTTTGGCTTTGCTAAAAACGGTTTCAACGGTTTTGATTAAAATACCATGTATTTAAGATATATTCACGATAAACTGCATATGCTCAATTTCTTGGAATAGCCTTTGAAGTCTTCTCAATTTTGGATAACTTTCAAAATTGCTAAACCGCAAAAAGGGGGAATTTTCCTTAAACCATGCAAATTTTGTCAAATGTATCTTTTTTTTTTTTTTTTTAATTAGCCACTTCCGATATATTCCTTGCTATTGGTTTGACTTTTCCAATACCTCTACCTTTCTCAAAAATGAAGTCGTTATTGGCTTCTGTTTTATCTCTTAGCCATGTAAAGAGATCGGAATTTGAAAGGCATGACACAGCGACCCACTCTTAAAACGTTTGACTTTGGCTTAAGTCTCTGAATTCCCCTGTTCCCATTGTGCCTATAGGAAAATATACAATAAAACCATATCTACACATGTTCTCGATTAACATGAAGCAGGGAATATTTGAGGAACGTGTAGACATTTATTTGAATGTAAGATAGCTGATTTTTTCTTTCTTCAATTTGCCTAATGTCCAAGGAGTATCTGTTTTATTATAAGAGTATCGCCGTACAGTCCATCTACCGAGAAAGTACACGAAGTTGGAGGGGGAAAAGGAACAAAACGGCATATAGCTTTGACTATGAGCAAACTTGCTTCAATAGCTATACTAATGATATATCTACATGTCACCTCAAGTAATGCGTAATATTTTGAAACTCCTATCACTTTCATCGGTATCACGTTCACAAATACTGAAAAACTGCAAAATTGTTATCCCTTTAGTAGTGTTTAATGCCCGATCTTACCATACGGCATCACAAGCGCAGGACACTGAAGATACATACAGGGAAATGATACTCGGAAAGTTTCAGGCCTACTTTTAGGGTACCTGTCGGCATTCATGAGGACTGAGGAAAAACTGGAGAAGAACCTTAGTCTGGAAGGACACTCCTGGCGGGATTTGAACTGCGGACCCTCCGAATGCCAGCCTCACACGTTACACAGAGCCATCTCGCTCGTTTCTCTCATTTGTTCGTTGGGTATTTCTCGTGATGCATATCTTGTAAGAAACACAAACTCCAAACGACAGAAAAAACTTAAACCAAAGTCGTATCCTAGCCAAGATGCCTCAACAAAAAGAAGCATTCTGCTAATGTCTGTGGTTCCATTACTCACCGCAACATTAATACTTGAAATGAGTTAATTAAAAGGATGCTAGGTTGTCTTGGTCTCCAGCCACGTGAATTGCAAATTATACCCGACCTCATGACCGCTACGGTGACGTCACAGTTTAAAGGCAACAGCCGTCCCCATTTCCTGCTGAAAGAAGTCTCGATCACTTGGTTCCGTCCCATGTCTTCAAGAGGTAAACTGCTTAAATGGAGTATCTCCTTCATTTGTCTTATAGTTGACAGTCTCTTGTAGTGGCTTAAGAGAACACTAAGTGATGAAAATTGCCCAAAAAATATATTTTTATTTTATTTGTTTATTAATTTTTCTTTTGCGCAGTCTCAACAGGCATTTCCTCTTTAATATTAGATGTATTTTGCCATTGTAGGCATAACACTTATTTGAATACATTTTTAAAAAGAGTACTGCACATTCCATTTTTTAATCATTCCATTTACACCCCTGCTTTAGCTGTAGTGGTCCTTTACCTTTGAAACATATTGCCTATCTGCAATGGTATTAACTTGTGTACGGTTGTCACTGAATTTATGTTCTTACATTAGAATTTATACATTAGATCAGGGCCGGGAAATTCGCGGAATAGCTTGAGCGATCTTCATTTTTAACTTGCTGAACAAAGTTATCAGTGCAAGACCGTGAACAGGCTGCGCTCAGAGAATACCAGCCCCACGCCAGGATTATATCTCTCTCCCTCCCTCCCTCCCTCACACACACACACACACACACTATCTCTCTCTCTCTCTCTCTCTCTCTCTCTCTCACACACACACACACACACACACACACACACACACACACACAGACACACACAGAAATCTCATTCATACTTCTAGACTCTGGGGAGGATATAGAATAATCTTGGCTACACAATAATTACCACCCCTAACCGGGAATCCAACCCGGGACTTCTCGTGCAGCAGGCATATGCTCTATCAACTCAGCTAGTGGGCCAGCCTGTGCCATTTTACACTGTGAATAATTCCACGTCGCTTCACAGAAGAGAATCATCCTGCACAATTTGGAGTAGAACAGTAAACTTTAGCCCATCTTTTAGGGGAAGTGTTGCTCTACAAATTAGCATAATGTTGTGATTTTAATAAGTATATGTAAGTTTGTTTTCTTAATTGTTGGTTTAAACAGCTTTTACTGTGTAAATGACATGTTTTCTCAGAAACCATGACCCGCCCGTGGCACAACCCATGCAGGCCAAGGCCTACCGCCCGACTGCTGCTTCCCTCACCTCTGTCCACCACAGGCGTCATAAGAGGGATGCAGCACTGAAGGTGGTACGTGGTCAGCGCCCCGGTAACTCCCGGCCAGTTATGCGGTGTTCTCGGCCAGCGGCCGCTACTTTGCAATCCAGTAGCTGCTCAAATGGCCCCTCAGGGACCTAATGAGGCTAAGTGCACCCCGAACCAGGCCTCCCAGCAGGAGAAAATCCCCACGGCGGTACCGAGAATTGAACCCGGGTCCCCTGCTTGGTAAGCAGCGGCGCTACAACCGCGCTAAAGAGACTACCTCAGAGACCATGAAGATATCTAAATTAACTTTTGTCATAAAAATAACGTATGTGTAGATGTAGATCTATTTTGGTGTTAATAACATGGTTTTTATTTTGAAAATGATGAAAATATTGATAAAAATGGTATAGTTAGAACAATCCTTTCTTCCATAAAACAGACTTATTATACAAAACTAGATGAGTGAACTAATAAAGAATGTAAAAATGTAGGTTCGATATCTGCCCTAAATAGTTGGAGATAATGGTTCATGCATTTAACAAATTTAATATTGATAGGATGTGTCTTTAATCTCCCCTTAAGTGACTTCCGTGGGTGAAAAGTATCCTAATCTCAGTGGTATGTTTAAAATGAGAAGTTACGAGTAATGATGTTGGTAAATATGGCTTAATTAACCCCTAAGCAATTTAATAAGCGTTAGGGCAGTTACAGGGCCGACGAAGGCTGCTTTAAGAAATGTTGGAAGTGTCAGTATACGTTATTCTCCCTTGCCTAAATAGCAACATAAGTCATTGCAGACGTATACATACAATGCGAAAAGTACAGTTAAGGTGCGGACGAAACAGGAAGAATAATTTAAACATTTGGTAACACTCCAGAGAAACACATCAATGAAACTAACAGTATAGATAATTAAATTCTATGTACATCACAACATACTCGCATTCTCTGGCTTCATGCCGAAGTTGCATTCAGGACGTTACCAAGTGGATAGGTTTAAATGCATTACACCTCTTAAGTCTCAATGATTTACTTCACCGACTTAGAGTGCTTAAAATCAGTAGATATACCGATTTTCTAACAGTTTTATTCCTTTTTGTTTTTGATATATTAAGTTGGTGTTAGATGCTGATTAATTTTTTGACGAACTCGCTCTCTTTAGGCGCGCTTGAGTAACATCATTTTAGGACTATGTGCAACTAATTCTTTTTCATTGAATAGTTACTAAATTAGGTAAAAGCACAACGCTATCGCAAGTAGCCATATAAACTAGAAAACTCTGGCCAAAAGGTCAGTTGCTCAAACACTTCTAATATATCTGTACATATCACTTAATACATTTTTGTGTGTTTTACTCGAGAGACTGAATCGGTTGCTATGAAACTTGGGTGTATGCTATAAGTTCACCCGTTCACTGCTATCTACTTCACACACACATCGGCTGACCCGACCTTGTTGACTCTTTTATAATGTTCGATTTATATGCCGCCTTTGACATCTAAGGGCATATCGGCGGCTTTTTACCTTTGGAACAATTGCTCATCAGCAATGAATTTCACTTGCTTAAACTGATGTTAATCTTTTTATTGGTATTACTTATGGTTATTATATTAAATTAACAGACACATTTACACTCTGATACGTACTTCCAGGCTCCAAATAGGACGGGAAATAATCCTGGCTAAAGAAACATTCCCATCTTCAGCCGGTAATCGAAGCCGGAACCTATAGATTTGGAGATTAGCATGTTAACCACTATACCACAGAGGCGGTCCTTGAGGACTTGTTGAATAGTTTCCCAGCGGTTTGAGGCCACATTTATTTTGTCTCATTTAAGTTTGCAGATAGGGACTGATATGCGATGAACCCAATTTAGCCTGCCTCATTTCATTTCACTGTCATTGTTTTTGTATTTATTTTTATCACAATGACTTGTATAGCACACATGTACTCATCGATGAATTAAAGGTTTTCTTAAAAAAAAGTTTGCAGCTATGAATGTTACATCTACTGAATATCGACGTTACTCCCAATGACTTTCTGTGAATCCAGGTTCGAACAAAACAGGACGTGTAAGGTGCAATCGGAGGTTGAAGGGGAGGGAGGGAGGGAGGGAGGGAGGGAGAGAGAGATGACTGACTGACAGACGAGAAGGAGAAAGAAAATAATCGTCGCAATTAACGCAATAGCGCGAGCGGAGCTGCTAGTATTTAATCAACTAAGAGCTTTTACTGCGCACAAGATATTCTGCGTACCTCCTAGAAGCGTAATCTCTACTAATTGCCTGAATCATTTTGGTTTCCTTATTGCGATTGTTTATTTGAGGGATGCCCGCAGTAAACTTCTCAGGGAATGACTGTCAATGTCACTATTTCGTTTCGGAAAACTTTGAGCAAAGTTGCATCGAAAATAAATGGACACACAGTGCTGCATAATGTTTTCTAATTTTAAACTACTACTATTCTCAAAATATAAACCAATTCATCAAAATTCTAAGGCTTTCACGGCCGGTGTCAATACTAGATGCAATAATATTAACCGGGCTTGTGGGCCGTGGTCTATTGGGTTCCTTCTTCTTCCCAAACGTTTCGTCTGCGACTACGGCAGACATCTTCAGTGGCGGCGAGGTCGAAGTTTCCTAGTGGAGATCTCAGCACCGACTGTGCTGGTCACCACCAGAGGTGCGGTATTTATGTCGGCGGCTGGAGGGGAAGTACGTTGTGATAGGTCCGGGTGGCCAGATGTCTGCCGTAGTCGCAGACGAAACGTTTGGGAAGAAGAAGGAACCCAATAGACCACGGCCCACAAGCCCGGTTAATATTATTGCATCTAGTATTGACACCGGCCGTGAAAGCCTTAGAATTTTGATGAATCGCCTCTACGGGGAGGAAACACATCCACGGATTCGGCGCCTAGAAGTGCTACGAGTAAGAAAATCACAACTACTTTGTTCACTTTGTTTTCTTTTACGTTGCCGTGATACTGGTATAATTCCTCGGTGCATACGACAAAAACGCGTCTTAACTACAGCTGCATCTCACCGTATTTACAACCGCACGGAACGAGCCCTTCTTCGGGAACGCATCCACCAAACCCGCCGAGAACTAGCCCACAACAACAAGGAACTTCTGTCGTTACATCTTCATCTCAGCCATAAGTTGGAAAAGGAACATTGGGACCACGTGGACAGAATCACGTTTGCTTCAATGGTCACTCACTACTACAGGACTACGGAAAGACACAAAAAGAAATATGAAGACTGCCTGAACTCTAGCGCAGAAAAGCAGTATCGGCACACTTCGAACAACAACAATGAAGTTTCAGCCTTCGCACAGACAAGCCGAACGGTCGTCAATTTGTCAGACCATCAACTGTCACCCGCAGAAGCTTCCGTCCTCTCAAAAGGTGGGAACTACGCCATCACATCCCATGTACTACCTATAGAGGAGATCATCTCCTGCATTGAAGCCGGTATTCGTGAATTGCCGTCAACTACAGCAGACCAAATACGCCTCGAATCTTCTAGAATTCTTCAACGAGCTAAGCCACCTAAGAGCAATCTTTCTCTTCAAGAACGAAAAGCTCTTAAAAATCTTAGCTCAAACAAGGAGATTATAGTACTGCAGGCGGACAAAGGAAACGCCACGGTGGTGATGAACCAACGTGACTACGAACACAAGGTGACTGAGCTCCTAGATCCGACCACCTACAAGAAGCTCTCCAGGGATCCAACAGGTCGCGTTCTTCGGAAAACCAATCAACTGATTAAGTCTTCGTCCATTCCACCCAGTGATCAGCTGAAACTAAAGAGGAGTGAAGCTTTACCTCCCAGACTTTATGGACTTCCGAAGATTCACAAGCCTGGCACACCCCTTAGGCCGATTGTAAGCGCCATTGACTCACCTACGTACGCAGTTGCGAAATACCTCGAAAAGATGCTGCAACCTCACATCGGCAACACTGACACATACATAAAAGACTCCGCCCATTTCATTCAGAAACTCAAGACCATCAGCTTACAACCCAACGACTTACTTGTCATTTTCGACATAACATCTCTGTTCACCATGGTTCCAGTCAATGAAGCCATAACACAGCTTAAGGAGATTTTTCCAGAAGACATTACGACGCTTTTCCACCACGTCCTCACGACTACGTATTTTCAGTGGAACCACGAATACTATGAACAGACAGACGGTGTAGCAATGGGAAGTCCTCTCAGTCCAGTTATTGCGAATTTTTACATGGAATTTTTCGAAGCTACTGCCTTGGATTCAGCACCGCTTAAACCTTCGTGCTGGTGGCGTTACGTGGACGACACGTTCGTCATTTGGAGTCACGGAGAATCAGCCCTGACAGAATTTCTGGATCACCTCAACAGCATCAATAAACAAATTCAATTCACCATGGAGAAGGAACAAGACGGCAAATTGCCCTTTTTGGATGTCATGGTAAACAGAAAACAGAATGGCACACTAGGCCACAAGGTGTACCGTAAACCGACCCATACAGACCGCTACCTTCACAAGAACTCCAACCACCATCGGAAACAAAAGCGTGCTATGATTAAAACTCTGGCAGACCGAGCTACACGCATTTGCGAACCACAAGTTCTACACCAGGAATTTGAACACTTAGAGTCAGCGCTCCACTCTAATGGCTACGCAAAACGAGAAATTAAGAGAGCATTACATCCTAGTAAAGGTCCCAACATCACAGAAACAGCAGCAAACAATAGGAAGGGCAAGGCCTTTTTACCGTACATCAGATCAGTCACAGACCGCATAGGCAAACTACTTAAACGCCACAACATTGACACCGTCTACAAGCCCACTAAACAGATTTGTAACATACTCCGTTCCGCCAAAGACCCCAGGGATCCTCTATCCACCGCAGGAGTATATAGAATACCTTGCTCGTGTGGCAAGGTATACATCGGAACCACACAACGTAGTATAAAAACCCGCATTGAAGAACACAGAAGAAATTGTCGCTTGGGTCAAACTGAAAAATCAGCAATTGCTGAACATGCCATACTCGAAGAAGGGGAACACATCATCCAATATGGTAACACAGATATTCTGGCATCTACATCCCACTACTATTCTCGCTTATTCCGTGAAGCCATTGAAATACACAAGCACAAAAATAATATCAATCGCAAAGAAGAAGGACTTAAACTCAACAGAATATGGCAAACAGCGTTAACAAAAACAAAAATCCAGAACCCCTCTCCAGCCAATCAGACGCCAGCTCCTTGTAGTACTCCACTGGTACAAGTCCAGCCCACTGGCCACCCGGACCTATCACAACGTACTTCCCCTCCAGCCGCCGACATAAATACCGCACCTCTGGTGGTGACCAGCACAGTCGGTGCTGAGATCTCCACTAGGAAACTTCGACCTCGCCGCCACTGAAGATGTCTGCCGTAGTCGCAGACGAAACGTTTGGGAAGAAGAAGGAACCCAATAGACCACGGCCCACAAGCCCGGTTAATATTATTGCATCTAGTATAAACCAATTACTTAAATGCAGCTTACTGCGTATGATTTAAATTTTATGCTTTACAATTTGAAGGCCCTTTCGTTATGATTTATGAGCGATAACAAAGATTGGCAAGTATAATAAGCAGTTAAATTGCTAATGGCAGATATATCGGTTGCCTACAGTTATGACCCTTACAACCACTGATCGATATACCGATCACGAGAATTCTATACGCCAATTTACTTTGATAGAAATATCGGACTGTGTTCCTTTGCGATCATTTTCGGTTTGGTTTGATTTCATTCGTCAAGGTAATATCCAAGTGCCCTGGGATTACTATCTTCCTTTTTAATTACCTGTGTTTATGGCTTTGGTTCCTTTTTACGTTTATTTTGCTTACAAATGATTTAGAATTCCCTGTTTACAGATGAACCATCCATGTTTATACTGTGTGAGTCTTCTCATCCTGCGGATTGAGAAGTTATGCAGTCCCGGCGTTTTACACGCTATGCCGTAAACACTGTCCACTGCATCGATTCGTATCAATTTCGGTCGAAATGACTGTCCTGCACCGCTATCTGTGAAGGGACTTCCTCTAGTAGCGCAAGTGTGCGCATTGGTCTTCAGTGGTAAAAGTCCCAGGTTCAAGTACTGTCACTTGAAGTTACCTTTTATGTTTAGTGATTTAACGAGAAGTGACAGTTTGGCATGAAAGCGTCGTTTCGCTTCATTAGTTTAATTATCTGAACTTCATGAAAACACAAATTGTTACTTGGTAGAAAATGCTTTAATAAGATCAAAAATAAATCCGTAATAAACATTGTAATTATAACTAAGAAACGTAAGGCATCATTGCATAATATTTTGGTATTTAATCCTTTTGGTGATATTATGTACTTTTGCATTATCAGGTGTGCTTTAAAGTACTACGGAATTGAAATAGCGCTCTCCAGACTGCCTACACTGGCTCATGAAATTAGTTTTCTACAGAAATATAAACTTTCACTTCAAGTATTTGAGATGCCACAACAGATGCTCATCCAAAAGAACGCTTTGCCCAGCGACACATGTGCCAAAATGCATTTTTTGCGTCACGGCCCTTGCACTGTTGAGATGCAAGGAATTTCCTGCCACAACTGATCGCAGTAGTATTGTCAACAACTAATGAATTTAAACACATTATTTTAAATGCACTGACAGGATGACAAGATCAAAATCTTACTAATTCTCACACTATACCATTGCATGGCGACAGTTGCTTTCTGCACATCTGAGTTGAAAATATAATTTATAACCTATGTTAAAGCCTTTCTGTAATAACGAGGGTTTCGAACAATAGTATTACTCCAACATCTATTATGGGTGTCTCATTCAAGCCCTATCAGTGAAAAAGAATTAATTTTGTCAACTAGGTTAGGAAAATCGCTGATATTTAGATGTCTTGGATCAGTGGTATTCAACCTTTTTTCTCCGCGTACCCGCAAAGACAATTTTCCATTTCAGCTTGTACCACTAGGCCTACCCCTAGAGTTATCCTTAATTCAAATTATGCATAACCGTATCTAAAATGTATTATAATATTTATAACTTTTTCGATACTACACAAAGAAGGATTTAATTAAGTTAAATTAAATTACATTTTACGTACTCCCTAAGAAGTCTTCACGTACCCCTGCGTGTACGCATAACCCAGGCTGCTTCAGATTCTGACCTAAACAAAGATTCAATGTTATTATAGTTGGTCAATAGATAAAGATTTTACACATCCATTTTGACTCTGCATTTAAAATTTTTCAAAGAATTATTCTAAAGTTGTATGTATAAAAATTATATTCGGGAATATAAATCCCAACTTATTTTGGCAAAATACTAATTTTACTTAGATATTATATAATCCTGCCATAAAAATGCCATAAAACGCTCAAATGTTTTCGCTGTTTCTTCATCAAGACATTCTCTATTGAGATGAAATAACTGATGTCCCATATGTTTCAAGTATTTCAGTAATAAGTTCTAACTTGGTGCCACATTTGTACAACTAATAAAACTTTGTAACTAATTATTATGCTCAAAGAGTTCCGCGTATATTCGTTTTTGTGACTTTTTCACAACGTACAAAATATTGTATTAAATTTTGCTACCGTATTTTTACTTTGATGACTACGTTCTGCAGTGGTTTTAAAACTAGAATTCGCAGTGTTTTCTTTCTTTGATGGTTACATTTTCAGAAATTCTTACAAAGATTTTCCTCTTTGCTTGAGATCATTTTGATACACTCATTTTAATTAAACCATTATGTCTTGAGAAAACGTCTGCTTAGCATTAAATGAAAACTGAATACATTTAGGTGGATGGATTTATGTGTGTTAATTTTAAGAGGAAGTTGTTAATTTAGTGAATAACCTAATACTATTATGTTTATACGTATATTTATTCATTCTCCAATTAGGTGTTAAAACTGGCATGGTGTCATGATGTCCATGTGGATGGCATAACCGGACAAAACATATTGAGCCTATGTTGATTAAAATGAGATTCGAGACCTAGAATGATCAGCATGCGAGTTACAAATCAAATTGTGTTGGAGGTGAACGCTGAGTTTGTCGAGTGAGTGAGCATTCCTAACTCATCCGTAACACTTCCAGTTAGTGAACTCTCGAATAAGGCATGTTCTCCAAGACAAATATCGCGATACGTTGCTATCTTAGATAACGTCTGTAGGCAACATTAGTAAACAAAGTTCATGGGTTAATACACTCCACAGTTTATTGGTCTCAATTTTGAGGCAGATTTGCCAAGGTTTTGCACTCTGCAGATAAAGATTCTCTGCAGTTATGCATATTGTTATGGAAGTAGCCTCGTTATCTTCTTCTAATTGGAAAGAAATGTTTTATTCACTGTGTCTCTTACAAAAGGTTCTTTTTCATTCTTACGCTATAAAATACAGAAAGAATTAAATACCCAAAAATACAGAGCTTATTAACGACTACTAACAGCTTTTACTCGTGTAAATTTTGTGACAGTTAAAAAATAGCATGGTTTGTCTTCCAAAACATTCCTTATCTTTGCAGGAAATATGGATAAAAATGTTAACGTAATATAATTTATTTAATAAAAATGCTCTTATAGAAGATTTAATTTAAAGAAAGTATTACATTCAGGACTTAGGTACATAAAACATGCTCTATTGAATAACAGTCCAATTACTTCAAAATAGTATTTTATCCCTTTAGCTTTATTCTGTTTTGTATGAAAATTTGGAAAACCTAAACAATAAAATTAATTAAGAACAAATGAGAGCTGAAAAGGAAGGAGTCGCTGAAGTTTCCACTTAATATAGAATTAAAATGTCTTCAGGACTAATTACATTCGTCAAAAGATATTACATCTGAGTCATATGTCTACTAAGGAGCGTCGGATACGAAGGTCAACGTCATCGGTATGGGGGGAAAGGTAAGTTTACCTTTGCCAACTAGCTCCTCGCTAGCTTAACTCAGTTCTCCTGCACGAGGAATTCCTGAGCCCGCTCCAAGTGTTATTTTGGTATTCCCTAACACTTGTCGTGCTGCGCTTAGTGGGGATTCTCAGACGCTATGATGGAAAACAAACCAACTCGTGCACCTACATCATATTGGAGACATTTCCTTGAAAATGAGCAGTAAGGTAAAACTGAAACAACGATTTGAAATCTTAACTTTAACCAACTTTTTTGAAAAAACAAGCTTTTCATAACAAAAAATGAAAACTCTGTTACCTAGCGTGGTGTTAACAAATGCTGCAATTAAAATAAAAGCAATAGACCCTGCTAAGAAGTTTTATATATAAATGGCTAAAATATTTAACAATAAATGTTGAACTGAAATGAATTGCTTTTTCTACGTCACCAAAGGAAAAGTACAAACATTAAGTGTGTTTGGAGTTTATAGTTTGAATCCTCTGCTTCAAACATTTTGATCATCTTTCAATTCGTTTTTACTCTCTGTCACCTGTCTATATCAGATAACAGAAAATATTGTATTCTGCCGAGAAATTAGATGTTGAAATTTCACCGGAAATAGATATTTTGAGAAGCCCTAAGAATGAGAGAGAGAGGGGGGGGGGGGGGGGGGAGAGCGTCAGTGCATAAGGAAATGTTCGATAAATACTGTATTTTAGTCCAGAGTCTTCCAAAGATGCCACACGAAGATTTTCAAGGAAAACCCCAAACCCCACACCTCTCATTACTTGGGAACATTTCGACTTTTTCTCTTTTTTCCTTTAACCGGATTAGGTCATATCGGGAATCTAATGAACGAAATGGTTAAAATGGGGATCAAATGGGCCCAGGGTCCCTAGACCTTAGACTTACCCGACATTCGTCTTCTCAGATTAGGCGAAACCTTGGAGAAAACAGGTAACTCACCCTAAACAAGATTGGAGCTCGGGACCTCTTGAATGTAAGCTAAACACGCTACCCCAAGTGGGCTCGTTTTTTATTTTCTCAAAAATGGCTGTAGCGATTTTTATTAAAATACCACATGTTTAAGATATTTATGTGGCAAACAAAATTTATATCTCGAATTTTCTAGGAATAACCTCCTAAGTTCTCTTTATTCGGAAGGAATTTTGTATAGTGGGTAAAACACAAGAGAGAGGCGAAAACATATTTCACAACAATATAAAGCTCTTTAAAACATAACTTTCACCCTTTTTTGTTGTTTTTTCCATCACCATTTCCGATCCGTTATTATTGGTTCAAAGGTTTCAACACTTAGTATTTTAGTATTAGTATTTTTTAATGCTGGGGTCATTCACTTGCTTACACCGATGTCCTTAAAAGACAATGGAATTTGGAGGTCAGCATATAGCTTTTAAACAACTAAATATCCATTCGCTTTCCTCTAACCCGTTGTACCTAAAACGAAATGAAACTTACTCTGCAAATGTTTATTCCTATTAACATGGAGTAGATAGAAAATAAGTTTTCCAAGAATAATTTGTAGAAGCGATGTAAAAATAAACTAAAATGGATATAGGAAGTCGTGTGATTGTAACATCAGGATAGTTTTTTTTCTTCTTTTCTTTTTTTCCCCCCAGAATTATATAGTGTTAATGAGCGAGGTAGCGTCGTGGTAGCGTGTGCGACTCTGATTCGGGAGGTCATGAGTTCGTTCCCTGCTGCCGAACTTCCTGAAACGGGTCTCTAGGCGAATGCTGTAGCTCAAATGTCTTTTCACTTCCCCTTCATCCTACTTGGCTGTTTCAAGGGTTTAAGTCTCGGCGTTGCATGGCGCCGTACATGCTCTGTAAACATTCGTCCTCTGGATCGGGAGCGGTCTGCGAGTCCCGAGTCCCCCAGTGGGATGTGTAAGCTTGCAGGGTGGAGGGGAGCCAGTTGTACGAGCTGCCACCAGGGAGTCTCAATTTGTAAACAGTAAGAAATCTACCCTCTGCTGTCGTGTCTCCTAGTTGTGCCTCTGTCTCCTCTCACCTCACTCTGCCTCACGGGGCGCCCCTGCAGGGACATAGGTACAAAAGATCTTCCGTAGGTCGAGGTGCTAAGTACACCCTGAAACCTTTTCATACCTTATACCTCATGTATAGTGTTGTTCTGGCTTCCGCAATTTTGTCGTCCGGATGCTTACAATGCGCTTACATACATTTTCATCACAGTCAACGCAATTGTTGGTAGTCAGTAATGACGTTTGCAGGCAATAATCATGTCAGGGTTTTGTGGCGGCTGTATATTGACGCGCTATAATAATCAATAGATAAATGAAGGTATAGAAGGTAACGAAGGGAAGATGGAAGAGAGCATGACATGCTTCTTTATGATGAAGTCAGCATAGTGACAGTTGAACATTCACTCTGATTGCATGTAAACATGGAAAATAATTCTTCACACATAATTTGCTGTTAAATTGCATTAGACTTCTGAGTTAACTTTACAGACTTATCTGTGAATGTTATGTCTTTATTTAGTTGCTTATCCATAACAGTGCTACATTATCAGTGCACTAATTTGAAGGGGGGAAAAAAGACGACATTGTATAACTGATGAAACAGACATTTCCAGCTCATCCATCATTCCTGTGATAAACTCTGCGGGAGTGGGAGCATTGACCTACGGTACATATGTCTAACATTGTACTTTCACACTATATCCCCAGTTCCTCCCATTCCAACCACGAAGTTCATTTCTGTAGAAATTCAAATCTGCCAGATTCACAGCCTACTCTGTATTGAAGCTGAGTGAGGCTTATGCGTTGTTCAACTCTTGTTCACTTTACTTTCACACCTTTTAATTTAAGCTATATATTAATACTAGCATTGATATTTATTTTCTACACTGCCTATGTATAGTAAGTACTGCATTCCACCCCAAATATTCAATACCGAAAGTTCACCGTAAACACGTTTTGAGGCTTCCCGATTAAAAAAAAATTTGAGAAAGGTCGGTGTGTGCGTGTATGTGTGTGCATGCTTGCGTGCGTGTGAACAGCATAACTCCAAAAGAAAACGTTACATACACATCAATATTGGTTTGAGGTTCAGTATCTTCAATAGAGGTGGTACTAAAATTCCCAGAATTACAAAGAACATTTTTCGAATTTTTTATTTTCTCTAGCGATTTTGATTAACATAGCAGATATTTACATGACAAATACTGTCATGTTGTGATATCTATTATTGATGGTTCGAATTGTTCAATACTTTCATCATTTTTTAAAACCTTTCGATATATTCAGTTATTTCTCGCGATTACATGTAAAAAGCATGGAATTTTAAGGCCAGGACATAGCGTCCGGTTCTTAAACATTTAATAATCGATATTCTTTTTGTATTCATAGTAAAAATGTCTAATGTAGCTATATCTGCAAATGTTTATATCGATTAAAATGAAGCAGTTAGAATTCAGGGTTGAGAAAGTCATGTGAGTGTAATATCAGATATTAGTTTCTTCCTATTGAGAAAAGTATTGGTCCCCTTGAAAATAATATAAAGTTTATTTTCATATTAGGGCTATAAATGGCATATTTTATATGAAATAGTTCATTGTGAGATAAGTTTCTAATTTTGACTGTTGTACCATTACTTCTTTAATTTTGTATTTCACGATGCCCACATCCAAGTTAACAGATTAAGAGAGAATAAACAGCACGCTTTTGTGAAAATCTCCAGGCAAATGACTGAAACAAGCCCATTTCGCAACCCGGAATTTCCTATTATGATCTAACAGCTCTGAAACTACGTAATAATTATTTTATAGCAACACTTCCCAGCGTATTAGAAAGTGTTTTACAAAAGTAAAATTTAAATACTAGGAATTGAGGGAAAAATATTTTATAATGTCTAGTTTTTAAATGCAATCTTTTGTAAAGGAAGATTCATTCCTATTTGTGTTAAACTGCATCAATATTTCCATAAAACATTCCTAAACATTTCAGTATCAGCAGTAGAATATTTTTCATAACGTCAGTATACAACTATGTTAGTACCTATAATAGAGCCCACACTAGGCTATCAGCTCTCAAATGTTACAAATGGAGTATAATTCTGGTTGAAGCTGAGGGAAGGATTAATACTTTTCCAAGCTTGAGCAATTCTTCGAATATGAATAATCCTGGACAACACAAGAACTTACTGCCAAGTGTTATGCCTGCAAGCTTTGGTGTTAACGGTACCATATCAGAAGATTTTGTCTGGGCTGTTATCTTCGTCACCTATTTTTGGTTCATAAAATGTGCACGTTTTCCTTTACGTGCAGCTATATATAAATTTGACGAGTTTTTCATGCATTTTCCTTCATGCATGAGATGCCATATATATGTTTATGCTTGTCTGCTATTCTTTTAAATACTGATTGCTTCCATTGCGTCTTGGAGCCTTATTACTGATCCACCTGTTAGATAATCCTCAAAGAGGAATGCGATTTTCTTATGTTGCAAAAAAGCAGTCAGTGTTTCGTTTCTTTAATTATTCAATTCTTGGTCATTATGTTAAAGGTAAACGAATTAAAATCAAGCGCAACTGTAATTCTTTGTCTGCACCAATTGTACATGTTTCCTGTTCTGAATAGTTAGACCTTTTTGAGTGACAGTTGTAATTTTGTAGCGTTTCTAAGAAATATTTGCACTACCTAATAGCAGATTATTAAGATAAATTCCAAGGAGCAGTAACCTTAACAAATGCATTTTTAATTTGTAGATCAAACGACAGTGAATGTATATTAGCTGAGATTTTAAATTTGATAATATGCATCAGTACTTCAAAGAATGCATTTTGAATGTGACCTACCTGTTTTTTTTTCTCATCAGATTCTATAATTGTATTTTTTTGGCTTACAAAATTGTTTAAAGATATTAAAGTACAAAAGAGCCTGAAAGCTTGAAATCATGATTTTTTCTTTCCTATTTATTTTATTTACTTGAATGGTAATTCAAAAAAGGTAAATTAAAGTATTCTTTAGAAGTAAAGTTTTTTTCTTTCCCTTCTTTTGTATCCCGAAAACAAGGGACAAGGAAATAGTATGGAACTAAATGAGGAAAATACACCGATTTGGAAATAATTGAGTACAAAGTTAAACCTCAGGAAGCTGAAAGAGCGTTTTTTGTACACCCGCCACAGTTGGAGAACTAATCACAGGAAAGAATGTTAAAATGATGGTTACATTCACATGACTTTCCCAAACCTCTATCGATTATTCGTGGGTGTATAAGCTATTGCTTCGAACTCTGGCAAGTAGGAGTTAGCCTGAAAGCCTACATTCTATTGCAACGCAAGCAGAGTGATAAGTCGATAACTAGCATTGTACTTCGAGCAAAACAACGTCGATCTACGCATGCACAAGAGGGGAAAGTTCTTGGATTCAATGTTTACAAATTTGCGCCTTCGGTTATTGGTGTTTGCTGTAGGACTATGAAAGAGGATAAAACAAATACAAAGTTACAGTCGACTTTCTGAGCACCTTCTTTCCATAGACTTATGTTTATTAAGATAATAAACTCAGCCGAGAGTACATGCGGACTGTTGTTAGATGATGCCTCTTAACAATAGAGAGGCTCTGGAGCGTAAATAGAGGTCTAATGTGCATGGATACGATACTTCGGTGCGTCAAGAAAGCATTGCATGTGTTAGAGTTAAGTTGTTTCCTGATAAAATATAACACGCCAAAATCAAGCAAACATTGACTAGTATATCATTGCTGCCCTGTATTACTGTAAGAAAGTAAACACTGACTGTATAAAATAGATATAACACTTCTTGTTATCATGGTGACCACAAAATGCCTGTAGCAATGTTATTTACATACTCCGAAAAAACATATTCTTACATTATTAGGAGGGAAACCCAGTATTTAGAAGCGTCTCACCCACTTCTTGGGGAGTTTCCGATAAGGATTCGACCCAGCAATGGAAAGAAGTTCGTTCGCTCGTGCTACTGGCAGGCTGAGGATTTTTCAGCCCGACGACTTTTGCTGCGTGCCTACCCCTGTTAGGGCTTAACCGCAGATAGGATATTTGGGTAAGGGGCTATGTAGGGTGACTTGTTTTTAGTTTAGGTTGGTGTGGGTAAGAAGGGAGCACTAAAGCCCCTTGTCAGCTGTCCTGCAGGATGCAACAATGTTGGCATTCTGACGATTTGAAAAGGATTTTTAAAAATGTTTTAAAATTGTTTTAAAATTGGTGTTTTGAATTTTGAATTTTGAATTTTGATTGGGGAAGAAATTTTGAAGAGGATCAACTCTCTGTGGGGATCTTTGGAGATCAGCTTTAGCTACTGGTGGATGTTCTCCATGGTTATGGGGCGTGTCCGCAAGCCATGCGGGGTACCCTATACGCCTTGAAGCGGCGAGTTGTTGGATCATAGTCCCCTAGAGACCTAACTAGGGCGCTTTGATGGTTTGGCAATTTGGCGTATAATTTAGCAGCCCGGCGCCTAATTTCATCCTCCACGTATGGAAGAGATGAGGCTTCGTGAAGTAGTCTCACTGGGAAGGGTAAGGGGACAGAGAAGATGGACCGAAGTCCTCTGTTCTGAGCCCTCTGGAGCCATAGGAGCCAACTACCTGCAGCCATGCCCCACACTTCACAAGCGTAAAGCATGAGGGGGACTACAAGAGCCCGGAAGAGGTGTAGCTTTAGGCGGACTGGCATCTCGGACCTCAGCATGGGGTACAGGGAGGCAATAGCCCCCTGAGTCCTCGCCGAGAGGTCTCTGATGTGACCGCGGAAAGTCAGACCCCTATCCAGTTTGACTCCTAGGTATGTGATGGAGTTTGTCCACTCGATCCTTCGGCCTCGAAGGTGAAAGGTGGGGCAGTCTGCGGGGATGTGGCGCCTCGTGAAGAGGATGGCGTGGCTCTTGTCCGGATTAACGGACATTCGCCAGCGCCGACACCACTGTTGGGTTTGGCGGAGGTGTCGCTGTATGGGATTGAAGGCTCTGAGGAGGTGTCGGTTGGTGCAGTATAGCAGTACGTCATCGGCGTACTGAGCTATACTGACCTGTGGTTCTGTGGGGAAGTCTGCCATGTAAACACTAAATAGAGTGGGGGACAGAACAGAGCCTTCGGGGACTCCGCCTCTGACTGGCCTAATTGTGGAGGTTCGCCCCGCGACTGTGACTTTAAAAGTCCGATGACGGAGAAAACAGTGTAGTATGTGGATGAGCTGTGTGGGTAGCCCCAGGTGGATTAGCTTGTAGAGGAGCCCTGCGTGCCAGGTCGTCGAGAAGGCTTTCTCCACGTCCAGTGATACCGCAGCAGTGAAGGCGCGTTCCTGGAAACCCAGGGCGGCAGCCTCCACCACCCGCAGCAGCTGCTGAGGCGTAGAGTGCCCAGGACGGAACCCAAACTGATGTTCGGGGATGGCTTGAATGTCCCCCAGCAAGGGGGACAAGCGGTTTAAAATCATCCTCTCGAAAACTTTCGAGAGGGTGGAGAGGAGGCTAATGGATCGGTAGTTGGATGGGTGTACCGGGTCTTTCCCGGGCTTCAAGATGCAGATCACCCGGGCCTCTCTCCACTCTCGTGGGAAGTGACCCAGGGCGAGGCACATGTTGAACACCCTGGTCAGAAAGAGCACGGCATTGAAGGGAAGGTGACGAAGCATGAGGGGTGTAAGCCCGTCAGGTCCCGCCGCCTTTTTGGGTTTGAGACGCTGGAGTGCGCCCTGGAGTTCGCTTGGGCGTATTACCGGGAGTCGGACCGCGTCCTCCGGGGGGCGTCGAAGAAATCGACGTACATCCCGGCGGACACGTTCCGAGTGGTGGTAGTCCTGGGGGTCTTCTCTAGGACACATGGTACGTTCCAGGTAGTCGGCGAAAACATTGGCTTTGGCACTGGGTTCATAGGCCAGGCCTCGGGTGCCTTGGAGAGGGGAGGTATATTGGCCTCGACGGTTGCGGAGGCTTTTTGCTATCCGCCACACGTCCCCCGACTCAGTGCCCAGGCTGGCCATCTTGTCCTCCCATGCTTGCACTCGGTGCTCGCGTAGGCGGGCGCTGACCAGTCGGCGCAAGCGCCGTAACAGGGCTCTGTTGTGGGGTGTGCGGTGCCTCTGGTATAGTCTCCGTGCCGCCCAGGAGCGTCGGATGAGAAGGATGATGTCCAGTGGAAGGACATCCGGGTGAAGGGGTGCTGGAGCTTGGACTGTTAGGTTGAGGGCAGTTCGTGTCACGATGGATGTGAAGGACGAGACTGCCGCCTCAAGGGTAGGGATGTCTGTGATTCTTGGGTTGGGTGGGATGGAGGTGCGAAGGCAATTGCGCACACCCTCCCAGTCCGTTTCTCGGGTTGTTCTCGAGCAATCATGACTCGCAATCCTAGTGTTGATTTCAGTCAACACCGGATTGTGATCTGACTGGAGGGCGTTTAATGATGTGAGGGTGAGGTGAAATGGTAGGTGTTTGATGATCGCGAAGTCGATGACTGAAGGCAGTCCTCGACCTAGCGGGTGATGCGTGGGTTGCCACGGACCCTCAACACGAAGTTCGGGGTCCGCGTCAATGAGTCGGATGATCGCATTGCCTCGAGCATCTGCCCGTCGGCCACAGTGCCAGCGCTGGTGCTTGGCATTGAAGTCGCCGGCCAGGATGGCATTAGGATACAGGGCCAGGATGGAGAGGTAGTCGTTGGGCACGAACTGCCTGCGTGGAGGGTGATACACAGAGACTATCATGACTTCAGTACCGTCGAGTTCCATGGTAATAGCCGTGGCCTCTAGGGTTTGAAGAGGTGGGAGTTGGACTGGACTGTGGACCACATTCTGCCTAACGAACACCGCCGTTCCGCCACCAGGACGGCCTTGACGATCTGTTCTATGGCAGACGTAGCCCGGAATTCGGAAACGGTCATTTGGTCGGAGATGTGTTTCGCCGACTAGGATGGCGTCAAGGGCATAGGTACGGGCAAAGTGGGACAGCTCACCCGCCTGGTTACTCAGTCCACACGCGTTCCAGAACGCGAGCCGAAACGAGGCACAAGACCTAGTTTGACCCGCCATTTCGGGCGCGTGTGAGGAGAGATGTCAGGAGGGCAAGCCCCTCCATGGCGATCAGCGTCTTTCCTGCAATGTCGCTGGAGAAGAATCTGGCTAGGAGCTCGCAGATCTGTTGCCCGTGGGATTGCAGAACTTGCTGCACCCACTCGAGCAGGTCCGCGAGCTGGAAGCCAGGGGTTGAGGGAGTGGTGGTTGTGGATATGATGGTTGTGGGTGGGATTGGGGCTGGTGAAGACACCTCAGCCCTGGTCTCCCCCTGAGGGCTTTGAGGAGTGGTCGGGCCACTCTCCTCGGCCGTTCGGGGTGCGGTTCTGGGCTCCCGGGTCCTCCGCCTCCTGGGGAGGGGGGTTGCCTGGATGGGTTGGTTTGCCTGGGGCTGGTGTTGTGTATGTTGGGGCTGTTGTGGTAAATCTCGGGATGTCCTCTGAGCCACCGACGTGCGCTGGGAGTATGTCCCCCTAGAGGGAGCGGTCGGTGAAGGTGCCTGTTGCTGACCTTGGGCGCTAGAGGGGACCGAAGTCCCCTGCGCAGGTTGGGGTCGCCTAGAGGCGATAACACGCTTCCGCGTGGGGCACCCACCGTAGCAAGCCACGTGCTTTCCCTTGCAATTTGCGCAAGTGGGTTCGTCCGTGGTCGTACGAGGGCAGGAATCTTTCATGTGCGCTTCGCCGCAGCGTAGGCACCTGAGATTGCGGTGGCAAAAGTGGCTTGAGTGATTGAACCCAAGACACCTGTAGCACTGAGGGGGCCCAAAAGAGCTCCTCACTGCCTCCACCTTCACCCGGAGGTAGCAAATGGACGAGACCCCGTCGATTTTCATCTCCGGGTTACTCGCCCTGTCCACCACCACCAAGAAAAGGGGGATTGGTCTCTTGGGCTCGCCACTCTCACCCGGCTTTGTGAGTTGCCTCACTAGCCTAGGGGTGATGCCTTGGCGAAGAAGGTCCTCCTCGATCTCGCCCACGGGCGTATCCACCGGAAGGCCTCTGATGACTCTTCGGACGTCCCGAGATTTATCGAGGCCGAAGGTGAAGTATGGGAGCTTTTTCCTGTCCAAAGAGCTCAGGAGAAGGTTATAGTCTTCCACGGTTTTTGCCTGGAAGACGTACCGGCTCTTCCTCCTTGTGACAGGGCACGCCGACGAGAGCGTAGGCATGACTTCCTTCAGGAAGCCTACCATGCCCTTGAAGTCGTCCACTATCACTGGTGGAATATGCCGTCTTCCTTGTTGGCTAATCTGTGGAGCTGGTCCATCAGTGGGGATGTTTTTGGTGACCTGTTGGCGTCTTTTCCGCCGGTTGACCACCTCACGAAATTCTGCCTCGTCCACCTCTGTCGAGATGTCTGAGGAGGAAGCCTCATCCTCGTCCATCCTGGACGGTGCTGACGAGACCATGGTCCCGTCGGTATAGTATTCCGCGTCTGAATACGCGCGGGAGTGGTCAGAGTCAGACTCTGAGATGGTGCCTATCCGCAGGGAATTTTCGCGAGAAGCGCCTGCGTTAGGGGGTTGATCGTCTAGTGCCAGACGTTTGGCGTGGCCTTTTCCGCCCTGTTGGCGTTTACGGCGACGCCGGTTGGATCCCTCCGGAGCTGGGCTCACGTGAGGGGAAGTGGTTGCGCCAGAAGTACTGGGCATAGGTGGATCCTGCAGAACAGGCATTGGCCTGTGCACGGGAAGGTTGGGGTGGGGTTGGGAGCCTTTAGAGGTAGGCATGCTGCTCTGCACCCTGAGGTGCAGTGCGTACAGGGTCGACTGACTGTCCTCTTACCTGCAGTAGCGGTTGCTGAGAAGCGTAGCCAACAGAGGACCAGACACCCAGTGGATGCGCCTAAAAACCGCCCTAAGGCGTTGGCTGCGGCCTTGTTGGCTTACCGTTACTGTTCTTGCAGAAGCAGCTAGGTTGACTGTTAGTCTGGTAGTGCTTGCTCATATATTGAAGGTCTGGCAGAAGCTGGTCCTCGCGGGGGAACAGTGTGCCTGGAACAAGGTAGCCAAAGTCCGTACCTCAGGGGAAACGGACCGGCCAGCTCGGAGTAGCTCGTAGACTGGTTGGCTGAAGCTGCGATGTTCCTTCTTCCGCTGCTCACTGGCGAATCAATCCAATCGAATCATGGAAAGAAGTGTGCGGACGGTGAGGCTTAAATATAATTGGTCCCGAATACCACAGCCTCATAAAGCGCTTCCTTCGGGTTCGAGGAAACGCCATGCGAGTATTGCGTTATAATGTGTTTGTCCTTAGAAATGTTACATCAACCTTATTTAAACGCAAGCTATCGTTGCGCTAAACGATGCACCTTTATGCTTCGTTATAAAATACTACATTATTTTGTGGTCTAGGGAAAGGTTTCCTAACGAAATATTTTTATTGATCCATAGTTGGCACCAAAATGTTCCATTTTGCCATGAATGCAAAGCTTAAATTGATTGGATAGTGATTAATCATGGTAGTTGGTGACAGAGATGCAATTCCACAATAATTGCATTGTCAGCGAACCTCCCAACACTAAAGCTATGGTGACGTGTCTGTGCAATTTAGTATATTAGTAAGGAGGAATATCAGAAAAGTCTGGACATCTTTAATTACAGGCTTTACTTTTGTTGTCTGTAGGTAATTTTCCCGAAAATAATGGAACTTTTGGTCCAAATTTCAACGGGAAAAATTCGGGTTACGGCTTATATTTGCTACCTTGGCATTTTGCATACCTTTGCTGTGAAAATCTATACTCGAAGCTGCAGACTGCAAGGAAAGCTTGTTTCTTGCCATAATGAATGATCATTTAGTGCGAAAGTCATCATCAAACCAAGCTAGTCGGCGTAGTTACGATGTAAGCTTCAAAGTTGTGTAACTTCTAGTTGTGCTTTATGCCAAAACCACAAACAACAGATTGGCCGAAACAAAGTATGGACTGGCGAATGTGTTTTTAAGAGCGGCTTATTTTTGGACCAACACGGTATATTGCAGACCAAATAATGCAATAACCTCTGAAAATTTAGCTATGTATGTCTCTATAAACCACACATCGATGTTTATGCATTGGGATTTGGACATAAACGACAACACATCATGCAAAGCTGGATGTTTAAGGCTGATCCACCAATAAACATCATTCGAACTACACCACAAAAGCACGAGCGTTCTTAATTTCAGTGTAGTATTTCTGTAAAAAAAAAGTTATAAAAATAAAAATTTGTACCATGCTGTTTTCCAAGTAAACGCATTGTTAGTTAATGTAATTAAGGAAGAGGTTATAAGTCAACATGATGTTTAAGGAGACAGCCACAAAAAACGCACAAAGTACTTAATATTCCCTTAATTAATTTAGGGAGATAATGTTAATATCGAAAGTCGATAAAACCAGGCACTGCTAGGGTTATAGTATTAGTGTAATTTAAACACATGGACAGATCATTATTATTCCTGATTAACATTAGCTTTCGAAGGCAGCCTTAAAATGGGAGAGTATATAAACCCCTACATGTTGCCGTAACATGTGGAAAGTAAAGTCTATATTATTTAACGACGTAAGTCGCTTTCGTCGAGCAGTTTGACAAGATTTAATCCCTCCTTCTACTTCGCATGCACTATCTAAATTAAATATCATTGCTTCAGGCCGTTTATGTCGTAATCGCTTTCACTCTAACCTTTAAAATTAAATAAATATGTATCTCTTGGAGTTGTTGGTATTTAATGATATTTTTAAATTTATTACAGAATCAAGTTATATCATATAACCTGCACCCTTAGTTTGCTCTTGTCATTTATAGAAAGGTACATTTCGCATTTAAGGAAGAAAATGTTGGTATTGCGCCAAAAGTCTCACCTATTCTTCTCATCTTCAAGAAAAGCATTTCAACTGCTTAAAAACTAACGCCCAAGTTGAAAATTATTATTTCGATCTAACATCTTTGCCATCTTGAGATCTACGGTTGAAATCCCACCAGGAACATCCTCTTTGACTTGAGACTTGTGTCATGTCTGGTAAATGCCTGGGAGGTACCCTAAACTTAGGAAGCCAGGAACGTTTTCTTACCAAATGTCCTTTCCCAATTATTATTTCATGTCAGGATCACCAGTGCCATCGCCTGTGGTGGCGTGTGCAGTAGGAGCGGGCATTAAACACTGCTTAAAGATGCATGCTGATGATGAAACTGGAATAACTATATTATATCAGCTTGTTGATTAATCAAGAAAGACTCCTATGCCCTTCCAATGGTGGATATTTTGTTAAAAAGAGGAAGCAGAGCTGCAGATTCGGATAATCATGAAATGATAAAGGACATTTGTTCAAAATTTAAACTTAGAATGAATAAAAAACTGGAAATCACCACAGCATAGTTGGTTTAACACAGAAGCTCTCGAAACTCCGAACTATGTTGCAGCGAAAAGACCAACAGCAAGCTCAAGACTTATAGTTGTTTCAACATAGCAAACGGTAAGAGGACATTCTCAGCATATTCTCAAAATGTAGTGTGGAGGGAGCAATACTGCAATATATCCTGAAATACAACTGCTCCCCACAGGATCTTTGGGACAATCCAACTTCAAACGTAGGCAAGAAGAAAGGCAAGGAGAGGAATCTCATGCATGTGGTTTCACGAAAGCCAGTTAAAAGAGAAAGGAGAGAGAGAGAGAGAGAGAGAGAGAGAGAGAGAGAGAGAGAGAGAAGGGGATCCTAAAAATCACGATCATCATTACTATTCTTATTTAGAAGGCAGAGTATGGTCTGTATCAAATGTTGGGCGGGATGCAATATTTCCTCAACATATTAAATACATGGTAGATGAAGTTAAAATTGTGTGGCAACTTCCATTGAATATACTGTAATAATTATGGGTAACTAATTCCACAATTGACACCTAAAGCCGCATACATTTTGAGTTCCCCAATTAAGAAAGATGGTTTGAACATATCCCTACCCTCAACAATGATTGTACGTAAATAATATCAAAAATCTCTGCACTGTTATAATATAACCTTAATTCATACAGAGATAGGTATGAGGCGAGAAAATATCTGAGCTTAAATGAAATAAGCTATGTAGAGTTATGCAGCGAAAGAATATACCATGCCACCTAATGGAATTTATGAAGTAATATGCATAAATCCAGCAATTATATGGACAACTATATTAACATACTAGGAATAAACAGAAAGGTTACTCCAGGGATATGTTTTATCCCAACATTATTTAATGTACACGTAACTATACCACCTGATTAGAGAATTCATGAACAACCAAATATCACTTCCGGTTACACATCTTTAATTGAGGCGTTGAGCGCAACAGTGGCCCAACCACTAAATGTACATAATGGAGATAATGGGAGTGTAAAAAAATCTGTGGTTTGAAAGTTTTATATTGACTTTAATAACTAACAAAGAGTCATGATATTTGGACATTTTAATCAATATAGCACCGACATTGTGATACATAGTTACATACATGCAGCAACGTTGGTCCACTGTTTCTATCCAGGTAGCCAGATTCAGTTCCATACAATAACACACTTCTCATGCCATCTGCCGGTGGTTCTAGAAATGTAGTATAGGCCACTACTGCTCTCCTAGATTTTGATATGGGGAACATGTCTGTACTAGTAACTCAGTTTCTGAATGTTTGTGGGTTGGGCCACTGTTGCGCTCAACGCCTCAATTATCAGCATCTATCCTCAGCCCTCGTTCAACAAATCATCTCTCTGAACCAATGTCATCTTTGTGGTAACTTGGGAAATTTAAAAGGAAATCTGGGTCAGATCGCACCAAAGGGCCGCAGCAATCTTAGAAAATATCGGATTCAGGCAGACGAGCGTGTATAAGGTTCACTTAGGTGACATAACTGTATACATATCAACACTTTTGTAGACAACCATATATTACTTCCGGATACACATCTTCAGCTAGTAGCATCTACCCTCATCCTTCATGTAACAAATCATCCCTCTGAGCCAATATCATAACTTTGCTGTATCCTGGGAAATTTAAAAAGAAAATCTGGGTCAGGTTGCACCAAAGGGCCACAGCAATCTTAGACATTATCGGACACATATGAGCGCGTCTAACATTTGAAAGGAACACTTACACAGGGGATAAAATACTTTTAAATATAATAGGACAGGTGACACATTTACAGTAATTTGAGGCGTAACATAACTTATATGGAGAATATAACAATTAAAATCAACGAATTTAGTCACATTAATGGCACTACATTAACGAGCTTAAACAATAAAACAAGAGGGTAAACTTTAATTAATTTACACAAGATAATACAAGTTCCAACATTAATGAACAACGAAACTTAAGAGCTTAAAAAGAAAGTTAAGACAGTAAATGCAAATAGGTAATATATCACATTTCATAGAAAAGATGCTGGCTACTAAGGAACAAAAGGCAAACAAATGTAGAACTGAGACAAGAGTTAAAAATAGATAATGTGAACGAGTTTATAATAGAAAATATATCAAACAGTGAACAACATGCAGACTGAGTGAGAGCAGGAAGGCTACTTAAAACAACAAAATAGAGATCAGTAGATGAGAAACGAACATGAGGACTTTAAAACGCAGTGTGGCAAGCTCATGAGCCTCTTGAGGTCGGAACGGGAAGACAGCCAAACAATGCAAGCTGATGATAGTATCTTTCCCTAAAGTATTTTTTTTAATCAAAACAATCCCCCATTATGTCATCTCAGAAAAGGCCAATAAGAGTTTGTCGCCACTTACTAAGAGCACAGGGCCCGAACTGTGACGACCAGAAAGCGTTTGAAAAGTTACCTATAGAATCACTCATTTTTATTAAAAGGACAGAATCATTACAAAAATTGCCTAAAACCAAAATTTAGTTGATTTGTTCAAATCAGTGCACAGAAACCTATAAATACGTTCCGAGCCTTCATATAGGAAACACAATTTTGCGGGGTTTGGACTATAGGAGGTGGTAGGAATAAGTCTGTCACATGATCACAACACAGAGGCATGGTACAATCAACGTAGGAACGTTGTAGATAAAGTTTTTGCCTAACTTACACTCAGCGCTCTCAATATTTGCAGTAAAATATTCACTCCCAAATTCTTGTACCAGTTCAGGACTGCGTGAATATTTCGATTTTCGTGCTGCAGGCGTTTTACTGTGTGAAACTAGTGAACACATTCGAGAGACACTACGCGCTGTAGGCAGTGTGCTTTGTGCTGGCATTGTACCCGCACCATGACGTCACGCTCTGCCCAAGTGGAGGTAACTTGCGATCGCCTCATTTCGCGATAGCTGTATAAAGGTTCGAACCCTACTTATAAATTAACTTATACATTGGAATAATTGCTATATAAGCAGAAAATTAGGTATCAGAATAACTTTGAGACGATTTAAAAATAGTCTTGTTTATGGAGGGTGTTTAACCACTACGGTTCTCAGCGTCACATTCCTTATTGGGTGTGAAGGACCGCCTAATTTTGTCCAGTCCCTCTTATCAGGCTTGAGGTCTTCTGACGTTCCGAAAATCGACACTGGACCATCGGCTTCACGTCCCTTCCGAAGGAAATTATGCTAAGGAATTTACCCAACAATTTAGAAATTGTACACACACACACACGCACAGCATGTTTGAAGAATCTGAAAGGAAAATTAAGAGAAAAAGAAGTTACATTAATTCTTCGTTGTCATACTATACAAAATGCATAATGAATAAAAAGGACTTAACAGCCTATAGCACGACGCAAGGACAACTGGCCTGTCTCATCCCTAGTTTGGGACATTAATTCATTTCTGTAATTACACCTCACAAAATTACTCTTGTTTTCCAGTTTAAAAGAAAAAATTCTGATTGGAAAGTTATCCTTATTTAAATGTCAATAATAAAACTATTTATTCAATGTCAATGACTAAATAAGGATGCAAAGGCCAAGAAAATGACAAAATAATGACGTAAAATCGAAAAAAAAAAAAAAAAAAAAAAAATGCCTTGAAATAAAGAATGGCAAAAGCAACCATAAAGTACCCACTAAATGTGCATTTTTATAATCTACGACGCATGATAGGATTTATGCACACGCTGGCAATGCCTATGGTTCGACAGTTACAATGTGACGTCATCAGAAGCCGGGCCTGGTGATTATACGTTGTATTTACTTCATCTCAGATTTGCAGCACGCATGTGTTTCAAACACCAAATGTATGTGGTAGTACGGGACACAGTGTACTCAGTTTTTGGAAAACGGAACCACAGTTCATTGACATTGCTTTATCGGTGGTATATTGGAACTCGGAAGTTAGGTTTCCCTTGAGAGGGAGGGAGGGGTGAGGGGGGGGAGAGAAAGTCTTGCAAGGCAACGTTAGGGCACTAAGCTCTGTAATCAGTTTACGCCTAAATGTTTGTGTAATCAGTGTGTGTGTGTGTGTGTGTGTGTGTGTGTGCGCGCGCGCGCGTGTGTGTTTGTGTGTGACAGAGAGAGAGCAAAACCCAAGTTTTCAGTTTATTGTGCAACATTTTTACACCTTTTGTTGCCGATACTTTTTTGTTGAAACTGGACAAGATCAACCATTAAGGTTTCTCTTGGTCCTAGTAATCGAAAAATGGAACGTGGAAGTTGTTTCCCTTTATTTGGGATTTTTAAACAATAGCATAAACAAATCGAGAAATGTACACTGCTGCAGGCAATAATGCTGCCTAAGACGTGAAGGGTGTTGCGTAACTAATGTACTTAGTACTGACTGGCTACCCGTCGTTGCATGAGTAACTGTTTAAACTCAAGTGACAATTTAAGCAAAAGAAATACTTCTTTATGAAATCATACAGTGATCTCTAAGTTTTCTTTATGGCGAATCCTGCCGTTTACCCCTTGTAATTGTAATTTTGCACAGATCCGGCTATCCATAATACACGAACAACAATAACAATAACAATAATAAATAATAATTAATAACAATATTATTATTATTATTATTATTATTATTATTATTATTATTATTATTATTATTATTATTATTATTATTATTATTATTATTATTATTATTATTATTATTATTATTATTATTATTATTATTATTATTATTATTCATATATTTTATTAATATACTGTACCACCTACATACATGGTTACTATATATCCAAGCATGCATATTGCTTAGAATGAAATATCCGCGTCATATGTCTTATTTTAGATGCATATTGTTTGGAGTAACAACTATTTTACACTCAAAAAAGTCAGAGCCTTCTTGTCAAACGTGTTCGTTTATAACTCCAATTTCCTTGTATTCTAGTACAAGGACTTTGTGACACCTTTTCAGTCTTTGAGCAATTTATGAACGGGAATTACCTAGGTGTTTTATAGCTTAATGTCCGTCAGAATAAATTGGCTTTTTCAATGGTGAAAGAATTATCAAACTCGGTGGAGCGGTTTTTGAGATTATTCTACATACACAAACGCACAATTGCTTTTTTTTCCCTTTCTCTTTATAATATTAATATAGAATTGATTATTCTTGAGCATTACATATGTATTTTCCCTCATGAGATCGTTGCTTTAACTATTTCACAAAGATTCAACTGCATGAAAAAGAATCTGAGCAACGTATTTCACGACAAAATCAAAATAATTCTAATAAACGTGAAATAGATCGTAAAGGTAAAGTATAATGTAGTAAATCCAAAGCATTAGATACGCACGCACACACGAGTACCTATACAACTTACAAAGTTTTAAATTAAAATAAAATTGAGTCGCTTTTAACAGATGCAGCATATAAGTTGTGTAATCAGTTTATTGTCTAAATGTGCAGTCTGTATATGTGTGTAATGGCAAAACCTGAAGGACTAAAGCGTTCAGTTATGCTGTGCAACACTTTACACACACTTCTTATTACTGAAGCTTTTATCTTGAAACGGCATAAACTCAACCGTTGTGTAGTTAGTATTATGGTTCGTCTTGGTTCTCCGTAATCAACAAATTCTATTATAAACTCTTTTTGCGCAGCATGCTATCCCTTCTAATTGCTACTAGAAAAGGTAGAGATTCTTCCTTTTTCTCTCAATGTCTTGCTGTCTTTCCCTCTCTCTTTCTCGCCCCCCCCCCCTATCCCCCCTCATCACCCCCCCCTCTCTCTCTCTCTCTCTCTCTCTCTCTCTCTCTCTCTCTCTCTATTTCCCTGCTCTGTTCCATTATTTTTCTCCATCTCCCTTCGTCGCCCTCAGCCCCTCATTGTTCCTCACTGCAAATTAAATGTCGTGATGTTTAGAAAACAGGGAATACAAGTTTAAAACATATGTAAATGCTTACACTACACTGACCTGAGCCACTTCGTTGTAATAGAATCGGAGCGAAGCTGTAATGTAAATGCTTTACATAAATACATCGTTAATAGTAATAGGGATTTGAAGAACTTCTAAAATATTAATCCTGTAAATAATGTAGGTAATTCGTTATATAAAAACGCACACAATCGTTTATAAGGCTTTATAATTAATATATCATAAAACTCTATAAGCAGCGATATACACGATGGGAGGGAAGTCATTACATTCCATGTAGCATGTGCTTCACAGAAGCATTACAAACAAAAAAGTCTAATGGCATTTTGTTCTTTGATCAGCCAATTTAGAAAAAATAAATAGTTTTTTTATCCCAATTGGATGCATAATTCCACAAGAATGTACGAAGATAACAGTTTGTTACTTGTAAGATGCGTAGAGTAACTTATTTCTGACATAGCTTCGGTAGTAATTATGGGATATCACACCGGGTTACGAAATAATTAATCACTTAAAAGACATGAAGGAATACTTCAAGCTGCTCTCTCACGCGTTAGGTAAGTCGACAACTTTGCGTTGAGGCTGGTTAGTGAATTGACCTAGTTTGTGAATGTAAACAGGCCGGGCAGTTTCGCTTTCATTGGGAGCTAACGCTTGTGATTGGCCCCTACACTCCACAGTAAACATGGAAGGACAAGGCGGGGCATGAGTTTGTTTTTAAGACGCACCGTTACGCTGCTTGTTAATGTATTGAGCTAGGCAAAATGACCACCACACAATCTGCAGTGTTGCCAGGTTGTTTTCAATAAAACTAAAATATCTCCATAGGAAATGGTCAGAGACAAAAACGTAAGATACAAAATTTGTTTCAAATACCGAGATCCACCACTGGTTTAAATTAATGTAATGATATATTTAATTTTTGTTTAATTATTTTTCTTTTTTAATTTATGTTATAATTTAGTATATTTTTTTGAAAATGCACACACATATATTTTTTTTCTTCAGGGTAGCCCATTGTGTATTCTAGTAGCAGTTCACTCATACATGCTAGAAAATTATCACACAAGTTTGTTATATGAATAGATTAAGATTTGAAATGTGTTTGTATAAACAAGTGTTCCTCTTTAGTCGAACAAAACTGCCACGAGTTTCATGTTAGACCTATATTCTTAGCTCAGTGGTTCCACAAGGAAAATCCTCAAACGGGAAGTGTAGTTGTCACATCTAAATTGACTACGTGCTGTAGTAACTATTTTTCTCATCAACCTCATGCAGATTTTTTTTTTTTTTTTTTTTTTTTTGGTGGGGGGGGGGGGGTGGAGGGGGTATTACGTACCGATGGTTCTGGTGATATTAATAGTGATTTTCTTAAGTACTGTTAGAAAATAGACAAACGATATATCGCAATATCATAAAGAAGTGCTGAATTTATGTCCTACCAACTGAATACTTGTTTGACCTTGAGTCAACCGACATTTTGCACTTAAGCAGAAGAGCGGCTTCTATAATAGTACAGCCTTACGTAACGTCTGCTGCTACAGTTAACAGCATCTGTGCTGTTCAGAAGGTCTTTTTTTGTCTATAATTTACTGTTGTGTATAATTACCAATTGCTACATGTCTCATATCGATACTTACGTCAAAACGGCAAAAATAACATTTACGAACACTTATCTACAGTTAAGATTGCTATAAATGGCAGCAGTACTACGTTTCCAGTAGTGCACCAGAGATTGTTTTACATATGGTTACGGTTAACCAGGAAGTGTACTGCACCGTGATTCAAAGGTAGACATTTTTGTGGGACACTGGGAACAATGTGTAAAAGAAGCGCTGAGAAAGTTAGTTGTCTAATACATTAAAAACTTTTCTAAAAGTGTTTAAACATAACTAAAATATTATTAAAAAGTGAAAACATTGGTAAAATTGGAATGATAATATTTTGCTGAGCAAATTTGATGTTATATTCACATGACTTCCCGTATAAATTCTTCGATAAGCTATTCTCGCAAATGCTTATTGCTGCATTTACATTATATGAATTAAGATAAACATTTGAAGAAATTATTTCCAAATTACCTCGACGAGACCTTAAACCTCACACACTCACCGTGCAGGTATAAGGGGATTAAGGGGATATAGTAGGCTTAAGGTAAAATCTGTTAAGAGTGGGTCGCTATGTGATGGCTCTGAAATTGCGTTTTCTTTGGATGAACACGAGAAAAAAGCGAACTGCGGTTTTCCACTTGAGAAGTATAAATAAGTATTTCAAAATTCAAACCAATATTAAAGAATATCTCTGAAATGAATAACTCCATAAAAAGATATTTGGCATAAGTTATGTGCTTTAACGATATCCATATTTTTGCAGCAGTAAGATTTTCTTTATCTCTTACGGTTTACAAATTATGCAAATGCCATTCACAGTGAACTGGACTTCAGAGCTACTCCCAAAAAATTCAGGATATGCATTGCATTTGTCATGAAAATATATTCAACATATGCTATACAATCTTAAGGGCCCGTATTTGAGAAAAATCAACATTTTCAAAAAAAAAAAAAATATATATATATATATGTGTGTGTGTGTGTGTGTGTGTGTGTGTGTGTGTGTGTGTGTGTGTGTGTGTGTGTGTGTGTGTGTGTGTGTGTGTGTGTGTGTGTGTAAACCCCGCGCGACAGCCCACGAAGGGCCAGGGCCTACCGCCCAGCCGTTGCGTACCCCACCTCTGCCCACTACAGGCGTCATTGGTGAGGTGCAGTACTGGAGGGTGGGACGTGGTCAGCGCCCCGAGCCCTCCCGGCCAGTTATGCGGTCTTCTCGACCTGGGGCCGCTACTTCTCAATCAAGTAGCTCCTCAAATGGTCCCCCCGGGACCTAACGAGGCTGAGTGCACCCCGTGCCAGACCTCCCAGAGGGGATAACATCCCCATGCTGGTACCGGGGATCGAACCCGGGTCCTCCGCGCCACAGGCAAGCGCGCTGCCAGCTGCGCTATGGAGGCGGCCTATACACATATATACACACACACACATGTAAGCATTGTAAGCAATGATTTGGATTAGAGTATATTCTTTAAAATCTTCTTTTCGCATTCTTGGATGTTGCTGAACTTAAAAACTAAGTTTGGTATTAACCAACTTTTCTGTTTTTGAGTTATGCTGTTCACAGACGCACACACCGGATTTTTTCTAAAATGCTTTTCTCCGGAGTCATGGGGTCTCAAAACATATACTTTCTGTGAAATGCTTATAATCACGACATATTTCGGTGGAATACAATGCTTTCTCTTATCTACTGTAATTAGGCGGCAGAGAAAGTAAAAATTAATTCTGAAAAAAACTAGATACATTGTTTTCATTTCTTATTGGTGTGGACTGTTTTGAGTTAAGTGACATTCAATGCTAGATCCAAGGATTATGTGCTACATTTAGTTTATGCAAAAAGCACCATTCCAATTCCACAATGGCATTTAAAAATGAATGATTATATCAGCGTTTTCAGCCTTTTAACACATTTTATTTTGTTTTAAAATTTAAAAAAATGCAATGAACGTTTAAAGTTCTGAGGAATTCTTTAATAAATTCGAGTTCTTAATGTCATATTATACCATTTTACAAAAATGCTTTTTCGCAGTTCCCGTATACTCGGCCATAGCGGCGGTTAAAAATCTGCTAGGTGAACTCAAAGCCCAGTGCTTCGAAACTGGTACCGCGAGAACTTTTCTCCTTCCTTTTCTTTCTTGTTAACTTTTATTTTTTCATCATCAGAGCCCAAGAGGATCAAGTTCTATCACGAAGTTATTAATGTGGGTATTGTGCCGTACCTATGAAATAGGATCACTTTTATTTATTTAATGTGTATTTTTACTTTTCTTTCTTCCCTTACCGCATACCCAGTAAACATTCCATCCTAAATGTGGTACCGAGATTTCATCGGAAATGCATATTTTAAGGCCCACTAAAACAAAAACAAAAACAAAACAAAAAAATTTAGAAAAAGGTTGTCTCGCGCGCTCACTTGTGTGTACTGCAACACCCAGAAACGAAATTTCCAATAAATGCCGAACTTGGTATTTGGATTCAGCAACTTCCAAAGATGCAACCGAAAGATTTTTAAAAAATCCTGCACTCCAAACTAGCTTTTATATGGAAATTTTTCAAAATGTTCCACTTCCTAATGGATCTAATGATTTTGATTAGAATAGTTCATGTTAAATTGTACAATTACACGCCAGATAAAGCGTATATCGTATATTGAATTTTCTAGGAATAGCATTTTAAACCCCCTCTTTTGTAAGGAATGTCGTGCAATTTTGTATAATTAATAAAGCATTAGAAAAAGGCAAAGATGTAGTACACAAAAATGGATATCTTTAAATACACAATTTAGCTTAAGTTAACCTCTTTGTGGCAGTAGTAACATTCAAATACAGGTACGATTTTATTAGTTTTAATGTTTCAACAGTGCCATTTTTATGGCGTTGTGGTTATTCAGTTGTTTTTCGCGATGCCATGGAAAGAGAATGGAGCTTTTAGGCCAACATATAGTGACCCAGACTTTATATATCCGACTATCGATTGGGTTGCTTCTATCCCTCTTTCACCTTGAATGAAATATTTCATATCTGTAAAAGTTTAAATCGATTAAAGTGACTTATTTTTCTAAGTTGTTTTGTATGCATAGTCTGTGTAAGCTACATAAAAATAAACAATAGAGGGTAGAAAAACTTCTGTGAACACAAGTGCGACGCGCTGAATGTTGCAAATATTTTTCCGACCGCCGTTAACAGTTTTACGTGTTGTACGTTAAATTATCACTTATACCCAGTGAAACTTATACATACGTATCCATTCCTAGAAGCAAAGCAGCAAAATGTGGAAAAGATATGCTACTTTGAACTTATGTTGTCACTTCCTTAAACGGAACGCGTGATCATGATACCACAATGCAACTTTGAAGTTGAAATGAATGAAACTTTGCTTCTATGTTATTGACTTTCAGATTATTTGGCAATAATTATTCTATATCACCTTCAGTCAGGCGAGTCCAGTGATTCAGAACTAACAACACACCACTTCCTCCATCACTGATACTTAGCAAGAGTGCAAAAGTAATTGTTTATAACAAATACGTTCAAATTCTAGAATAAAACACTACCCATCATTATAGCAAATATCCTAGTATGATTCGTGGTTATGTATGCTGTATCTTTACTGCCTAAGATTATCAATGGTGCTATCATAATTGTGTTTTACATAATTGCATGAATGCCGAACGTGGGGAAAAAAGAATAAAAAGAAAAGAAAAACTTATCGGAAAAATGTGAAACGAAATACAGTTTGTTGGCCTATTTACTTAAGCAAACCGAATGGGATGGTTCAGATGTTCGTGTTTGTGGCCTGCATCAGGAGGTCATGAGTTCGATTCCCTGGCCGATCTTCCTTACCCATGGACTTTTTTTTTTTTTTTTTTTTTTTTTTTTCTGTGGTTTCGCCGGCTCACTAGGCAAATGCTGAGAAGGATAATTACATCCTCCGAATTTCCTCTCTCCATTTTACCTCTTTTTCTCATTTTATTTCACCTTTTATCCCATTTCGCTCTTTCAAGGTTACAAGTGTCAGCGGGAGTTTCGGTGTGCATGTAAATCCTCATCCTCCGGATCTAGGGAGGTCTCCGAGTCCCGTACTCAGCCCATGATAAGAGTATGTTCCTCAGTTATCTCTACAGGGAGTTACAGTTGGTGATAGAGAACAACATTTGCTAGAATGTGTCATCAGATGACTGAAGTATGAGTGGAATAGTCACTGACTTATTTGAATTTGTATATATATATATTAGTAATTGGCAACAGTTAATATTTAAGGATAACATTTGAAACAGCAATAATTATTCTTAACAAACTTTAATTGAGTGTTCTTTTGTTTCAGGTGAGTAAGATACACCGTTTCATGCCAGATGATTATTAACCTGCCGGTAAGTTTATGTAATAGCAATTTCATAAGTAATAGATACTAGATAGATATTCGTAAAAACTCAATATTATCTATGCGCGGGTGTATGATCGCAGGAGGTTTGATTACAAAGTTTCAGATAAAGTTTGATCCTGCTTACGTATACTATCATAAATGACTAAAGTAAACTCATAATAATTACAGCTTTAAGAAATTAACGTGTAATTAAATACTTTATGCACAGTGACAATATATCCCTATTTGGAAAATTCTGGCAACATTTCTACGTATGACTTCTTTTTCTCTGCACATGGCACCAATCCTTAAAGATTCACGAACTGAGTAAAACTTAACATTAATAATTTACTAACATAAAATTATAAAAATTATAAAAATTAATTCAAATTTTATGAACTACTAATGGAGAATATTGGCAATGAATATGAGAATGAGAATATTGCGTTGACCTTTCAGTTGATATTTTGTGATGTTGAAACTAATTTGCAGAATATAAGATATCGACAGAGAGCTTTGGAAAATTAAAACGTTAATTATAAAATGATAGCAAGGAATAGGCTCTGAAATCAAAATAGCAGACATTTATACGGTCGAAGAAGATGAATGGCCAAAGAACGTTGAACCGAAAGTTTTACTGCCCTAAATGCTCAACAACCCAACACTGGGCGACAGTTTCCGCATTCGTCGTCCGAGTTGCGCATAAGCAGCCGGGAAGCCACTCACAACGTAACTAAAATATATACAAACATAAATAAACCTGCATTACAATAAATGTTGAAAATGCTTGCTTGAGAACGTATTCATCGGATATCGGAAAACCGATTTTAGCTCTTCGATCAGCAGAATGTTTATGTCCTTTTGTTTAAGAAAGATGCATTAGCTTGGTAGCTTGACTTAACTTATGCTGTTATGGATTGGAGCCATGCTCGAAACTGTATGTGTAGAAACTTATGACTTTGTCCGACACCTTCTTGTAGATAATTCACATACGTATCACAAAAACTAAACAAAGTAAAAAGAACATATACAGGCACACAAAAACGCTATTTTGTGCTCAATCAAAATGAATAACTTCTAACGAGCCACAATTTCACACTTAAGAACGACAGACTTTTGTTTCACGCCATTTCCAGAACTCGACTGATAAACACACGCGTCGTTTGCAGAGAACTTACAACAAACGCATGGAATGTTGCTCAGTTGGTCTAGTTTAAGACTCATGTTCCTTGGCTGTAGGCTTCTGCGTACCTAAATCAGCTTAATTCTAGTACTATTACCACTATTACAACCAACCTACTATTTTAATGTTACATCTCAGGTTTACAGAGGCGATGAACAGAGTAGTAATTACTAATGGGGGATCAAATGCACAGAGGTCCAAAGAGTCTGAGAATTACCCGACATTTAGCCCTTCAAGTTGTTAGGAAAACAAGAAAATAATCTTAAGGCAATGCACGTGTGAAATTTTATGACATGTTTTTAAAAAATTGAATATATGTTGTGATTTTTATCATGTTTATGTGCACTTTTATTTGATACTTTTGACTAACTTAATTTCGTCAATAGTAAAAGCTCTATGCGACCTTTTTCCCGAGCACAGTACTGTGATGCACCATCCAATTTTAAATATTGTTTTTCTCAAAAGCTTTCCTCCTACTATATTTTTATTTGCCCAAAATGCTCCACTAGTCGTATTTTCCACTCATTAGCTTTAAATTATTCTGGAATGGTTATTCAAATGAGTCACATTTTTCATTGGAAGTGCATATTGACTCGATTTTTATTAATGTTTCACTTTGATGTTCACAAAATGAAAAACAGATATAATCTAGAAAGGTTTATCCTTATCTATCGATTCGTCCGATATGACACAATGTTGCAGGACATTAATTTAAAAAAAAAAAAATAAAAAAATAAAAAAAAAAAAAACTTATCTATCGAAACGGCTGAAAAGTAAAAAAGAAATAAATATTGATTTCCTTAAAATGTTCTGTTAAAAGCAAAATAAAATCAAGTAGTACTTAACAAACCGTTTGAAACTGGGTATTTTTAATTAAAATGTACGCTTTGTTTAAATAGAAATAAACATTATGTAATACTTCTAAGACAAATGCACCTAGCTCAATGACATTTTGTGTGCTACCTCTATATTACATCACCATACTGTGATCAGAATTCAAGACTGCAGTGAAAATTTGCAAATTATAACGTTTTTCATAGTTGCTTTGCCTTAAGCAGGCAAACAACCCAAACCAGATTCGAAATCTGACCTTGAGAATTACTAGGCGGATACGCTACCCGTTATAGCGCGCAGATGAGCTTCTTATTCGTTCCTCCCCATCCAAATCACACTAGTTTTCAATAATAATGCGCAGTGTACGATAGATTAGAGTAAATTCGGGTCGCATTTTTTTGCGCATGGTAAAGACCGTGACTTGTCTGGATGGTTTGATAAATTTGCTCACTGACTAAAAAATGTGAACTAGCTTGCATTGCCACGTGATATTCTGCCATTGAGCTAGACTTAGGGTTAAAATTCGCTACAAGCGTGACCTTTGAATTCTCCCAACTCCATTCTTGTGCATCACCACTATGTTATTTTTGGAACCTGTGATCTTAATTTTGAGTTGTGTTATTCGCTGGAATATAAAATGATATTCCAACTAACTGTTCATTAATAAGTAATTGGAAAGTATATTCAAATTGGAAGTCAATGTTTACCAGCAGAATGTGTGCTCGCTTATTAACATGTTATGTTTGCGACTTTTATATCTATGTATTGGTTTAACGTTGAAGTATTTCTATAAACAGAGCTTTAAGATATTTTAATTCTGAAAATAAAATTGAGGTTCCGAGCACATCCAATGGACCTTCTCAATAGGCTGATTGACCCTCTGTCCTCCGACATCTGTAGCAATAAGCGTGGCCTCCAAATGGTTCGCAAGCCCTTAATTCTTGCAAGTAACACCCTATCCCAATTGTTACTGCGAACAGATTTTAGGGATATTAGGTTTCCCAATGTCGTATCCACTAAAACAGTTGCTGGGAATTTGATTTCATCCAGCAGTAAAAACTATTTGTGATAAGTAGGAATCAGTGAAATAAAAAAGTTGGATTTTTATCGCTTTAAAGTCAGCACTCGTGTATTTAACGGGGCAGTAACATGAAAATGTATAACAAAATCATTTTGCAAAAGCAGTTCTCATTTAATATTACAGTATTGTTTTTGATTAGAAGCAAGCGCTAGAGCACAAAATAACAATAACAAGGATGACACACGGTTGGTTCTGACATGAAAGCCGGTAATCTCCAATTAGTCACCACTGAATTTGCTGGTTACTTATTTGGTGGCTAAAGGCAGAAGTCTCCAAATTCTCCAGCGTGAGAAAAATGCCTGGGTTCGAACGCAGTTCCCCTTGCTTCGCATGTAACAATTCTATGGCAGTGCTACGGCCACACTATAGACACCAGCCTAAGAATTAATTGTTAATATTAAATCCCAATATTTAGCACATTCGCTCAGCAATTACCAGCAAACTCAACCTTCATTCGTGTAATGTACAGCCATGGAAAAAATGATTGAACGCATTGGGAGAGAAAGTCGTATTGAGGCGCGGTTTACATTGTCGATATTTCCAACATGCAGCTGCGTTTATTGATAGTCTCTGTTCCATGTGTTATCGTCTGTCGGACATAAAAGTATGCCGTGTCTTGTATCACCACAGAATTTGTATTTACAAGTATGTGCACAAATGCGAATGATAATGCAAAATTCAAACGAAAGATAAGGAATATCTCGGAGACGGTTAACCCCACCAGAAAATAGTAAATAAAATGAAATGAATAATACTAATTTAATATAAATTCTGTGCTTTGACGAAATTACATTTTTGTGTAGTGAGATTTTGTGTATCCCTTACGGTTTACCACTTATACATAGATCATTCATAATGAAGAAAAGCACTTCATAAGCTATTCTCAGAAAATTCAAGATACCTATAATATACATTTCATTTGTCGTGAAAATAGCATGCAACTATTTTTGAAAAAAGAATCAACATTTTCAAACAAATATTGCAAGTAAAGGTACCTTTGGCAAGTGAGATTTTTTTAAGCTTTTGTGTCTCACCCTTGAGAAATCCCTTGAAAAATGCTAGACTGAAAGACCCAGCTTGGTATTTAACCACATTTTCGTTTTGATTTATGATGTTCACTGACTGACATTCACACGTATGCGCGCGCACGCACACACAGACGCACACACACAGACACACACACACACACACACACACACACACACACACAAAACGCGAGCGCGCCTTTTTCTAAAAATGTTTTTCTTATTCAGGGAGTCTCAAATATTCCCAGTGAAATCTCGTATTTTAGAAACCTGCAAGGTGAATCACTTCTGCTTGTCATGTTCCTGTGTGTGTGTGTGTGTGTGTGTGTGTGTGTGTGTGTGTGTGTGTGTGTGTGTGTGTGTGTGTGTGTGTGTGTGTGTGTGTGTGTGTGTGTGTGTGTGTGTGTGTGTGTGTGTGTGTGTGTGTGTGTGTGTGTGTGTGTGTGTGTGTGTGTGTGTGTGTGTGTGTGTGTGTGTGTGTGTGTGTGTGTGTGTGTGTGTGTGTGTGTGTGTGTGTGTGTGTGTGTGTGTGTGTGTGTGTGTGTGTGTGTGTGTGTGTGTGTGTGTGTGTGTGTGTGTGTGTGTGTGTGTGTGTGTGTGTGTGTGTGTGTGTGTGTGTGTGTGTGTGTGTGTGTGTGTGTGTGTGTGTGTGTGTGTGTGTGTGTGTGTGTGTGTGTGTGTGTGTGTGTGTGTGTGTGTGTGTGTGTGTGTGTGTGTGTGTGTGTGTGTGTGTGTGTGTGTGTGTGTGTGTGTGTGTGTGTGTGTGTGTGTGTGTGTGTGTGTGTGTGTGTGTGTGTGTGTGTGTGTGTGTGTGTGTGTGTGTGTGTGTGTGTGTGTGTGTGTGTGTGTGTGTGTGTGTGTGTGTGTGTGTGTGTGTGTGTGTGTGTGTGTGTGTGTGTGTGTGTGTGTGTGTGTGTGTGTGTGTGTGTGTGTGTGTGTGTGTGTGTGTGTGTGTGTGTGTGTGTGTGTGTGTGTGTGTGTGTGTGTGTGTGTGTGCGCGTGCGTGTGTGTAACGGAGGGGGACACTTCGCCTACTGCGACCCTGAGTCATGTTCCTATAGTTTTCCGAAGCAACTCCCCAAACTCAACTCTTTATACAAATTTTTTTCATAAAGGTTTCCGTATGTAAAGTTAATTGAAGTGTGAGCGACGAAAATGAAATCACTATTGCAGCACGTGAAAGCCCAAACCACAACGACAACTGAAAGCTGCAGCTCTGGATTAACCAAAGTGGCACTGGCTTTATTGTCAAAATGCGACAACGCGACGTGCATAAACAGCCCATATATCGTACGCCCATGTATATTAAAGTCTTGCGACACAGAATCTTGTACGACAGTCGCGTCGCGTGCTATAAATATTTCCATTTAACGCAAAATACCTTTAGACCGTTTGCATAAATTGGGCCTAAGCGTTCCAATTCAACTGAATGTGACCTCGCCTCTCTGTACAGGCCTTGCGATCGTTAGAAAATTCTAAACTAAACCTTATGGTGGCAATCAAATACGCATTCTGGACTTGTTACAATTTCCCTAAAGAAACAGAGAGTTCGTAACCGAATGCTTATTTTGTGTTTTAGTGAATAAAAGTGTAGGTGTATATATTTTCCGGAAAATTATGGATTTCAGATCTGAATTAACTACGTTCTAATTATACAAAAGTATATCAATGCAAATGAAGTTAAAACTTATCTGCAAGATAAATGGAAAGCTAACGACATTGATAATTAGTAGTTAAATACTTTCAAACTTCCGAAAGTTAAGGAAAGAAACGTTTAAATACAGAAGTGCGCATTATATTCTGTGCAACTTTGTATCAAGGCTGATGTCACGTTGTGACACATATACTGGGTCTTCAACAAGGAATATATTGGCGCACATCAGTGTTGTGTTGTGTAGTGACTGGCTGACGAATCCTGTGAACATAGTTAGCAATGACAGAATAGATCAATGAGCTACAATCAAGGGACTGACCTTAGGGCAAGGGACATGGCGAGCGTTCAACCCATCATGTTTACTACTAAACAAATGAAGGCCACAAGGCGCTGGATATGAAACCTGCGAACCATTTACAAAATGCTGACGCACGCACAAAAACATGCGCAAACGCTTATTTTTGGTACAGTGTTTAGGGAATGAACTTCCTAAATGCAGATCAAGGAAACAGTTGTTATGGAATATAGAGTCCGGGCTTCGCACATGCGCACTAAACCATCCATTCATTTCAAGCGTTCATCTTTTTCAGAGTCATATCATTGGCCCGTAAAGCTTAATTCTTGAATATTGTAAACGTCCTATGAACTGAATTAGTATATTTTATGCAGTGATTTTCAAAGACTGCGTCGGAACTTTAAGTGCGTTTGAAAGGCAAATGAACGTTCGAAATGAATTCCAAGAAAGTGTGGGTTTAATAATGTCGCACGAATTTTTTTCTGAAGGGAAGAATTCCACCCCTCTACTGTTAAAATTTAAGAATTTTTTGACAGATAAATTAGAAAATGTGACGTATTCGAGTTTAAACTTAGGCAAGGGGATTGCATTTGTAATAAATGTAATGGGCGATTTTAGTTTTTTCTCCTCCATTTCAGAAGTAATTGCATAGATTTTACTAATTATCTCTTGTCATTAATCTAACAACTTCCTTGCTAAGGGTTTCTGTTGCATAAATGAAGACGTCTCCAAAAGATGCGTAAAATTGAAAAATACAATTGGAATCCCTTATTTTGGTGCCTGCGCGTTAAACAACTACGTCGTCATATCTTACGTGTAGGAATCTTCACATTTTACAAATTGCTCTTCGTGGTGAAGTTTTTAATAAAAGGAGTCTAGAAATGTTATCACGGCTAAATGAAAATAAATTGAATGAAAGTGAGGAAATGCATAGAAAACAATATTTTAACGAAAGGTAAGTGCTTCTTCTTTAACGGATTACTCTACTCTTTGTAGTACTTCAACCCCCAAGGATTTACAAGCCAATGCCTTGTGCCAGTAGCCTGTCGAGGAGCAAGCAAACTTTGGATCATAGCATATCCAGGATGGGTAATATAATCAGCCCAATGCCTGGTATGGTGAAGAAGTAGAAGGGAATAGATACAGATAGTGAGGAAAGGGATGTCAGGAAAAACTGGCGGATCAAATTATCCAACCCAGCATTAGCGCAGAGACCGAGGAAAACCACGGGAAAAAACCTTCGGTCAAGTTGGTCGGGCCCTGGTATTTGAACTCACGATCTCCCGAATGCGAGTCACATACGTTACCACGGCACAACCTCGCTTGCTGAAGAAAAGTACACATTAAAATTCCCACAGGAAACTGTTGCTTTGTTCACTCAGATGGTTACATTAGTGTTAGTCAATAGGTGCGTGGAAAGTTTCTTTATTTTTATAACCTTATTACAATTCTATAAATTGTAGAAACACTGTGTAAGTAACGTTTTGAATAGAACTTCTTTAGTCCCCGTGCTATTAAGTGCAACAATTTGAGGCAATGTTCAATGTCTCAGTTCTGCTGGATGAAAGAGTGGGGGAGTCACTTATCTCAGTTCACTAATATACCCTATAGAAGCTAGGTGGAGTGAGGGGAAATAGAGTCTTAACCAAAACTTTTGGTCTTACAGCTGTGTTTTTCAACTTATTCATGCTATTTTCCATATTCCTCACACACTCAAATGCAATTTGCAACAGTGTTTAGGATACAAAGGTATGAGTACCTACTCAATTACCAGATTATCGCCTGTGTATGTTCGGTTTACCAAAGCTACATTCAAACTTGGCGGGAGGACCAATCTGCGTGTTAAATAATTGGTGGAGAGGGAATCTTCATGTGTAATATTTACCTCCAAAGAATGACAGCTTCAGCAGCGAATACGTATTTCAAGGATAACAGTTAGCCTGGATTGTGTACTTATAGTAACAACTTTTTCTTTTGGTGTATGAACGTAGGTTGTCGCTGAATATGCCAACATTATAATAATTAAGTATTCGGAAATTATAATTTCACCACATAGGCTAGAAGTGATCTTATTGAAAGCTTTTCCAACCCTGAAGTCTTGTGGTCGTAGTTTGATACAACTATATGTTCTTAAAGCCGGAACCACTTGTTTACTACAGAAAATATCAAAAGATTTTATTGATAATCTCAAAGATAGGGATATACAGCAGGGATCTCCAGTACAGGTCTGCACGGGCCGTCATTCTTAGGTTCGGACCGGCCCTGCCCGTCCCGTCCTGGCCTCAACCAAGCCCGAGCCCGAGAAGAGGGTTTAGCGTCCACCCGGCCCGGTCCCGATTGTACTATTTTGTTTTTTGCAATTATTGGCATTATCACTATCACCGCCACCGCCGCCGCCACCGCCACCGCCACCGCCACCGCCACCGCCACCGCCACCGCCACCGCCACCGCCACCGCCACCGCCACCGCCGCCGCCACCATCATTATTGTAAATGTGTCAGTAGAATAATATAGAATTCTTAGTAAAGAAATGCTGCGATAATTGTGCTACTCTCGGAATTTCGACATCGGCGACCAACCAATATGGTAAATTATTTCGTAGCTCTTAATTTTCAAGCAGAATGAGTGTAAGTAATTTTTCAGGAAAGTTATGGAGATAATGGAGCGAGTGACTTTCGGTGTTCAAGGTGTGCTGAAATGTGACACAGGAACACTACCTTCTGTGTAAGTCTTATAGAAGACATCATTGTTTCCCTAAAATATCAGTACCAAACCGTGCTCAAGAAACCGATATTTATTCTACCTTCTCGTGCGATGCTACTAATCATTCACTGGTTGATAAGTGCTCTTTTGCACTTTTTGGAAATGGTTAAATATTGAAAAATCCATTGCCAAATAAATTTTAAACCTAAATATGTATTTTGAGCTTGGGCGACTTGCGGAATGGCGTGAACGACCTTCATTTTTTTTTTTTTTTTACCTGCTAAGTATACAGTTACCAGTGCAAGACCATGAGCGGGCTGCGCTCAGAGAGCACCAGTTCCCCAGATCTGCACAAGAACCACGGGTGCTTCCTTATCGTACTCAATTTGTGACTCACTGTGTAATTCTCCTACTTTTTCACTCACCTACGTGTGTTGCGGGTGGTCGGACTTTAAGGCGACTCAGTGCTAAGAGAATAGGAAGTTCCTTGTATGGTAGGCAAACCGAAGGGGGAAAAAACAGAGTGATTGGTTAAACCTCTTGTGTCCTTCATTAGCACCACTACGCTACATCTTCTGACAAAGAAAGTATCAAACCCTTCATACCGAAACCTGTCTTGAAATTTCAATAACAGAAGTTGTTTGTTATAAAACAGTTACATCCAAAGGTTAGATGCCAGTTTTATAGTAGGGCTTAGAAATCGAACCACACGTCAGCCATTTATACTATAGGGAAGCAATACCTTGGCTGTGATTTGGCTTGCACTAGTTGCCTAGAGCTTGCAATTAAAAGTGGATATGACATGGCAATTCCACATAGCTCATCTCACAGGAATTTCACAGTATTTGTTCAATTCATTTTGTAGAAAGAAGTATCTTCCGGGCTGTTATGCCGTGGTCTGCTGGAGATCTGTCTTCCAGATACTTCTTTCTACAGTTTCGACGCCGGCCGTGAAAGCCTACGTAGCTTTATCAATTCATTTTGTTTTGTATTTTGTCTTTTTAGGGGGAGACAGTAGAAGAGTTGGAAGGAGAAAGAGTTGGCTTATTTGTGGGGGTATAGATATAGGGGATAGGAGAGAAATGATATATAGCTTATATTACGTATATTTATACTATAAGCTGAAAGGGAAAGAATTTCCCAGCTCCAGCTGTGTCAGCTGTTACTTTACGTTAAACTGAAGGTCGAAACATACACTATTTAAGTTCTGATAGTGAAGTTGTTGCTCTATTCCAGATAACTGTGCTTGAGGTAGCTGCAAGCCGCTGTCCAGGCCGCTAGGGCCATTTCGACGCCCTCTCTGGGTGATGGTTAAGAGCGTCGGTGGAGCGCCAGGAGGCTCTCTGTCCAACTGTTAGGGACATTCGCACGTCTTTGTGGTTCTGCTCTGTGCCCGCCCTCTCCCATAACCTCATCTCTCCCTTTCGGGGGTTGGTAGCCTACAATTAATCCATACCGGGGTATCCCCCTTCATTTCAATACCTCATACCTAAAATTCCAGATATTATAGTTTGACAACCTGTGGCACAGTTCCACATCGGTGTCCAAGTTTCGCTGTCTGTATATAATAGGTACTATTCGTTAACGACAGGGAACTCGATCATTTTGGTATCAGCTCATCGCTTTGTTCATTAATACGATGGCTTTATTGTTTAGTACCTTCCACATGGGCGGAAGCACAGTGTAGACCTAAAAATATCAGACTTATCTTATTAAAAGTGCAACAATAGCATTTTTAACAATAATACATAACAGACTAATGCTACCTATAGCTACAAAATAGCGTGGGAAATTACTTAAAAATTGATAAAACCGTTTGCCGTAAAATGCATAGTAAATAGTGTAAATTTAAAGAAAGTATGTTTATAGTACACACGGCAGTAAGAGAATAGTGGCATTTAATTAATTTAATAAATGGTTTAAATGTATTTTATATTTCTATACTCTTGTCATGTCAAAATGTGTTTTAAGCGGCAAATAAATGGTTAATTAAATAAATAAATTATTGTGCCTACTTCGGTGATTATCGTTACTGATCTGTGCCTATTTTGAACGTGTAGAGCCTGGTTATGTTAGGTTTTAGCGCCTATTACGCAGAGCTCTAGGCATCAGCAGAGTGATTTTACTGTAAAAAAAAGGCACCTTTAATCAAGGACGCTTGGATACAGTCGCGGCAGTAATTATATAGACGAAACAGGCGTTTGAATCTCTCTCCAGTGAAGTAAAAATTAACAACCGAAAACTGTCGCTCATATCTCTCTACTAAATGGTTTCTTTGTCTTCGACCAGCATACACCTACGAGAAGCTATGTGTTTGTATGGACAACTGCCAGGCAGGACCGTCTTCTTCGGAACATAGGTGGCGGCGCTGGGCTGCACATGAGAAACATTCTAATGTGTATGCATTCACATGAGTTTCCCTATCAACTACTATCATTTATTTTTATTGTTCCTTCTACAAACTATTCGTACAAAAGCTCAATTTTCTTTGTACTTCAAGTTAATCGAGATAAACTTGCAGAAATACTTTCATTAATACTTCATTGTAGGTGCAAGCTGGATATAGGATACCGAAGGAACAGTTGAATGTTTGAAAGTGGGTCTGTATACGCTAGGAAACACATATGTGCTTTTCCGGTTGCATTGATAGTACTTAAAACAAAATAAAGTTTTAAAAATTCAAACTCATAACAATGGATATCTCATAAATGACTATTGGTGCGAAAAATGTGCATTTTAAATAAATTCCGTCTTAAATATATGTACATTTTTTTGTGTAGCAAACCTTGTTCCATCTCTTATGGTGCATCAGTTACACAAAATTCCACAAATTGCTTCTAAATTCGCGGACTTCATAGGCTATTCCTAGAAAATCAGATACACATTTTGTTATACCTATCTTCAATACCTACACGCAAAAATCGCTAATCAAAATCGTTAGCCGTTTTTGCGCAAAAAAAAGTAAAGAAAAATGTCCATATAAAGGCTAGTTTGGGGTAAGGTACTTGTATTCCAAATTTGGTATCTATTCGACATTTGCTTTTCGAACGATGCTGTTCTCTCTCTCTCTCTCTCTCTCTCTCTCTCTCTCTCTCTCTCTCTCTCTCTCTCTCTCTCTCACCAATGTCTATTCTTTTCAATTTAGGGGCTCAAAACGTATTTGTGGCGAAATGTGAATGTCAGATTTTTGGGTGCAACACAATACGTCCTCTTCGTTGCTTGAATTTGTGTGTGTCTTGGGGGGGGGGGGGGTTATTTGAAGCCTTACTTACCTTTCATTACAAATTGAAATTTTAGCAAAGGAAATACAACAAACCCCCGTGTGCAATAGCATGATGTACATATGTGAAGGGCGTACACCGACATTAGGAAAAGATGACCGTGACCTGGGAGCATCTATGTAGATAAGGCCTTGGCGAACTCGCCAATGTTTATCTGTCGCAAACACATGCGCGTGCATATCCCAGACTCTTGCTGATCTTCACTTTCTTTCTGCAGTTTCATTTTTTCTTGGCTTGTACACAAACTGATATCACCCATCTGACACACTTCAACCACAAATTAGAAACCTAGGACGGTTGGGGTTACACTTCTGTGCCAGAGTGCTTCGCTGTAGATTATCCATTTGCCTACAGGAAAGTGTAACCGAAGCGTTTCTGACAATTTTATCAATAATTGAAGTTAACCGTGCGTATATAGTGGGCGACCCTGAGGCCAAACATAAAACACTTTTCAACATATTTAAATGTGTGTGTTTTATTTCTTTAATCGAGCGAAGTGGCGCCGCAGTAACGTGTGCGACTCGCATCCGGGAGGTCCCGGATGCGATTCTCGACGACCACTGGATTTTTCTCCGGATCAGTAGGCCAATGATGGGGTGGTTCTACAACGTATTTCCTGTCCCTCATTTCCATGTACTCTGTATCATTTTATGTATTTCATCTGTTTCAGGGTTGTAGGACTAGGCGACGATGTTCGGTGGGTCGGGACTGCCCTGTCAGGAACCCCACCCCCCCCCGCTCATAGTGGGTCCCATCAGGAGGATTGCCGGTGCTTAGGATCTTATGGGTGGCGGTTGGGCGGCGTTGGATGTGTTTCAGCTGGAAACGTTGGGGACCCCGTCCATGCTTGTGCCCATTGTCATCCGGGTCTAGTCTCCCTAGTCTCTCCTCTCTCTCCTAGGAGTCGCAGTTTATCGTGAAGGACCTGAGTGACGACTAGCGGGTCTGACTTGTGGTAGCCTAGCTCACGCGTCTACGGAGTGTAACGACTTTTGTCTATCAGTCTAAAGTTCTTTGGCATGAAATGTTGCGAATAATGTTATGTGAAGCTGTCTATTGATTGCTTTTGTGTGTGCAGTTATCGTGGTGTCTACTAGAAAACATGTGTTTATGTTCAGTTTGAACGGATTCACGTGTGCAGCGTCAGCCAGAAATACTATGGTGGCACCGTTCCTAACAAATCCACAACTTGTAGGTTTTTAAAAACGTTAAACGGACGGGTCCGTGTTTAGACAAAGGGAAACAGCTATCGGTTCTAATTGAGGAAAAATAAGACAATATAGAGGTTGTCGAGTAAAGAAATGGCTGCCTCGCATTACAAAGTGTTTTTGATAACCTCTGACTGATCTGCTCGTTCTCCAGATCTCAATCCATGTGATTATTTTGTTCGGGGAACGCTTAAATACAAAGTTGGTGCACAAATTCCCATATGGTCAAATAGATAAAGGTATCCGACGGGCATCTTGCAGTGTTTCGGTTGGAGATAATGCGTTCAGCAGGTGCCAGTCTCGTATAGATGCAGAGGGAGTTCCTTTGTTATTATTCATTTGTTTCGTATCGTTAGCATTTTGTTGGGGAGAAAGGACGGATTCTTAAAGTAGCGTTGTGGGAGCGGTGGGCCGCTATTCGCGACGTTTAAGAGAAATCCCGGTACTTTAGCGACCGTACGGTGCTGATTCGGCCGTTCCCACCTTACTCATTGTATGGTGAGAACTTGCCGAGCTTTATGAGACCACACGCATGTTATTATTCCTCTCCCCCTACATTTGCCGATAAACATGTTAAACTGCGCTAAACGTTAAAATGATTTCCATTGAACTTCTGTGAATATTGGGCGAAAACAAACAGCATCATGCAATGCGTTGTCACTGTTTTCACAGGAAAACCAACAAGGGTACACGTAAACATCCCGCTCTTCTTCAGCTCGGGAACACACTTTAACAAATAATCTACTAACATTCATTATACCGAGCAGGATAGCTCAGGCGGTAACGTCCGCATTCGGGAGGACACGGGTTCGATCCCCGTGGCGAACCTTCCTCACCTGGGTTTTTTTTTTTTTTTTTTTTTTTTTTTTTTTTTTTTTTTTTTTTTTTTTTTTTTTCGGAGGTTTCCTCGGGTCGCCAGGCGAATGTTGGAAGGATTTCTACATCCTCCGAATTTGCTGTCCCTGCATTTCGTTACACTTATAATTTCATTTCACCCTTCATCCCGTTAGGTTTCTTTCACGGTTGGAAGCGTCGGCGAGCGTCGCGACAACAGCAAGCCAGGGGGAACAAATGCGCTCTGAAAATCTCATCTCCGGGACTGAAAGGGGTTTCCGTGTCCCCCATGGGATGGTACAAGCCCGAGTGGGTGAGGGGAGCTGGTTCCCGAGTCCCCACGCCCCCTTGGGGAATATGAACCCGAAGGGATGGGAGAGGAACCGGGCTGAACCATCCCCTGCCAGGATGCTTCTAACTGGGAAAATGTAGGGACCTTGTCCTTTGTTCTGTCCGTGGCAACGACGTCGGAACGACCGCCCTTCGGGTTCATTCACCCCATCCATCCTGCCAGGGGTTTGCCCCGTCAGGAGCACAGGCACAAAAGATCATCTTTCGGTCGAGATGTTCAGTCCCCCTCCGCAAGTTGTCACGGATTCATTCATTTTAAAGAGAGAAAATTTATGTGCACTGTGAGGGAGTTTTTCTTCTAAAAATTCTCATATCTTATCGTTCTTTCGCCATTGAAAAGTGCCTACTGCTCTTCCAGACGGACATCGGCTATAAAAGCATTCCCACAAAATGTTTAAATTTTGCAGAGAATGATATCCATGCCGCCCAGTTTTATTCCATTTTGTTGAATATTAATATCAGAAGTTATTTCTTGGTGCTTTATTGCGAGTGAGTCAACATTCTAGCCAAAAGGATAAATGGAGAATGTTTTGAAATTGAATTATTAAAGGGGAAGATCTGCATATCGTGTCTATCTTACCAATTTGTCCATTTCTCTAGGCGTTGTTACCAAGGTGTGGTTTTGATGATCCTCACAAATTTTGTTATTACTGGATTTTAGCATCTGACAAAACTAACAAAATTTTCAAAAACCAACTATCCTTATTTTCAGTGTTTATTTTAAACCCTCGACTAGACGACATTTTTTACACCTATGCTACAGGACCAAATGAAAATGACAGGCCATCTTACAAGTCTCAAAGCTACCCCTAGTATTTTCAACCCTGTTAATCCATCAGGCCAAAAGGGTATGACATTTTACTATAGGACATGACGAAAATTAACGGATGCATTAGAACTTCAAAAGA
>CM060964.1:92619195-92846695 GCA_030765045.1 Tenodera sinensis
TACAACTTCAATTTTGCTTTACCTTTGGAGCGAAAGTAGTAGTTTTCATTGATCCACATTTCCTCTTCTTCCCACTCGTTCTCGTTAACGGCAGTTTCTGTTTGCAGTAAAGAGCAAGGAGCTCGTGTGCTATGATGAACCTCGGCATCGAACATGTGATCAGCATGCTGTTTGTCTTGTAGCTTGACTGAGGAAGTTTAATCGCTACGAGGGCCACACTCAAGATGTTTGGAATGCCACGTATCTAGAAACAAATCAAATGTGTTTATACTTGACAGCTACTTTTTAATGTTTTTCGAGTTTACTGATATGTATTTTGATAAATTTTCTCTAATAATTGTTGATTGTCGGCATTTAAAGATTTTGTGTTCACTCAAAGATAAATTTGACTAGAGAGATTTTCCAGGCCATTACGATTTACGATTTTAAATCGTTTTTAACTCCTAAACAATGTGAAGACCGGCTTAGGGTGTATTTGGCGAAGAAACTCCAGCTATAACTAATTATGATTATTATTGGTACATCAAATTTAAGAGATCTTTCTTTTTTCTTATTGATGAATTCCGTGAAGAAAGCCCAAGTTACTGATTAAACTATAGCTGCTGTTCGAGCAGTGCTTGAAGAAGGTCGACGAACATAAATTTATTCGGGCAACATTGGGCATTGGTATGAGTCAAATCCAAAGCATTTTATATCAACAGTTAGACGTGGGAAAACTTTGTTGTCGATGGATTCCACATAAACTGACCGCCGATCAAAAACAACACACCTATTGGTGCAGAAAACCGGGGAGAAAAAGAGAGAAAAAACCGCACTTCAAATTTGTTTTATAACATTGTTACTGGTGATGAATCTTGGATTTGTTTTGTTATAATCCTTAAAAGAAAAGTCAATCGGCTCAATGGGTCTTTCAAAAGGAACTTAAGCGTACAAAATTCTGACAAATTTGTGGTGGTGGTGGTAAGAAGATGGTTGCTGGTTTTCATTTTTTTCCTAATCAAGCTACATAGACGTACCGCTACTGTCGATTGGTACACAAATATCTGCTTAATGCATTGTTTTAAAAGTTCGTGAAAAAAGCCCAAAAGGGAAAATAATTGTATATCATAGCAACACCTCGCTCTTGGGGATGTCATTCCTCCATACGAGGAGGTTAAACTCGGAAAGGAGAGACTACACATGCCGCATAAAGTAAAACAAGTAAGTACCTGGATGCCCTGAAGATCAGCACCATGGACCCTCACCAAACAGTCCTGATCTAGCACATTGTGATTAATTTTTTGTTTCCAAAAATTAAAGATAAAATGAGTGGATTCACCTTTTCGTCTTTATAGAACCCTGATTTCTGAAGTACGCCAGGAAGAGTGGTATCATTCTTTTAAGGACTGGTTTCATCGAATGCTAAAACGTTAAAGGCAAATATTTTGAAAGCAATATAATCATTTACATTTTTAAAACTGATCCTTCTTTGATTTTCTAAAAATTCTTAGTGTCGACCTCGTAACAAGGTTGTTATGTTGAAGCATGAAGTCTTGGCAATGAAAATAAGTAGATATACCTGTATGCAATACTTCTGGCAATACCAATACATGCCGATGTTTTACGTGGTCTACTTCAGTGGCGTAAATAACGGCCCCACAGGCTCCACGGCACGGGGGGCCTCAATCTTTAGGGACCCCCAGACTGCCTTTAATGGTTTTCTTAAAAATGACATTTTGTATTCAGTTCAGCCATGGAAAATCGCTAGGAAGAGGCGCTGGAACAGTTCAGTTCACTAGTGACAAAGACAACAGAAGTGTACCATGTAGGCATTTCCTACTCTTTCTTGCTTAAGTGTGTAAAACAAGCTTACCTCCAAGTGTGTATGTTCTCAAAAGCTTGCAGAATCATATAGAGAAATTCATTAAAGCACGATATTTTGTTTAATACATTTGTTATAAAAGCCAAACAAACTACATAACATGTACAAGTACCTATGCGAAAATGTAGTCGATTGGCCAATAAATTGGATTATTTTGAATTTGGTCATAAGGTATAAACATTAATCAATATGTATTGTTCTAACCAGTTCTTCAGTGTTATTGCTGCTGAACAATAACTGAGGGACCACAAATAGAAGTTTGCTTGGATTAATACCTGAATATTGACAGGTAACGATTTTATTCCACCTATGTGCATTATGCGTTTAGCGAGTGTATATTATTTAGGAAAAGTAACCGTTTGTGTTGGTAATCAGGGAGTGTTATTTTAAGCTTTATTCTAAGTGAGTAAATATGAAATATTTGGGTGCCCACAAAACCTTAGCTACGCCACTGGTCTAATTTATATTATGATTTAAATTTAATTCGATTGTAATAATTCAACTGGCAATAGTTGTATGTATGTGATTATGTGCTTGGAACATAAATAAGGCAAGCATTTATTTATTTATGCCAACAAACTTACTGTTGGTGTTTTTAAAAATACAAGCCGTGTGTGGGCAATGTTTCAGAGGTACAATTGGAACTGAAAAACTCAATGCCACAGCGGGTATTGAACCAGAGACCCTCCGCTTACCAGGTGGGTGCTCTAACTATTAAGCAACTATATACGAGTACTTACAATAGTATGTCGCCATTGGGGTAATTTTCTCTGATGTGAGACTGCCTTTGTGGTTTACTGGGAGAGATACAAATTGGTTGTAGAATTTAATGCCATTCTGACAAGTTGTTACAGTAACTTAATGGTTAGAGCACCCACCTGCTAAGCGGAGGGTCTGTGGTTGAAATCCCAGCTGTGGCATTGAGTTTTTCAGTTCCAATTCTACCTCTCAAGACAAGCACTATCGAAATTAGTAAAAATGCATCGTCTTCTGCTTTAGGACGCCGTAAATAAGGATAGTTAGAGTCCGTATTTAAAATACGTGTATTTACATTCTCCCTCAAAAAGATCTACTAACACACATAAATTTGAAAAGCGAAAAGTATGACATCAACAAAAAGTAATTACTTCGTTTCACGCAACCCAACCTGCAAGCGAGAAAAACGCTTATTTAATAATGGTCGTAGGTGAAACTGCTTTCAACGACACATCGTTTTGTACTTGGGCATAAACTTTACGACATATGGGTTTTATAAGCAAATGTTCCAATTGATACCACCGATTACACCACAAAGTGTGTTACAAAACGTCCGAAACACCTTGTATAAATCAATCACAGTTCCAGGGTTACAAAAGGTTGAAAATCTGGAAAAGTGCAAAACTTTCCGACAAAATATGCATGTTATGCCCATTCCAATGAAACGTAAGCTTTACTGTAACGTGAACTTAAAGGTTGACAAGCATGTAATGGGACCTTTCACAGCGAATAGAGTAAACATATAAAGAAACATTCAATTAGACGTAAGGCCCAAAGTATCAAGTTTGTCTGAGTCAAACATAAAGAAGTAGCTAATCAGAGAACAATTCTGATCACGTGATTATTCTGCCATATCACATCAGACTTTTCGTCGGCATGTGTTGACTCGCTAAGTACCTTTCTGTGCAAGTACACCAGCCATAAATCACTGGAATATCCAATAAAAATGACAGCAAAACAAATTGTGATGACCGATGTTACTTTTTTGCGAGGTCTTTTAACCACCCTTGTTCATTTTGACACACGTCGTGTGAACTTTCGGTAATCTCCTTTCAGACCCCCATATTAGCTTAGCTGTTCTACATTCTCTTGCGATTGGCTACTGTGTAAGTTTCCATTTGTTTAGTTTATGCTTAAATTTTACATCGTTATTTTAATGCTTAATGTTAATTGCGAATGGTCCCTTAAAGCACCAGCGTATTCACAAACGTAAATGAAATATTAATTCTGAACTCTGATAACATTGAAATTGAAACAATAACCACACATCAAATTTGAAAACATGCGACAGATTCTTGCACAGCGGGAGGTCGAGTCCATGGATGAAGAAAAGACATTTTCAGTTCTTGTGTTGGATTGTAAAGCAAGTACTTCCTGGGTAGCAGTCTCCTGTCATCACCCAATGCTCATTCAGGTCAGTAATTTCCTCCCCATCCTCGAAAGAGGTAGCGTAGAAAGCTCTTTCTAACCCTTCTTCCCATCGTAAAGCGTTTCTTGACCTGAAGAATATTCACGCGCCAGCTTCCGTAGAGTGTACATTTGCACTAACGAACCAATAAACTTCAGGCCTGTTTCTTTATTTTATGATGGAAGTGATGGTCCTTTTTCAGCTAACAACATTTTCACTGCGTAAAATTGGCGCACAACAGGGCTGAACACGTGCCGTGTTAATCTTTAGCACACGTGGGACTTCCGGGGTTGGACACCGAGCGGAATGGCTGTGACCCGTATTCGGGAGGTCACGGGTTCGATCCCCGTAGCCGCGTACTCTGACATGAGTTTTTCCGTGGTTTACCCATGTCACTTAGGCGAATGCTGGGGTGCATTAATCTCTTCTCCATGGACTCCTTTCCCTTCATTTCTCACTTCCTTCCCTTTTCATCTTTCAGATTTGGTTGGTAGCGCGGTTCGTTCCGGCTATTGCGGACAGATGACAGTTGATTTGCACTGGAAAACTCTTCCCTGGCCCTCTCAAACAGTTGCTGCCCGAGCCACAAGGGTCGTCTCGTCGCCCTCTCCCTGGGTAGAGGGAACACTTCGGTTTTGCGCCAGGTGTCAATATCTGGAACTGTTAGGGACTTCTATGCGTCTCTGGGCTTCGTTGGCTCCGCTATCTGACAAGCCTCTGGTCTCACTTCGCCTCATCCCTTCCCCCTGGGAGGGTGGTAGCCCGCAATAGATCCTTGTCGGTGTCGCAGTGGGTCGAGGTGTCCCCCTCCGTTATACACACACCGGGGTTGGACTAAAGCTACCGGAAGTGGCGACACATGATGCTTAGTAAAAGGGTTTCCAGAAATGAAGTATTGCAATAGCTGCTGTTATCTCCACCACCTCATCAAGATGGTACATTGACTCAATGACAACTTGCGGATGAGAACTGAGCTTCTCGACCGAAAGGCGATCCTTTGTGCCTATGCCCCTGATGGGACACCCCCAGGAGGATAGACGAGGTGAATGGATCATTAGGGCGGCTGCAACGTTGTTACGACAGAGCGGTGACAGGCTCCCTACATTTTCCCAGTTAGAAGCACCCCAGCGGAGGCTGGCTTAGCTCCCCTCCCCCTTCAGGCTTGTACCATCCTATGGGACCCCGGAAACCAGTGGTTTGCCTTCCAATCCGGGGGACGGGATTTCCGGAGCGCATTTGTTCCTCCTGCCGTGGTGCTGCCGCAATGCTCGCCGACCCTTCCAATCCTGAAGGAAACCTAACGGGGTGAAGGGTGAAGTGAAATGATTAATGAAACGAAATGAAGGGACAGGAAATTCAGAGGAGATGGAAATCCTTCTCAGCATTCGCCGGCGAGCCGGGAAAACAAGATGATACATTATTTCAAATTCACCTAAATGCAGTTATTTACAAGTAGCATACTTGACGGTCTTGCGCGACGCTTCCGACAACAGAATACTCCTATAAAGCCTAATATTAGTATGCAAGCGCTACATAAAACGTTGTACTTCTTCAGGTATACCATAACGTAGTGTACGCTTTCCAAATGCGTTATGGTCTTAACAACTTTATGACTCGCAAGGTGAAGGTATCACCCGCTGTAATAAATCCAGAGTGAAACTATAAAGTTAAAACAAGTACATAATTCCCTCTTTACACTTTAAAAGGGAAATAAACGAATACCTGTATACACAACATAAAGCTGAATAACAGTTTTGTGTTTGACACAGCCGAACGCACCACGTGTATTTTACATCCTCCTGGCTAAAAGGGGATCACACTAAAGTAATTAGAAAATAACTGTGCGTGCTAGAAAGCAATTTATTTACAAGGAGGCTTCCTGAAACTATATACGGAAGTGACAAGCTCCCGCGTATTTTAATACAGTTTTAACGTCAAATAATTCGTTTACAACTCACCGACTTGAAGCCAAATAGAAAAAAGTAAAGAAGCAGAGAGAAAGAAAAAGAAACGGAAAAAAGCAGGAACGAGCAAGAATTTTACCACGGAAACTTATACTCCTTGCAGTATTGCATAGAATCATTTATAAATAAGTCACGAAAGTTTCTGCTATGATAACATAAGGGCTGCCTTGAAATCTGACGTATCTCCAAGTTACCAATGATAGGTATGTTTGGCTTTGCTTGCTCCTATCACTACATTTTTCTTCCCGTGTATGAAATCATACAATACACTAGGTTGCAAGGATTACGGCAATACATCGATGAAATTTTGAGGAAAAAGTACATAGTATGTAAGATACAATTTTGAAAGTCATACCACTTACTACGTATTTTTATTGTGCACAATCATTATGCCTATAAAGAAATATTTAATGAAATATTTTTGTAAAAGTTTATCTCAAGTAATATGAAGTAGAGAAAAATAAGCTTTTGTAAAAATAGTTCTGTAGAAACTACATTAATGTGAACGATAGTGCGTAGAGAAAGTCACGTGACTTAACACCAGATGTCTTAACTCGTGCTCTTAATAATAACTAAAGTTTTGCCATTATCTGCGAGGTTTAAAACAAACACCTATTGAAATCTCTATAAAACGACAAAAGATATTATTTTCAAATTGATTTTATGAAACAATTTCGAAATATGTTTAGGACTTTGTTAAACAAAACTCTCTAAGGTACCCCTATTTCAAACTGAACCATTTTCAACAAATTAGCCTACGCCTACAAAATACTTTGAACTTTTGGTTTCAATTACGTACTATGGCTTTTGTTCTCAGAGCTTTTTGAGGCTTCAATACGTTACTACTCAAATGCTCAAGAGCGCACTTCAAAGCCTGTTTACTTCCTATGCTTTTTACCACATTTGGATTTTTCTTTCACTTTTGCGCATTAGGATGTAGTTTGCAACCAATCTTGTTTAAATTTTCAGCAGAAACACGGGGAAATGAACTTTAAAAATGCATATGATTTCTTCCACACTTTTTAAATTTCTCAAGGCGCGACGTTATACATTGTACCACTCTGCTTAAATTGTTCCAAAAATGATATTTAAAGCTTTTTTTCTCTTCTAATTCAACCAGAAGAGTGCAAACAATTGTGTGTGTGTGTGTGTGTGTGTGCGTGTGTGTGTGTGTGTGTGTGTGTGTGTGTGTGTGTGTGTGTGTGTGTGTGTGTACACAGTTTTATCGATTAGCTTTTCATTTATTATCTGGCAGATTCTTTTTTTCAAAATTACAATTTAAATTATTTTTTCAAAGATATTAAGGATGTGCGCACGAAATTTGAGACACGTTTATAATTGTGGTAGAACAGCATGTGAAAAAAGTTTTGAAAAATGGATATAAAAATTACAGTGTTTAGACATTTCACCAATGGGCACCCTTAATTGATAAAATTGAGCAGTAGTCTGGTTGAAAATAAACACCAGCAGCTAGGAATGTGTTATTCCGTAATCTACTGCGCAGTACTGCTACATCTGGTTCGTAACTAGTAATAGTCTTTATTTTTATCTGACCAAGCAGCTGTCTTCTCAGTTACGATGTTTATTCATTAGACGTTGAGGTGAAAGGCCTATGTAAGAGACAAAGCTCCTACTAAGTTCCACTTGTTTTCGTCACGTTCTCAACTCCCGAGTTCACTGCTAACGTATCTATCTTCACAATTCCAGCTAACAAAACCCATAGATTATCAAGACAAATGAATACAGACACATGTCCTTCATTTCTGTTTGTCATACAAAACTTAAGACCTACCGTAACAAAAGGAATACGCATCCATTGCAAGTGCAAAATGCTTCTTCCAAAATGTAGATACTAAAAACGCTTGTTTAAATGGATGCAATATAATTTGCGTTTTCCATCCTCATTCCCTTGTTCATTTATAATTCGCACGAGCGTTTCTGTCTAAGGCTGTTCAGTCAACACTCATTTTGTCACACGATAGTCAGATGTTTCACCAACCTGGTTACTATAAGAAGGTCATAACATTCCATGAAACAACTGAATAGTGGCAGCACTTAAAAGACGGCTAAGTATTGAACATTTCAAACCAATGGCAACGTGCATTTCGGAAATAGCTAATGCCACAAAGACTTATTTGAAATAAATTCTCTGTATTAAAGGGACCTACTTTGTCTATCCGTTGTGGTTTACGAATTACACAAAATTATATATAATTACTTCCGAATCAAGTGGAATTCACAGGCTATTCCCAGAAAATTGAATATAAAAGTGTTATTTGCCAAACTAATTTCTTACATATGTGGTGTTTTAATCAATATCGTCACCAGCGTCATTTTTTAAATTGAAAACTTCAAAAATCTTTAATGCAAAGGGTAGTTTGAGATAGAGGGATATTCTTGAAAATCGCCTCGTGTCGCATCTTGACTCAATGACTTAATGACAACTTGCAGAGGGGGACTTAGCACCTCGACCGAAAGGCGATCTTTTGTGCCTATGCCCCTGACGGGGTACCCATCGGGACGATGGATGAGGCGAATGGACGTTAAGGGCGGCTGGAACGGTACATTTTCTCAGTTGGAAGCACCTCGGCTGAGGCTGGCTTAGCTCCACTCCCCCCCCCCCCTTGGGCTTGTACCATCCCAATGGGGGCTCGGAAACCAGCGGCTCGCCTTCCAATCCGGGGGACGAGATTTCTAGAAGGCATTTGTTCCCCCTGCCGTGCTGCTCCGCGACGCTCGCCGACGCTTCCAACCCTAAAAGAAACCTAACTGGATGAAGGGTGAAATTAAATTATTAATGTAACGAAATGGAGGGACAGGACATTCGGACGATATGGAAAACCTTCCCAGCATTCGCCTGACGACCCGGGGAAACCTCCGAAAATACTCATGGCTCAGGAAGATCGGCCATAGGGATCGAACCAGCGACCTTCCACACACCTTCCAGCGACACAGACGCACACGCGCTCACCTTTTTCTAAAAATGCCTAATTCTTAATTCAGGGAGCCTCAAAACGTATATTTTCTTGCAACATTTCAATATATCTAGCTATCAGGTACGTGGTGGAGAGTAAACACACATTTTAGGCATATTACACGCGTAAAATTCGCCATTTTGTTCCCGCTCTGGCCTATAAAACCCACATGCGTGTAAGGATAACACACCGATGTAGATCAAATTTCAACCGGTTGAACCTCTTTCGTATACAAAATCATACTGACATCACGCATTCACATTTCTGTTCGATCACACATTTTGCGAGAGAATAAAGGACAAACGTCAGCGAAGAGCCGCAGTTTGGCTCAGAGTAAACTCTTACTGGAGTTGTGCGACAAAATCACTCATTTTGTGCGTTCTGGACGAACCGCGTGACAACAACATTTGGCCCTTACTGTGAGAGTAGTACAGCTAGATATAATCAGCTAACTCTTCACCATTCATATAATCTTTTCCAGCAAGGGCTGAAGCAACCCACCCGTGAATACGCAGTTCTTGATCTATCAATTTGAAATCCTTATATGATAATTGACAAGTGTCCTACAAATAAAATCCCAATTTTGGAACCTCAAAATTACTCCATTACTAAGAAATTAATTATTTCGTAACATTTTAGATTTTAATTTTGCCCTTTTTCAAAATTCCCCTCGCGGTGAACGATTACATATTTTCGCTCAAAACTCAACTCCTGCACTATTAAATCATAATACAAAATCTGATTTGGGAAACGCTGATTAGTTCGGCTGTAAACATTTTCAAATACGAACGTATTGCTTGTTCTTATTTTTTGCACTATATATGTTATATAAAATATTTGTTCAAGTATTATACAAAAGGTTTAATGGCACGATCCATATACATTACATAAAAGAAGCACAATTCAATTTTGTTCAACAGGTATTTGCCAATGCTGAAAAAATCATCAAAATTGGTTGAAATTTGCATTACGTGGTGCGTTTTGAATACTGCAAGACCTAAAGAAGCCATTGGAGAAAGAAAAAAACATTTGCATAATGGAGTATCAAGCAAAATACACGAACACCAATTTTTAACTTTCTAACTACTCTATAAATATCGCAGCTATTGGAGTGTTGAAAGCACAATATGAAACTAGAAGATATAAACAGAGTACCTCACTAAAAATCTGAAAGTAGGTCTTCTTGACCACTGGACAAAATGTTACGGATGGAGTGCCTTGAACTACCGTAAGATTGGGCGAGTTGGACTCTGAGATGACGTTACTTTGTGTTAACTTTATAAGTAGGTGGGAAATAATGATTTCGAAACATTTTGTGTGTTCCATTCTCTACTCATAATGGTTTATTTGCATATATCTCATACAAACTATTCCTAAGAAAACTTTTTTTTTTTTCTGTTTACTTCATGGTGATAGAAATGGTTATCATGGTTACATTATGCATTTCGTTATAGGTATTAGAGGGATGGAGGTAACCATATCGATAGTCAGGTGTTCAAACTCGATTCCCTGTTTGCTGGCAACAAAATTCCACGCTCTTTCCATGAGCTCTTTCATTGCGAGAAACAAATGAATAGCGACAGAAGTTTAAAAATATTACGAAGTATTGAACAATTCAAACCAATTCTAACGAATATCTTGGAAATGGCGAATGCCCCAATACATTTATCAAAATAAACTCTGTGGTTTATAGACATCAACATTTCTAAGTTTTTGTCTATATCTTATCGCTTATCCATTACGAAAGATAATAGAAAATTCTTTACGAATGAAATGGGCTTCTGGCCTTTTCCAGAAAATTCAAGATCTATATTTCATTTGTCATGGAAGTACCTTAAATATGGAGTATTTTAATCAAAATTGTTTCAGCCATTTTTTTTTTTTTTCAAAAATGTTTCGTGTAAAGGGTAGTTTGCGGTTGTGAATTTTTCTGAAAATTGTCCTGTTATGTCTTTTTTCTAAATATGATTTATTTCTGAATTTGGGGGTCTCAAAACACTTCCACTGAAATCTCTGTGTTCAATGTTTGGATAGAATACATATTTCCTCTGTATTCTAGTTATGGTAGCGAAAGTAAAAAGGAATTTAGACCAAAGTTTCCCAATCTTACGGTATTCACCAATCAACTAATATGTTATATAATTTTGAGGTGTGCCTTTTCCACTAAACCAAGTGGGTACAGGAGAAGATAACTTTCAATAATCGGTTGTGCTCTAATTTTTCCATTCTGAATTATTCCCACAACACTTATTGGAGTAGGCATGTGAATGTTGTATTATGAGCTGAGTTTGTTTTGTAGCTAAAACACCGAACATAATTATTACAAACAAAACATCCATTGATTTAGTATCATGCAGCATTTGCTGCAATATTTTAGTACACCGTAACCTAATTTCACTATGAGTTACCAATTCTATTTTACGTTGTGAAATAGTAGTAGCTACTGAATTACTGATTATCCGTTCTCCAAAGTAATTTAATTAGAATTCTTCAAATCAGGCAAAATATGCTCGTGGTTTCTTTACATCTTTTATACTTACAGAGTTCGTCCTTCTGCTCGTGCCGATTAAAAATGTGATTTCTAATACTTTAGCACAGTAATGAAATGCCACTAACTATGATATAGAAAACTACTATTCCCGTTATTGAACTGCTCGTAAGGCAATGACTGAAGATGCCAATGTAAGTCAGATGATGTCAGAGTGACTCTTCGAACTTGTTTCACTGCACGGTCATTGCTAGGCTTCGGACGTGGTTGCTGTTTTGTTGTACTTTGGCTGGAAAATGGTTACTTGCGCACAGGGGTTCACTGTTACCTCCCGCTCCCCAAGCACTACCTGCCGTTCACCCTAAGTACTCGCTTGTGAACAACATACCGGTCGGTACACTAGAAGTACACCTATCCCAAATGCATGTCCGAAGCCTAGTCATTACCTTGGTGCAACTGAAATTTCTTTTGATTGTTTCATATTTACCCCACCTTTAATTGCCCCATCTATAACTGCAACGTCATATCGATGGCCTTTGAAACAATGGTATTAACTCATAGGTATACAATGGTTGTCCTTTGGGTTTTATACAATAGATCTCTCTCTCTCTCTCACACAAACACACACACACACACACACACACACACACACACACACACACACACACACACACACACACACACACACACACACACTTCCAGACGCGGGGAAATAGGAAATAATCTTGGCAATAGAAAAATTCTCAGCCCCTAGCCGGGAATCGAACTCGAGATCCTTCCCCCAGCAGGCAGGTGCTCTGACCAGCCCGCATCTGAATATACATATAATTATTAAGACATTGCCACTGTCATTATATTGAACAATTCCGAAGATCGTGACATTAAAACACTAAAAATAAGCCTGAAAACTACCTATGCATTTAACATCTGATGCGTTACATTCATATGGCCTTCTCATCCCTCTATCCTTTATTAGTGGGTGTACAAACTATTCGTGCGAAGGTTTGTTCATTTACCTACTACTATTTTAACCGAGATAAGCATTTGTAGAAACAGCTACATTAGACATTTCCTTATACATTCAAAGTGAATAGCGATAGTCAGATGTTAAGAAGTGGACGGTATTCTCTGGCCCTAATATTTCATATTTCATTCTCTTTCCATGCAATCGCATGAAGCAACTAACTATCGGCTGGACTTTAAAAGAATGCCATGATATTGAAAAATTCGAACCACTAATAACGTATATTTCAGAAATTGCTTAAGCAACAGAAAAGCTACTTCAAATAAATTGCATGTTTTAAGGAGTTCATATTTTTGTGCAGTAGGTATGCTTTTGTCTATCGCTTATTATACAAAACTATACAAAATTCGTTCCGAATGAAGACGTCACAGGCTATTCCCAGGAAATTCTAGATATATATTTCGTCATGTAAGTATCTTGAATATATGCTATTTTAATCAAACTGGTTAAGAGCCACTTAAAAAAAAAGTAAATTATCTAAGAAATGTTTCTTCTAGGGTAGTTCGAGGTGGGGGAATCTCTTGAAAACCTTTGTGTCTCATCTTTGGAAGATATTAAACTTATATATCAAGTTTGGCATTTAACAGACTTCTCGTTTTTGAGTTATGCTGTTCACGCACATGTGCACAAGACTTTTTTTTCCTAAACATACCTTCTTTAGTATACAGGGTGTCTCAAAACATTTCTGGTGAAATCTCTATATTGAATTTTTGGGTAGAATGCAATACATAGGTACTCTGCCTACTATGTACGTGGTAGAGAAAGTAAAAAGCGGAAGACAGAGGTGTGGGTAGCAGTCATATATTATATTTATTGCACTCGAGGCTAATCAGACACGTGAGAGAAATAAAAATGTTAGAAACATGAAAGAAACTAGTTTAAATCACAGCGATTTTGGGTAAATTATCCATAGAAATATAGTGTTATTCTAACACTTCGATTCCTGGTACCGGCGTGGGGATTTTCTCCCTCTGGGAGACCAGACCCGGGGTACACTCAGCCTTGTTAGGTCTATGAGGGGCCAATTGAGCAGCCGGGAGGGAACGGGGCGCTGACCATGTCCCATCTCCAGTACTGCACCCCACTCATGACGCCTATGGTGGGCAGAGGTGGGGAACGCAATGGTCGGGCGGTAGGCCTTTTTCCGGGTGGACTGTTGTGCCACGGGCTTACCTAACACGGTTTCTCATAGTGGTGAAGTTTTTGTTTATTTTTCTGAAAGTAAGGTCAGTTTGTCGGACGGCTCAAATGTATGAAGCTTGTTTAAAAAATTCAGGCGATCGAAAGTTCACCTACACGAAAAGAGGAACTCAACGTTTTCGATATACGCTAACTTTTCTGCGTTTACATTTTGACATCTCAAATCAATTGCTTTATTGCAATTCATTGGAACAAATCTCGAACAATTTGGCTGGCTTTGAGTTGGTCGATGTTCGTTACGCATCCTCTGTACGCCGTAAATTTGCATTAATAGAAAAGAAATAAAGAAAGAAAACAGGCAGAGGATGTTGCTTGGAAGTCTAGAAAAGAAATCTGATATGTTGCACTCAAATGAGTTTCTCTACTCTTGTACTATTTTACAAACTCTTATTCGTCTATCTTCTTCATGGTAGTAGAAATAAACATTTGCAGAAATTAACTTATTGCTAATTTCCTTGTAGGTCCTAGGGGAATATGGAAATACAGCAGGCTTTAAGCGATAGTCAAATCCTTTAAAGCTGGTCGCTATATGAAAGCTATGAAATTCTGTTCTCTTTGCAGAGCCAAGACAAAAAGTGAACAATGATCTTCCATTTGAGAAAACTTTCAGTATTGCAAAACACACAAACAACAAATAATCAAAATCGTTAGAACGAGTTTCGAGAAAATCAACATTTTCGAAAAATTTTCCATATAAAATGTACTTTAGGGTAGAGGAATTTTCTTCAAAATCTTCGAGTCGCATCCTAGAAAGATATTGAACTTAAATACCAACTTTGGTTTTTAACGGACTTTTCGTTTATGAGCGATGCTGCTCGCGGGCGCACACATACACACACACACACACACGCGCGCGCGCGCACGTACAGGGATCTTTATCTAAAAATGCTTCTTTTTTGGATTCAGGGGGCCTCGATACATATATTTTCGGTGAAATCTCGAGATATCGAAATTTTGGATCGAACGCAATACTTCCCCTAATTACTATAGGTACGTAGTAGAGAAAGTAATAATTTAATTATTTGATAGTGTGGTGGAATTGTTATTTATTTCGCTAGCATATTTAAAAATCGATATTCTTAACAAAGCGTAGGAAGGAAACTTGAAGGTCTGAAAGTGAAACATTTGACTGGAAAATGTTTAAGGAACATGTATTTGGAAGACAAAGTTGCAAAATGTTGAAATGGCATTGCAAGGAAATTTTCCAGTAGATCATTAAAACGAAAATGTTTCCCTGCCAGGGGCTACTAGATGCTTAAGAAATGCAGAATTTCCAAAGTAAATCAAATAGGCTTGTAGCCCACTCCCCAAAAAAAGAAAAAAGGGGAAAAAAAAAAAACTAAAAGGCAATCAACAATGTAAAATGTTATTAGAATGTGTCGATTTAAATGACACGTGCAGGTAATATTGTGAAAGCTTTTACATAACATTCAAATATTGCAAAGAGATTATCATAAATTGATTTTGTGGCACGTGCACCAGCATTATTAGGAATCGTCTGGTGATGACATCGCGATGAGTAGCTCATTGTGTTACTGCGGTTAGATGCACCAACTCAATGTATCCCTGTCTAATTACAACATAATAATTTACCTGTGTCGAGAACAGACAGAATTGCGGTTATAATCACTCCCCATGACCATATCACTGCGTCACAACGCCACATTATACCAACTAGTGCCGAGTGCAGAATAAACCATGGTTACAGCCCCTACCTCGTATCACAGTATCACCGTTAAGTCACCGTGACCCGTCTTAGTAAACGGATTTTGATGGCCGAAAATGTTAGAAAAATTACTATAAAATGACTATCATTTTTATGATATGACATAATAAATACAAAGGAAGATCTACAGCTGATTTATGCAATTTATTAAAATTGGTGTACAAAAAGTTATATACTCATCATCAGGGAGCGGGGTTTTAGTAAGAAATTCTCAAGTTAACCATGCACCTACAAAGGGAAGTGGAAGCGATTGCGACCTTGCAGTGCTCTTGTAAACAAGTAGAGTGGAAGACAGTAAAGCCCTCACGCTACCTGCCGACTCTATACTCCATGTTGTTAATGTTATTTCTATGTTTACTTACTAAAACCCCGCTCCCTGCTCATCATACTTGGATATAACTGCTATACGTACAAGTAGAAGAAGCAGGTATAAGATCGGTGGATCGTTTAGAAAATTAATTAAATATATGTTTGATCCATGTTCTTATTAAAGAAAATTAGGAAAATTAGTTTGAAACTGAAACATTAACTCCTTTGAGTTGTCCGATTATAGCGAATGAAGTGGACTTCACAGACTATGTGATATGATATAAAAGTGACTATAGTAACCTCACTGCACGCAATAATACCTCACGAAAAGGGAAAACTCACTGATCTCATTTAGAACACATAACTTCAATGATACCTGCTCCTATGGCAACAACCACCCCTCCACCTATAAGTAACCCTTTCCAATAGGAATGCGATTCTTCGCCAAGAAAGCGAATACAAACTTACTCTTATTTTTCAGTTGAATAGCGAAATTGAGAATCCTTGAAGAGTTATCCTAATGTAAAATGTCAGTATATATAACTATTTTTATATACTGAATGTAAATACGAAAATTACAAAATGACTATAAAACTATTACCTAAGCAAATAAAATAACATTTCCTAATAAATATGTATTTTCATAATCTGGGATCCATAATAAAGGTTGCTGTAGTACACGTTAGCAGTGCCTATGATACAACCATTAAAAGATGACATCTTCTCGGAACCCGAGCCCTGCTGTTTTCAACTAAGCTCTGTATCTCATTATCATAGTATTTAAAGGATCGGCGCATGCGCAAAAGGATTTTCATGCTCGTACAGCTGCTCTACCAGAATTTGCAAGGCTACTGCCACTAACAGACATACTTTTATTTCTATGTGATAAAAGTGAGAAATTTTCTCCCCGTTGATTTGGCTGCTAGAATATTTTTGAGTGGAGATGTACCTTCTAGTGCCACTGTATGTCACCAAGATATATATTTTAACAAAAGTATTTGCTTTCAAGAAAACCCTGCATTATGTCCTTTCGAGTCCAGGCTATTTACACAAATATGTGCTTCTTCAACCCTTAGCTTCTCACCAAAAACCAAAACCAGATATTGCTTTATACCCTTGTGTTACTCGCTAAAACCAGAGTTGAAGTTTTCTTTGTTTGTTTATATACTTATTTTGCGGCTAGAAAGGCCAAAGAAAAGGGAAGTGAAATATAGTAGGGTGAATTACTTTAGCATGCGTCATATTGATCAAATTTACTGTGTATTTAAGCATCTAATACCTCAGATACGTGCTTGCTGAAATATATCAGTAAATGTAGGCGATAGCAAAGGAGTAAACTATTGGCGATTGACAGATCCATTTTACTTCCTCTACCACGTACTTAGTAATTAGAGAAGATATTGTGTTCCATCCAAAAATTCAGTAAAGTTATGTCGCTGGAAATACACTTTTTGAGGTCCCTTGAACCAAAAAAACATTTTTAGAGAAAGGTCCTTGTGTGTGTGTGTGTGTGTGTGTGTGTGTGTGTGTGCGTGCGTGCGTGCGTGCGTGTGTGTTTTTTTTATAGCATGCCCCATTCCGTATGAATACTACATGTTTGCATTTATTTATTTACATACAATTTACATTTTATATACATGTATATATTGTTGGTGATGTTCTATTTGAACATTTACATTTTTATTTACCTCTAATTTTTTATCTACCTTAGCCTAATTGAATACTTCTCTATTGTGATATTTACAGTTTTTTTTTTTTATTTGATGTTTGTTGTTTAATCCTATTTTATTTTGTTTGACTTTATTTCTTTAACCTAATGCTATTTTACGAATCATAAATCTAGTACTTATCATATAGTGAAAGGCAAATAGTATTGTACTCGTAACAGCAGTAGAGTATTGAAATGTGTTTGGACAATGATACTGACTGCAATTTTGGTAAGGAGTAGAAATTACACACACACGCACGCACGCACGCGCACACGCACACGCACACGCACCCACACCCACACCCACACCCACACCCACCCACCCACCCACCCACCCACCCACCCACCCACCCACCCACACACACACATATATATATATATATATATATATATATTTGGACTTAAGTCATTCTATTTCTGTGAATTTTATAGCATTAATGAAGTTAACGAAAGGTTGTATGAAATTGTTTCCAAGTTCTTCTTTGTTTATGGGCCAAGTAGCACCTTTACTTTGTATTTTCCTAATCATGTTGTTTCTCTGGTTGTTTAGAATTTTGCATCGAAATATAATGTGGTTTACTGTTTGGTCCTCTTCTTCACATTTGCACATTGTGGCGATATGATCTTAGCTTTCCATATCCTGTTATCATTGCTGTGAACTCCGGAGATATTGGTAACCGTTGCTTCAATCTTCTTCTCACGGATGGGAAATATTCTTTGGTTACTGCTCCTTTCCTTGATGCTGTCCATTGTTGTTGCCATTCTTCGAGTCCAGTTTCTTTCTCTCTAGTTACTATAGCTTCTTTTGATACTTTGTCATATATTATTTCAGTGTCTTCCGCGGCAGCTTCTTTTGCTAGTCTGTCCACAAGTTCACTTCCGTGTATTCCCGCATGTCCTTTCACCCAGCCGAAATGTGCGTGTGCGTGTGCGTGTGTGTGTGTGTGTGTGTGTGTGTGTGTGTGTGTGTGTGTGTGTGTGTGTGTGTGTGCGTGCCTGTGTGTGTGAGAACAGTGCAACTCAAAAACGTAAAGTCTGGACTACCCTTTATAAGAAAGTTCGAATATTTTAATTTTCTCTAAAAATACCTCTTAACTATTTTGATTAAAATACCGCATCCTTAAGATATTCATGAGAAATGAAATTTATACCTTGAAGTTTTTGAGAATAGCCTCTGAAGTCTCTCTGAAATCATTCTGGATGATTTTTCTGTAAATGGTAACTCCTGAGGGATAGACAAAACCTTATTACACAAAAAATTTAGATCTCGTTAAAACACACAATTTACGTAAATAATATTTTATGGAAATAAACACTCTCGAGAAAGTTATTGTTATTGTTTTGAATTTTCAAATACTTATTTCTTAAATAAGAAATCCCCATTCGTTTTTTATGTTCTGGCCATATAAAGAGAACGGAATTTAAAAGCCTTCACATAGCAACTAGTTCTTAAAACATTTTGGCTATCGCTTAAGCCTTGTGTATTTTCTATTCCCATTGTACCTGTAATGAAATATGTAATTAGCCATTTCTATAAATAGAAGCGTTTTTAAGACTAGTTTGTACAAGAATAAGCAGAAAAAGCAATGTGAGTGCACACATTTTTTTATTTAATTTTCTTCTTTTTAAGTGTATTGCTTCAGAGTTTGGATTTTCATTCAGAAACGCTCATATTGTAGGTGCAACTATTTTATGTGTTGGACAAACCCGGGTGCTGATGCGTCCGTTAAACAGATAAGAGCCTCACTTATACGTGGGAACTACTATTTGGAAGAAGTCAAGTCAGATTATCTGGTTACTTACTTGCACCAAAGCTGGACAACCTGCCCAACATTTGCGGTGAAATGTAGGTGTAGAAAAGATCTTAGGTGATGAAAAAGGTATTTTATACTATCGCGAGCATTTTGGCTATGGAGATGTGTGACGTTTCTGATTGTCAACCAAAAAATCATCGACTCAAGAACCAAGAAAATGTCAATTCAAGTTGGGGAAAATGTCACGAAATCTACAAGGAAAATGTATTAGCGTCAGACGTTCTAAATGTACACAAAGAAACTGCACCCGTAACTAACAACAAAACACGACACAAATTTCCTCTCACATCATTTTATAGGCTTTTGCTGACAGGTAACCTTTGATCTTAAACACTCACTTAACCTTTTCTAAAGCCGTTCGCTTTCACTTCATACCGTTAAACAGTTCACAATCTTCTAAAACATTCTTTGGTTGTGATTTGTAGAACATGTTCACGTCTTGGGCTTGAGAAAAGTGGGTAAACATGTCCAATAATTGTAATAGAGGGTTTTTAATTTATTATTATGTATGATTCTTTAGAAACGTTGTCGTAAAAATATTTTGTTATCGGGGGGAGCATAAAATATTTACATGGCGACTCAAATAACCCTAAGCGGAGGGTGGGTTGCGCATTTGAGCCATTTTCTGATATTTCTCACATTTTTCCCCCAAGATTTCAAGTAGTGTCTTTGCAAAATTAGCTACGCGTATGGAAAGTAGCCGTGTACAGAACAAGGTTGGAAAGGGGTGAAATCAGACTGCAAAATTGAATGCCATTGCCGGGATTTGAACCTTAGATCTTCCATTCTTCATTCGGTTGCTCTAATCACTGCGCTATAATGGCAACATGCCGGCATGACGTTAAATTTTCTAACAGACTCGCAATTTTTCCCGAAAAACCACAAGGAGATCTTAAATGCATATGGGACAACATACCTTAATGGCGACTTATAGCATTGCAACTGAGTATTTTGATTACATCCCTTAGTTATACATATGTTAATCAGTTTCTAAATTGTGTATTTTGAGTGTAAATATACCTTGTGTAATAAAACAAGCATAAGCAGAGTTTCAATCCAGTTTTTATGAGTACATTTCTCGGTGCGTTTTTCCCGATAACGCAATGTTTTAGCATTTGAAATGCTCCCTACTATGCAATTTTAGAGTTATCGGAGTGAAACTTCGGAAGCGGCTTCCTCAATGTATGCTAACTAAACTTGCTATGCAGTTAACATAAGGCAAATGTGTTACGGCACGAAGCTCCCCAAGTTTGGTAAGTAATGTGTGAAGTATATGTTGTAAAAGACGAAAACAGTTGAACAAAAGCTTTTAAACCAATTAATTTAAAATGTATTTCATCATAAGGAGTTTTATTTAAATAACTTAAATTTTTATTTGTAATTTAAATCCAGAAACCATTACATACTATTACATGTATGTTCCTTCTGGCTTATTTCTTTTCTTTATTATATTATACTTTAATCTATCTTTTCTTTTTCAACAACTATATTTTAAAAAAATAACCAAATAATAATCACCAAAAAAATAACCAAACCAAAATTTAACTTAGCTATGATCTATTGTTCATCCGATATGACACAATGTTGGAGGACGTTAATTTAAAAAAAAAAAAAAAAAAAAAAAGATCTATTGTTTCTCAAAAAAGCGGCCATTTACACTAGAACATGTAATTCACAGGAGCGGTTGCTCAAAGAAAAAATGGAGCAAATAAATTCGCATATATTTGCAAAGAATGGGGCTGATGGCTCGAGCACACGGAAGCTGCCATATTTAACAGTAGAACCAATTGTGAAACAAAACTTTCCCTAAAATGTGGGCCAAAGTTTACCACTCTCGTCCAAAGGGTGAATGAGTTATAATTTGTGTCTATGAAATGGTGTACAGTTCACATGATACCAGATGCAGTACCATTTTTACTTTCTTTGCCACGTTATGTACATAGTAGGTAGAGAAGGTACCCCATCCAAAAATTTGATATCGAAATTTCACCACAAATACTTGTTTTGAGAACCCCTGAATAAAAAACAACCTTTCCAGATAAAGGTCCGCGCGCGCGCGCGTGTTTGTGTGTTTGTATCCATGAACAGCTTAACTCAAAAACGAAAACTGCGTTAAATGCCAAAAATGGTAATTAAGTTCCGTATGTTCCAAGGATGCGACACGAAGATTTCGAAACTTGATTTTATCAAACACGGCTCAAACGATTTTGATTAAAATCCATATGTTTAAGATATTTCCATGACAAATGGAGTGCATATTTTGAATTTTCTGGGTATGTCCTCCGGTCCTCTTCATCCTGGGTGTCTTTTGCGTAGCTGGCAAGCCGTAAAAGCTAGACAAAATTTTGTTACACAAAAATGTAGATCTTGTTAAAACACGCACTTTATGTCAAATAGGGTTCGCTTTTTATTTACAAATTTATTTATTATTTATTTAAGTGAACCATTCCTGTGGTACCTATTCCTTGTTATATGTTTGAATATATTACTGATTATACTTTTCTTAAATAGGAAGGCATTTTTATGCCTTGCCTCTTAAAATATTTTGCTATGGCTTAAACCTATTGTATTCTCTTCTTCTCATTGGAAACATGTAATCACACAATTTCTGCAAATATTTATCTAGTTTAATACGAAGTTTATAGAAAATAAGTGTTTGTATTTAAAGTATAGATATTGTGCCTACAACGATAAAATTATAGAGTGAATTCCAATTAATAAGAGCGCTCAAAAGTTAAAAATGTCTTCCTTTAAGTTATTTGATCCGTTTCCTTTGCAATGAAGTTTTACTTGCTAATTTTCTCTGTCCAATGGCTAGGAAAAAGGCAGCTACCAGACTATTTTATAATGTATCTACTTACAGTACCAAAACCTCATCACATTAACTAACGGAGTGGTCGAGTTCTATGAAGTTGCAACGAACTTCAACCTACCTGCTGTAAAAATCAACTGCATATAGCATTTCACAGCGTTTCAATTGGCGTTGCAATAAAAAAATCACCGAAGATAACATGGTTTCACTAATATCCCATGAAATTCCAGAAATGAAATTTATCTTGGTCATAAAAAATTAGATGTCCACTACTGTTGCATATAGTACTCCTTGTTGACCCTAAAACATGGGGTGGCTAACATTTTTTCCAAACATCTTATGTTGATAGAAGACACCTTGGAAATAATCCAACCAAGTTATTTTGTGATTTGATAAAGCCTTTCTCACATATTAGATTTTGGTTAGATTAGGCTACTGTATTGCTTATCCGGGAGGAAGTTAGTGGGTAGGCGTTTGCCGAAGTGAACGCACGTGCAGATTGTTGCCCTCTTCTAAAACCAGCGTATTATCTACTGGGATTTTCAAAGCAAGAATGTCAGTGGATTTGTAAGAGCAAGATAACCCGCCGACCTTGACAGTGATATGCTACATACCGGTCGGTGGAAATTAAGGTTGCCGCTGGGGTGTGTCGCCAGTTACTAACAGTGTCATTGTTGGGAATCAGCAAGTCTCATGGCATTCCTACCTGAACCAACTTCAGTCATGCTACAAAGGTAAGCTCTAAGGATGACATCTGAGGGAAATTCTTGTCGTTAAACGTTTTGATTGATTCTCTTCTACAAATGCAGGTAGTCACTATGTTTTTTATGGAGTAATTGTGCTAGGTTAAAAAGAATGCATGGGGCTAATAACTCTTAACGCAAACTTAATGATGTCGCTGCATGATAATTTGAAATTAAGTTTCTAGATAGATTATTTTTGTTACATTGTGGCAGATGCCGCGATGACCTTTACTCTCAGTACTAATTTCCCAGAAAACCTTTGCCTTCCAGACCTGGTGCCATTAAATAAAAAAAAAATAAATAAAATAAAATAAAATAAAAATACTGATATCCGTGGTCTTCCACAGATACTCTTGCTATATGAATTGATAATTTATAAAGCAGTTAGCCGAGTCCTCTGTGCTCACAAAACCTTGTGCTGTCTTTACAAATAGGTAGGAAAAATGTAAACAATTTTAACTCCACGTGGCCAAAGTTGTCCCATCTTCCAGTATAATAATGTTTCCCAGTTGTTTCAAAATATATCAAATTTCACAAGGGAACTTTCGATAGGTATCCGGCAAGGAGGAGGATTAACGTCACGACAAAGTTAGCTGATCCGCGTAAAGGAATGGACAAGCGTAACGTCTGGAAAGTGAACAACTACAAGGGACAGAAACAGCGTGTACATTACTTTTATCGTTAAATCTTACACGCTGCAGGTAATAAACTTTTTAAAGTGTCATTCAAAGATTCCCTTGACACGCTGTCTGGACTTCTTATTCCCAGTTTGATATCAAATGGCTTCCTGAAACACCTCGAGGTGGCAAGATTTACGATATAATGTTTATGATACCTAGACTTCTGCTGCTAGTTTTATGCTGCAAAAACGTAATGAAATGTTGGGAGTCAAAGACGAAATTCTACACCACTGAAAGTATGCTTCAAGCTTTTTCATTATTTTTGAAGTTATGCGACTGCACACCTGGAAGTCCATTTGTGTCCAGGAAAGGAATGGTGCAAATGCAAATCTCATAACACACGCTACAAAGACCTTGGCATTTTTAACGCCCCTGTATAGTTGTGCGAATTATATTTTCGGTTCTGGGCCAGAAGGATAACCTCCGAAATTATATTTGTGCGTGCAAATCAATGATCATTAATTATCATGTTACTATTTGAGTAAATAATACATATGCAATATGTATACAACATAAATATAATTGGTCATTTTTGTACATTGTGCAAATCAAATATTTGTGCAAAGGCCAGCAGGGAGAGTTGGCATCTTTGGGCTTGCTTATTCAAGTGCAGTGTAATATCGACGTTGCTCAGTTTTAGAAAGATAAGGATATCAAGCATAGTAGGAATCATACTAAAGAAATGACCTCACTGATAAGATTTTACAGTGTAAAGAAATACAGGACAAAACACTGACAGAAAAATTCGGAGGCGTGCAGCCTCTTAAAGTGCCTATTTAGATCCACCATTAGATTCCATGGAGTACACGTGATTGTTACTACCTATAAAGAGAATATACCTACATTTGACACCAGAGATGCGGTTTTCTCAAGCTCCTTCCTTGTTGTTTAACGTCCAAGGTAGTAACATAGCCCTTGTACGATGGACAATTGAGAGCAGGCGAGGCGAAAACAAAGTAGATCTGTCGTCCCTACTTGTTTGTATCATAGCCTGCAATAATGGTCGTTGTTCAAATTCATCTGGGCCTTTATCTGGATAAAGCGCTACTGCTCAACTTTGAGAAAAATGTAAAGACAGAGAGAACCATTAGCTACATACTACGCACTATATTTGCCAAATTCAACATCTTGATCTTGAGAAACAACATGAAATCATTCATAACATTGTTAACGAAGCAGGGATTTGCTATATTGGATTGCATAATTCATACTAATGAACTGACCTTTAATATCGTATCTTCTAAATCTGCCTAGAACTTAGCTGTTCCATTTTACAGAATGTCGACATTTGCAGAATATTTCTTCAATCATCGATGAAACATCCTTGCTTATGTTTAACTCTAGAGTGTGTATATAATTTTGCGGTTATGTCCCTGACACTAGACGATAGTTCCCCAGTGAGAAAATCCAGTGTCACTAAGGGAAAAATATATATATATATATATATATAAATAATAATAATAATAATAATAATAATAATAATAATAATAATAATAATAATAATAATAATAATAATAATAATAATAATAATAATAATGATAATAGTAAGTGAGTGAGTGAGTAAATAAATAAATAAATAAATAAATAAATAAATAAATAAATAAATAAATAAATAAATAAATAAATAAATAAATAAATAAATAAATAAATAAATAAATAAATAAATAAATAAATAAAAGGTAAGATAAGCAAGGAACTAGGTCAAGGGCACGGTCTTCATTTTCCTACACACGGGAATTTGTCTAGGCAGACCAAGCAGATAATTTCACATTCTGTTGTCATGTTCTGCGACTAGTGCCTAATATATTGGAGGAGATATCACCAGAACTTAGGCGACTACACGCCTTATTATGAAGCTTAGTCAAATTATACTTTTCTAGCCTATTTGTGTACCTGTGTTTTACTGAAAGCAAAATGCAACGGGAATATTAAGAATTATTTAAGCGATTGAGTTGAAATGGGGAGATGTTAACACCCTAAAGAGAACAGTGAATTTAAAGTGGCATAAAAATTGGAAACAATGTGTACTCGTGAAAGGACAGGTATTTCCCTGTAAACGATGATGACTAGTAGGCACAAAGATTACCTGCTGATAAAACTCCAGCACCGGACTAGAAACTTATGGGTGTCTCCTCTTGTAACTGTACAAAGATTTTGGCGTTTATGTCAAGTTTAGAGCAGCAAACAGCAAATGCTATGGCTCGACAGCCCACGAGGGCGAAGACCTACCACAGAAAGGCGCCAGCTTCTGCCTCCTTTCATACAGGATAATATGGACAAAGGTTATAGCACTTTATTTCATGTAATTCCCTTGAACATTAGTAAGAATCATAATAAACACTCACTGACAAAGTTAAGAGAATTTATCTCTAACTGACTAAATGCACCATGGAAGCTTCTTCAAAGAATTCTTTGGGTATCTACTATTTTATCAATGCAATAAATTTTGAGCAAGTGTAAGCGCACACCTGAAACTCTGTCCCAATTCTTTTTGAGATTTGAAAATGAATCCAACCCTTGGTTTTGTTAGCAAACGTGCCAGTGCTCAGTTGAACATGAATGGCAATATATTCATATAAACAAATAAACAAGTTCCATTCATTTTGTATCAGGTAAGAGCGTCTAATATATTTATTTACTTATTGAACACGGTGCAAGTTATTGCTAAAGCTAAGGAACAGTGAAAGCTCTTTAGTATTGATTTCTGTCACCATTATTTGGAGTGAGAAGCAAGCTTCTTCCAAAACCTATATATACTTAGTTTAGTTATTGCGTTTTTATTTTCTAAAAGTTCATCCTTATTTTTGTTTTCTGGTGCGAATAACTTAACCCTTCTCAATCACGCGTACTTTCAAAGAACACAATCACAATGGGGCCCTGCAGACCGAACATTTCCCAGCGTTAGAGGTAACATTTTCAGAAGTGTCTATTGCTTAAATTGCGACTTTACAGTAATTAACAAAATAGATCACATATACTTATTTAAAGAATTCCAGGGCTCTTGTATGAAAGGTTTATTTCAACAATAGTTAACTAATTTAATATATTGGAAATATAAAGAGGGATGTAGTCCCTAGACGTACGTGGAACCAACCTCCGGAATTTGACTGAACTTCGTCCTATCGCATGATCAACAAAATCACTAAAGACATTTTAATATTTTTCGTACTCGTCACTACTTCTTTATTGCTTTTTCATTTTCTTTGATAGTCCCCATTGGTCCCAGTACTAGTCTGATGTCTAATGCAATATATAAAATATTACAATAAAGCAAGACTTCATAACTGCTCTATGAAGTCGTGATTACCTGCCCATACCATGAAGGAAGTGCAGAATGCCATTTTAACACTTCATACATTAATGTAGAATAATGTCAATTAAATGATATAAGCTTAAGTTGACCTAACTTCTTTGGAAAATTAATTCATTGTTAATATTATCAGTTCCTGTCGAGTTTTTATTCTTACAGTTCTTTGCTAAAGTAAGTTTTAGTTCTTCGTAATTGGGTCCACGTCTTCATGTATTTCCATTTTAACTTCCTCGTTTACTGTTGCTGTTTCTTCTCGAGTCCATTATTTCTGGAAGTATTTTAGCCATTCATAATTTGTTATTCTATTTAACTTTATATTGTCTTTTTCCTCCTCACTTAGGCGTTTTACAATTTTGTATGCTCTCTGTTGGTTGCCGTGTATATAATTTTATGTCTGCTATACATATATTTATCACATAATTTGTCTTACTTCTTTTATAGCAATAGCTGTTTCCCTTTTATCTTGCACTTAGAGTCTGCACTGCGAAGGGTCAAATGTCGCTGTAGTGGCGTGTCACAGTTATGTAAACCTTAATAATAAGTGTAGAGAAACAAATGTTTCAGTGTGAACATTACGCAAGCTCGTCAATAAATATGACGATTGACAATTTGAAGAGGATAACTCACTATATGAAACGTGCCGCGAATGTTTAGATTTTATTGGGAGAGTATGAAGCAGGGCTTATGCACGGATGTGCTCAATCAGAAGAGAGAATTAGCTGGTAGGAGGGAGTCCCGGAGAGTGCTTGTAACATCGTGTCCCATCTATGGGCTCTATTTGGTTTCATAGTTTTCCTTATGACACACGTGTTGATGTTTGGAACAGTCTAACGGCCTTTAACTGTGTAGGTCACATTGGACTGTGAGTGAATGAAATGGTTGAAATGATGCTCATATGGGCCCGGGTTCCCCAGAGCTTAGAGTTGCCTGTTATTCCTCTTCTCGGGATAAGGGAAAACTCCATAAGCAACCTTATCCCGGTAATTCATCCTAGCCTAGATTCGAACTCGGAACTTCTTGAATGAGAAGAAAACCGCTACCCCCATAACACGCAGGTGAGCTAGCACATCTATTTCAGTATAAAGAAGTGTGGTTGCAAACGCGGGCGCATGTATAAATACCGGGAGAGCAAAAAAAGTTCGAACGAGCTGCGCGGTGTTTTGCCTGTCCACATTCCTCGGCGCTTGTTGACGTCTGCCACTATCATAGAAAGGCGCGGATGAAACCATAGAACACTTTAAAAAACTACTTTTATAGGCTTTACTTACCAACTTTATGAAATGACATGTTGGAACTGGCCACCGCCGTTGTCCATACATTTTTGGCACCTCTTTAGGAAACTATCAATCACTCGCCATAGTTCACCTTGAGAAATACTGACAATTTCCTGGCGGATATTTTGTTTTAATTCTTACAGAGTGTGTGGGTTTGTCTTGTACACTTTGTTTTGAGTTGCCACAGAGATAAAAATCGCAGGGGACCGAGGGGACCACAAATCTCTACTAATATTTCTGTCCAGAAACACACTTTCAATTGCTCTCATAGTAGGATTGGTTGTATGAGCTGTTGCAGTCTTATTATAAAAAAGGCAAAATCACGCTCCCTGTCTGTTAATTCTCTCTCTCTCTCTCTCTCTCTCTCTCTCTCTCTCTCTCTCTCTCTCTCTCTCTCTCTCTCTCTCCCGGTAGTTTGCTGTATACCAGTTGTGTTGTATGGCTTTTTCTTCCCTTTTTTTGGTTTATATTTTGGATGTAGATACAATTACACACTTCACTAGTTACACGACAATGTGCCTGTGTTAATATCTACTTTACATAGGTGTTACTTGTCTGGTTAAATTTGCAGTTTAGCTCTCTAGCTCTAATAATACTTAAATGTCTACCATTGGCCTTCTGTGAACCTAGATGGGAGCAAAGAGGTTGTTTATTGCTCATTGTTGTCTTTTTTGTCCTATTCACAGAACACTAATTAGTGTCTGTGAACACTTAGCAGAACTAGCAGGCTAATGCACAAAGTTAAACCGAGCATGCAATAACATTGCGATTTCAAGTCTTGCAAGACCATCCAGCATACTGCGAACGAAGTCGGTGCGCGTGAATCATCAACACGCGTTTCGTATTGCGATTTTTAGCACTTCACAGTTTTAACTGGATCTAGTTCAATTTTCAATGCCGCTTCACTTACTGTCTGATCACCAGAAGAAGGCGAGCAGGGTGTGCGGTATGAGAAGGGGCCTAAATTGTTGCTCGTGTGGTCAATTTGTTTACTGCGATATGTGTGTATCTGTGCATGTGAATCACTCTTGCTGCAAGATCTAACATTTGTATTTAACTGCTGTGATAGGGATGACGCATTTATCTGACAAGATTGTGTATTGTATATCATTCTGTAATTCTGTAATAGGGATGGTAGAAAATGCTTACGTAGCACATAGCCTCCTTCTGGTGGTCAGACAGTACTTCTTACTGTGACTTCACTAATGTGATTTAGTTCAATGTTACCTGTCATTCCAGTTTTCTTCACGATGTAGTGGCTTAATGAAATAAGCGCAAAACAGCCTCTTCGCACAATTCCTTCGTTGCGGAGTCGAACACAAGAACTCTCTAATCTCTCGTAGAACAGCACTCATTGTACGCAATAAATATCGTCGCAACCACGCTCTGAGAAAGTACAGTATTACCAGCACTTTATGTCGTAATCGCTAGTTGCCTCACTCGCTTACATAGCTGCTGGAATATTCCAAAGTGTTCTAGATAGTTTGGATGGTGGGGAGAAAGAAGCTCCAGAACAATCCCGTTATCTCACGATATCGCTTCTGGTAATGCTGGGAAACCCTGGAAACAAAAAAACGAAGAAGATAAAAAATCGGAGAAAATAAAAGAAGACCGTAGAGTATGAGACTAATAAAACAAAAACTAATCTTGAAAAAAAGTCCCAGACACGGAAACTGTAATATGGAATATTGTTTCTGTTTATTAAAAGTGATTGTTTTTCTCCATTAATATGGCTGCTAAATACGAGGTGAGAAACAAACCGAACGGCCAATGATGACCACGAAAGAAGACAGCTATCCAACAGAGTAATATGTCCCATTACTTCAGCAGTTTGCAACATGTGCTCATTAATACTAGTTGTTATTTGCGGAGTTGATTACACTGGTGCTCAACCCAAGGGGTTGTTTACAATATGAATCAGTGGTTAGTGCCAGAACTGTCCGCATGAATGGATGTTGCAGTAGTGCCCATGGGGACGTATGTATCTCACCCTAGCCATTCACGAGAAACGATTATCTTTATGAGTTTCACTGCAGCTCGTTTAATTTCTATAATTTCACCATTTACTGCCCCAACAGGTCCTTTACGACCTTGTGTGGCGGATGCGGCCAGATTCGTCCTACACGGGCAAGGAGTGGCGAACGACGTATTCAAGGATGAACTGATTGCTTACAAGAGGGAGGGCAAGTAGGGGAGGGTGAAGCAAATTGACGCTAATCATCGAATTGACATGACCTCTATGTGCTCTTATGCTTGGTGTCAAAACATTCCAAGGCCAGCCTCAAGACGAACATAGTGTAATAGTTAAATATGGGGGAAGGAATCCTCCTGCCCGAAATTCACAACAAGAAATATATCAAGCTTAACATCTCCAATTTAAAATTATTTTATATATGCTTTTAAATATCTTGCTACATTTCTGGATCAATAAAGTTAATGAATATACGCGGTTAAACCGCAAGTTACATTTTCAACCACCCTCCCCTTCATTACTCAGCATTTTGCAGAGTATTAAAAACAATATCTATAGTTTTATTTACATAAAATGACATGATGTCGTAGCAATAATCTGAAACAAAATTATGAAAAAATAATGTTTATTACGCAGGCAAACGACTTATAATATTTTAGACATTTTAAACAACATTATGATGACACTTCTTTGTAAAAATAGCTGTAGGCTATAGAAATGCTGTATTTCGAAGTTCATTAACATAATCAAAGCTATAAGAAATAATAATACTAAACATTTGTAAAACTGACTGATATAAACTGTATATTCTTAAATTATAGACGTTCTAAGTTAAATAACCAGAGAATGAAGCGAACGAGATGACTCCACAGTAACGTGACCCTGAGTTTTTCGTCGTTTTCCCTGGTTGGTTTCGTGGCATTGAGTGGTGCTGGACAGATGGTGCCAATGCTTGCACACAGGAAATAGTATTCCCCGTCTACACTAGAGGACTGCTTGGTTGAACGGGTAGTTCAACGTCCTGCCTGAACATCACCAGTAGTGAAACATGTTCGAACAGAGAAACATTAGGCACCTCCGCTTGTCTCTGTGGCCTCTCTGCCTGCGGCCTGTAACCTACTGTGGCTCCATCACTTCTCCCCTGGGTGGTGGTAGCTGCAAGAGATTTCCCGAGGGTCGCAGTGCACGTGGTGTCCCTCTTTATTACATTACATATAGCCTAAACCAGAAGCTAATACCTAAACTCTCCGTATTTTACCCAAGCCATTTCAGTAAATTTAGATAATATTTATATTAATTGTTAAATACGAGAGTGTGTTTTATGTTTCTGAATGTCTTACAAATTAAGTAACATTGCAGTGACATTTATAATGTTCCGAAGATGTTACTCAGATACAGGAGTGGAAAATTCAGAGAGATACAAATTTTTAGCTTATTTTACTGCACAAAACTAGCATTTCGCTCACAATTTGGCACAAGCTTTGACTAAAGTATAATTCCTGTAAATTAAGAAAGCTCTGTACGTCGATGTTTTGTATGTTGGAATTACTGAGTGGCCTGTAGTAAACGGAAGAAAGAAGCTGCTTCTTCGGGTGTTACAAAACTGTATTCTCTGGTCCATAACTTAGTGATTTTGTGTCTGAAGGCGAGTGAAAGTTATTTATACTACACTACAGGGTTATAAGTTCTGAAGTATAATGTGTGGATCAGTGACCTTGTCTTACTCAACAATTATAAACGGTGTTTTGTAGTGGTTCTAGAGTCGTATGACGTAATGAGTATCAACGGATTACCATAAACGCCCAAACCATAACTCCGTGACGATTAAAAATCTGGAGGGCGCATGATCTTTAAAATTACTGTAAATAAGCATAATAAACACACTCACATACCATGTCGTCCAATTTCCTTATACACACAAAACTATAGCTTTTCGCCATATTAAGAAATTACCGCAAGGTGAAATTAGCGTATATAAGAACTTCCGTTATAAATTTCCCATTATTTGTAGACATACCAAAAAGTTATGCCAGCTCGGAGAGTTCAACTGAGTTGTGATTTTTAAATTTCTGTAAATATAAGTAGCGTAGTCTCAGATTAGTGAAGATCTCTCAAACACTCGCACAAAATGCAATCAAAATGTCATCAGAAGTATTGAAAATAATATTTGTTCGTCTTGGATTCTTCCCCGACCTCGTGTTTCACCTGATAACTCATTGAAAGATATTTTATCATCCACTACCAAAGTAAGCAATCGGTGTTGACTTCATCTCAGTTAACACGTGATAAACATTTTTGAAAAAAAAAAAAAAAAAAAAAAACAGATCTAAGGAGACAGCTTCAAACAATAATGGCTTGAACAAAAGTGAAAACAAGGCAAGAATTTATTGGTAGTCTCAAATTGACATCTTCAGTAGATTTATAATGATAATACTATGTGATTTTTGCTACTTGGATGGAGAATTCTAATCATCCACTAAACGCATATGTTGATACGAGTACTCTGGTAGTCGGCTGCAGTTCTGTTTGGCTTATTTCCTCATGGCATCGATGTGGTTTGAGATGCTATTTTCCCCCTCATAATTACCGTGTATCGCTTCGGCCATTTCCCCATTTCTTGCAGGGTATTTTGCAAAGATTTGAAAATTTAACCAATAAAGTAAAATGATGTGGATTTGATATTACTAGTCTCTTTTGTTTGCTGATAAGCTTTGTTGAATTGGCACTCTGTGAATATGAGGTGGGACAAACAGGCCATACAGCGCGACAGCAGGCTCTATGGCCAAGCGTAAACCAAAGTGAAATTAGCGCGGGCAGAGCTTTTGGCTTTGGTGTAGTGTAGGTGTTTGTGCTCATGTTAGTATGTGTATGTGTTAAAGTAAAAACAAATCAAAGAACATGTAAAAGTAAAAACAGGACACGCGCGCATACAAACAATAAAAAAGGAAAGGACGGTTGTTGTGGCCGAGCAAACCCCACACTGTGCTCTTTACTGGATGGAATATCTTTTAACGAAAGTCTTGAACGATTGAAACTAGACAATTTGTGTAGAATATTGTCGCAGTCTTCTCTGACGCTCCCCGTATATGGTCTACTTGGGGTCCACATTCCACAAAGACCCATTTCTGAGGTGTAGGCACACAGAGGGCGGAGTCCGTTACGTCCGATGGTAGAGTGATGAGGATGGCGTTGGAGTGAGAGGACCAACAGCTTTTACCGTAGATCTGACACACATTGGGACTCGAGGATACTTCGCAGGAACTAATCAGAGATGAAGGCTTGGATAGGGCCGGCTTAAAATCGCCACCTCAGATGCGGGAATCGAACCACGGATCCTTAACACGAGAGTAGCGAACGAAACCACTAAGCTACCACGGCGCCCTGAATGGAATGGAATAATGTTCATAGGGAGAAGAGTAAATTCTAAGTAAAATATGACGTTTTGATCTTTGAGCCGTCATTGAGCAAACATTGTTGTCACGTGCTTGCTGGTTCAAAAACAGGCTAGTAATATGGTGTTCACTGAACGGGATGGCTCAGGCGGTAAGGTCTATGGCCCGCATTCGGGAGGTCGCGGGTTTGATCCCCGTGCCCACACACTCTGACATGGGTTTTTCCGTGGTTTTTTCTTGTCACTTAGACGAATGCTGGGGTGCATCATATCATACCACGCTTTCCTTTTCATCACTTCCCTTCATTCCATTTCCTTACCTTTCAGGTGCGCTTTCAGGCGAGTGGTGTTGACGGTGCCGCACAGATGGGGCGGATGCTTGCGCATGGTAACTGCTGTTCTCAGCGCTAGGTGGCGTTTGGGCGGCCGCTGGGGGCTGACACCTGTGCGACATCGGACCCGCGGTGTATGGTGGCCGCTCGGCTGGGCTGTCGCCGGGATCAAGAGATCTCAGCACTTGTTAGGGACTCCGCACATCTCTGTGGTTTGTCTAGCTAAGACTTATGGAACCCTGTGGTTCCCTCAAATCATCCCTGCCTCCTGGGGGTAGTAATCACAATAGATCCGAGTTATTCGCAGTGTGCGAGGTGTCCTTCTCCGTGTTTACCCTATAACCCAAAACATGGTGCTCTATATTTAACATGGTAGGCTCACCTTTGAGCATGCCTTTATATCCTTGTAATTATTTAGCGAAGAAATTGAGTGGTTCACGTATTATAGTGTTTTCTAGAAAAACAAAAGAATCGCTTATTGAGCAGGTTAAACGTCCGGATAAGAAACTTTCTAAATAGAAGACGTATCAACTAAAACGTTGAGTGGAGCTTATCTTATAGTTGAAAATCAGTTTCGTGCGCGTGCATGCATGATTGTGTAAGCATTGAATAATGGAACGCTTGCGAAGTTACGAGATGTACACAGAAAAACAAAGCAATTATGCCAGTAACCGGGCGAGTTCACTGAAACATGTTAAAAGTCATGTTATAGCTGTCACAACTAACAGCTTAAGGGCTCATAAAATAGCATGCGTGCCAATGGCCTCAAAGACATTGGGTCTATTTCTGTCATACCAAGCTTACATCTTTCACTATGGGTAATGAATTGCATATGTATAAGTTAACAAAGCATTGTTCTCAATTTGTAAAACACACAAATCGTAAACATATTTCGTCATAGTAAGAAAGTGATATTTATTCTCATCAGTCACAGATCTATAAACCGCGTAACTTCTCTCTAGAAGGACGTGTCGGCATTCGATGACTCAGGACAACTTGAGGAGGGGGACCTAGCAGCTCGACCGAAAGGCGATCTTTCGTGCCTATGCCTATAACGGGGCACTCCTCGAGAGGATGGATGAGCCGAATGGATCCTGAGGGCGGTCGGAACATTGCCAGAACAGAGAAAGTGGTAGGGTTCCTACATTTTTCCAGTTAGAAGCACGCCGGCGGAGGCTGGCTTAGCCCCCCACCCCCCCCCTCAGACTTGTACCGTCCCATGGGGGCCCGGAAACCAGTGGCTTTCTTTTCGGAGTATTCAAAGATAACATGGAAGAATTCAATTATACAGTTTGATTAATTTTCTAAGTTATTTTCATTACTCTTATACCTGTTTTTCTTCTTGTGTAGCACTTATACCCATACATAAATTAGCTTTCTGCACACTAATTTAGAAAATTAAATACATACATTTCAGCTTTAGAACATTTAAAACATTTTTAAGCAATCACAATCCGGACCGTCTTAATCATCGACATCAACTGGCGTATAACCAACTGGTTGTGCCGAGTGGGATAGTAAAGCTATTGCCATTGAAGGAAGCTTTTCAGAATAGCAATTTACTAGGGATGTGAGTAGCCTGTGATGTCACAGACAAGGTCATGGGTGATTGGGTGATGTCTTGCACGTGCGTGCACTTTACAGCAGTAATTACTCATTTCTTGGTCAATTACCTCTGCACTTAATTATATTTTGCTGCAGCAGTTAAGTACAAGTTATCCTTATTGTTTCCCAGTGTTAAGAATGTAGCGGATGTGTTAGGTCTAAGCAATCGCTTTATTTCTTCTTATAACCAGAGTGCACAGTTTTAATACTCGAGATGACAACAGTTAATTTATATGTACAAGTGTTAAAAGTGGAGTTTTACTTGGCTAGTGGGAAGTGTGCGGAACGAAGCAAAAGCCGAGTGCAGCAAACCTACGAGAAAAATAAAACCACTTTTAACATGTGTTAATAGTAAATTATTATTAAGACGTATCAATCTGAAATTCGCGTGGAAATAGCAGTATACATTCCGAGATGCACAATGGGGAGCCTTAGTCTGTTGATCTTTGGCCTTCGTTGTTATTTGACCTTCATGGCACCAGTGCCGAAAATATGATCCTTTACATAATGACGAATTCATAATATATGGAAGGTTTTGGAAAAATTGGATCCACAGAATACAACTTTATCACTAACATATTTTATTTATTATTAATATTCGTTTTATGTAACTGTGATTCTGATTGTACAATTGTCACAATTTGTTATATTAATTACATTGTTGGCATTGGAAATAGTTGAATTCACTGGAATAATCTGTGAAGCAATCCTTTTCTTTTCATTCGAATAATCCTTCACTACATTAATCGATACAAGGCCTTCACATAACATACATATATAGTTATTACTTTTATAGTTTCCATCACAAGAAACAAGGGTGATAACAATGTAGTGTTATAAAAGTATTCCACTGAGCGTCATGTAGTTTAATTTCTAGTATGAGTGGCTCATGTTAAAAGCTCTACCTTTAGTGGCAGCTGTTTACCGTCGGTTATAAACCATATTAGAGCTTGTGTCATGACATATAATGAATCGAATTTGGAATAGCAGTTTGGTCTCTATATATAACATTTTCTATGTATATGTGTATGGAAATGTCCACTTTTCCAGGCTACCTCCCTTCAGCTGTTAAGTGTATTTTTATATGTCTCTTCAGTCACCATGTATCTTCCAAAATCGCACCTTTTGTGTTCCAAATGTCCACCCTTCTCTTAAAACGTAGTAAGTTGAGTATTTTAAGTGCACTTGGTAGTGTCAGGATAGCAATTCCCATGCAGAATGTCAATGCAACGTATGTTAGTGTTTCTTGAAATGTATACAATCTATCATAATGAAACTTTTACCGCTTATAAAACTGGTTCTTCTGATTCAGAAACCATAATCAAAGTAAAGTTCATGATTTTTACTGTATTGATATTGCAATAAACAAACAAATTTCAATATTCTTCACACATTTTCTTCTTTATGTGCACTTTTCTCCTAAACAGTTAAAGTGACACATTTCAAACTTTATGAACATTTTATTCAACATAGCTGGTGAACCGTTAAGAAATTTTAATCAATAATAGCAATTTAAAAAGTAAATAATTATGTACTCATTATTTTTTTATTTTTTATGCATAAAACATTTTTAGGAAACTCATGAAAGTGCAACATAAAACGCTTTTACCGGTTGCTTAGAGCAGTACATTCTGCAAATGCGCCGCTTTTTGTAAGTGTACCTAAAGTTTATAAAAAGCAATTTGTGGTAAATGGCAAAAGAAAATAATGTTGTGCAGTGTAAAATGAGCATTAAATCCTGGCCGCCTTATTCAAAACTCCATTTAAATCCCTATTTAAATGCACTTAAATGCCACAAACACAAAAAAACCTTATATGGCCATGTTCTACAAACTATGTAGATTCATCTTAAGCGGAAAAAATCCAAAATCACTACCATGTGTCCTTAAACGCTTTAGAAAATCCTGATCCTCCGTTACTGTAAAGGCACTAATGCACCTGCCGCAAGTACTTCCTAAAGATCACATTTGTAGTAAGAACACCCAGAATTATCCTGTACGACGTGCCTGTTTATACCAGCCGCAGCTTTCAAATTTACATCTACTTGATGTATCGCCCATCACACTCTACATACTGTCCAGCTGAGAATACTTTTCTGGGCAGTATTACGTACAATGTTTGTTACTTCCATTTTCCCAGAGTCAATTAGTAATTTATAGCTTGCACCTGCAGTAAGTAACCTGCAAACTCGGCTAAGCGACACAAAGAAACTTTCAAAAGAAAATAGTAAACTGCATTCATGCAATGATTAACGACTGACTACAGATTCTGTTGCGAATGGACATTAGCGTTTAACCTTGACCGCAGTATGGTACAACGAGTTGCGATTTTCAAGCGGGCGAGCTGTTTAAATACAGACAGTCGATAATCCGGTTATTTACTAAACGTCGCAAACCCATCAAGAATATATGCATCAAACAATTTGCAGCTTTAAAAAAGTTTAACAGTATGAGAGCACTTTGCTACGCTTAAGAAGGCTATATGGTGTGATCCAGCATGTGAACTTGAAGCTGCCAGGCACACATCCTTTTCAAACTAGAGGGGAGTCTATAAGAACTGAATATTTTTATTAGATTATCATGTCTAGGAACTAAAACAGACGGAGTATTTCCAGTAACTGGAGCGCAGCACTGCACGTAGGTCCTTTGCGCTTCCAACGTGGCTCCTGGGAGAAAGGGATGAAAGGGTGACCCGAAGTCGACCTAACCTGGACGGCGATGTGCGATAGCAAGAACGGGGTCCCTAACGATTCCTCAACTGGCACCGCAACTAAGAACACCGCAATACTCATGTGCCTCGCCACCCGTCCTACCGTCATATCCTTCATTGGCTGGAGTAGCATTCGTTGCTACCCCTCTTCCATCCAGTAGAAATCAATTAATACCCAACTTTAGCCAATCAATACATCAGAATATCTTCCCCACCTGGAGTAAATCCGTGATAGGAACTGGTTCCGCTGTACTGTTGTGAACAGCTTAGTTGGGATGTTAGTCTAGTTTTAAAATGGGCCACACCGTCAATACCTACTGAGTGTGTAGTAGAGAAAGTAGAAAATGTAGATGATTACAAACATTATGTAGTATGTATTAAATACTGGATGCCAGAGCTAACGCTTTAGCCCATTGTCTCTTTTATAGCACATAAAAGCGGCATCCTGGACAGGCTTTTGTGCCTAAGGTGACTCGCTTTAATTTTGTGTCATCACTTGTTTCCTGTCATCGCAGCTTTTTCCTCAATGCTGTCGCTTGTTCTGTTGTATACATACACAGCTCCTAACTACCGCGCTGAAGTTTCTTACACTGTTAAGAAAAGTAACCTCCTTTACTCAATTTTCTGTTAGTGCTCTGTGTTTTTCTTACTTTCTCTACTATGTAGAGTAAGCAGGGTAAGTATTGTATTCCACCCAAAAATTCGGCGTCGAGGTTTCAGCGGATATATATTATGTCTTGAGGCCCCGTGAACGAAAAAAAGCATTGCATTTTAGAAAAGAGAGTGTGTGTGTGTGTGTGTGCGCGTGCGCGTGCGTGCGTGCGTGTGTGTGTGTGTGTGTGTGTGTGTGTGTGTGTGTGTGTGTGTGTGTGTGTGTGTGTGTGTGTGTGTGTAGTATATTCAGTGTAAAATGAAAAGTTCGTTAAAAATCAAGCTTGTATTTTAGTTCAGCATATTCCAAGGATGCGACATGATTTAAGAAACCCTCCCTATCCCAACTACTCCTTACATGAAACATTTTTCAAAAAAGTAGATTTTCTTAAAAGTGGCTCTTGAGAATTTTGATTAAAATATCAAGTTTCAAGATACTTTTGTGACAAATGAAATGCATACCTTTAATTTTCTTTGAATGGCCTCTGAAGCTCTCTTCATTCTGGGTGACCTTTGCATAAGTGGTAAACGGACCATATACAACGTAGACCTCGTTAAATCACACAGTTCATATACCAAATAAATGTTCTTGTGGAGCAAAAAGCAAGTTTTTTCCTTAGCCATGCACAGAGAACGGAATTTCAAGACCATCGCCTCTTAAAAGATTTGACTATTGCTTAAAGCCCACTGTATTCCAATATTTCCCTTGAAACTATAAGAACATTAGCAATAGGATAATTTCTGCAAATGTTTATATCGATTAACATGACGTAGATAGAGGTGTAAGCATTTGTAAGAATAGTTTTACAGAAGGTCATGTGAGTGCAGTACAAGATTTGTCATAAATGTGTCACTCCAATGTATTGAATGTTAAATTCAAAATACTCATGTAGTCACTGTTTTGAATCATTTTTAAGCGAGTGTGGACTCTAAAGGAAAGGACATAACGTATAGGGGAAAATAATTAATGACAGTTCCCAAGAATTTAAAGTGGCCGACTTTAAACTGAGGTACTGTCAACCTTGCAGTGGGAACAGTTTCAGCGCAGTCAGTAAATTAAAGCTTATTCTGAAAATAATACAGTCTGACTGAATCACTTCCCAGCGATATCACATCGTATTGTATTTAATAGGTAACTGTCTTGTAAAAGCAACAATTTAAAAGTGTGGGACGTTTATGTTAGCACTAAACTATTCCGAATAAACACAACGACTTTTACCCAATCAAGAATCATTTGCTTTAAACTCGTTACCATCCTACAAGATAATGCCTATACTGCCAACGTAGCAACCACAATTAACACCAACTACGGCCATATCTTTACTATGCGTAAATTTTAGAAGCAGTTCCTGGTATTGATGCTAACTGCACAAACAGAATGTCCCCAAAAGTAACCACAGAGCATTACGTTGGAGTAAATATGTCACGGCTCGCTTTTGGTGAATAATCCCAATAGCTTGCGTTCCCTTTAGTACAAGGACGGCGGAAACGTTGCCTAGCAAGCACGGTGTTCATTCCGAAGAGTATCAGACTAAGTAATGTGCCTCACAATGTCTCACATAAAGGCGTAAAATATAGTAAATAGTCAAATATGTGTATTTTCCTTGCATAACTCTGCCAGTGGCCATTCATTCCGCACAGATATGCTTTGTTTAAACTTGCAGAAGGGAATTCCAGCACTCTCTAATGAGAAATAGATGTTTTCCGATATGTACCCCACTTACAGATAGCTTCCACAGGCGTTCGATATTGAACGCCGTGCTTACCAGGCAACTTCTCCGACACGCGAGTCATGCACCCCTGCGGAAACACTGGGCGAGTTGAATCCTAGGTTCAGCGACTTGGGGAGTTCTTAAACGATCGTGTCCTTTCCTCCCCCCCCCCCCCCCACCCTCCTCTTGTCCCAAGATGTAGCTGGTTACATTAGCGACTGAATCTCCATTGTCTTCACCCCAGAAAACTTTGAATTTCAATTTTAGTCGCTGTTTAGCTTGAAAAAACGATTCGCAAATTTAAAATTGAATTACATTTACAACCTTAAACTAAGCTGATTGTGATATTCTGTCGCTGGCACGGTTGCGCTTCTAACATAGTGTTCTGCGTTAAGAAAAATTATTAATAAAGTAAAATATGTAGTTTCAAAATTAGAAGAACAAATAATTCACATTTAAACAAGCCTCCTCCACTGTTTACGATCATAACCCAGTGTAAAGCCAGTAGCGGCGTGATAGGAAATGCTGTTAACTGAAGAGAAAGGGAAAGAAGACATAAATCCCGGCCCCTCCCTGTGAATGTAAATTGGAATTTTAATGACGAAAGAGAATCTAGGAAAGTCCACTTTGTCACTAAAGTAAGAAGTAATAAACCACAGACAACTATGTTTATATCCTAGGTGCGGTGACTTAGGTGCTGCGCGAACCTTATCTTTGTGATCAGAAAAAGCATTTATGTGTAGATCATTGGCTCTAGGACTGCCCCAACAGTTGTAACAGTTTCACTGCATAGTTGTCAAAAATGTTTGCAGGTTACTGTTCCAGTTATCATCTATAGCAAGTGAAATCTCTGGATTTTGAATTACACGACTTTAAGAATTGTGCTATTTGGCACAACTTGCTATATGCCATAGATAATTTTTCACTAAAAGGAGGATATCGATTATTTAAGCATTATAGGAGTAGATGCTTCCCCTCAAAAGCATTTGACAGATGTACATTAGAAATATGGGATATGAAGCGCTAAGGTGTAAAACGGTTTGTCTAGTATTTAAAAATGTTTAGCTGAATAAGGAGTTTAATTCCACTACCAGTTTTATCCACTAAAGTTAGTTCCTTCTTATAAACCCTAGCTAATTATACTTCCCTAGATCTCAGAAAATTATTTAAAAACAACTCGTTGTTTCCTAGTGGGTGTATTCAAATATCAGGATGCAGTTTACCGAGCGGGATGGATCAGGCGGTAATGTCCTGGCCTGCATTCGGGAGGTCGTGGGTTCAATCCAAGTGGCCGCGCACTCTGACATAGGTTTCTCCGTGATTTCCCCATGTCACTTAGGCGAGTGCTGGACTGCATTAATTTCTTCTCCACGGATTCCTTTCCCTTCATTTTTCATAGCCCTCGCTTGTCACCTTTCTGGTTTGGTTGGTAGCGCGGTATGTTCCGGCAAATGCGGACAGATGGCACAGATGCTTGTGCCCTGGAACCCCATCCTGGCCCTCCCTGGAAGTAGCTGCTCGGGCCGCAAGGCTCGCCTCGTCGCCCTCTCCCTGGGTAGAGCAAACACTTGGTTTTTGCGCCAGGTGTCAATATCTGTAACTGTTAGGGACGTCTGTGCGTCTCTGGGCTTCACTGCCCCTACTCTCTAACAAGCCTACTGTCTCACTTCGCCTCATCCCTCCCCCCTGGGAGGGGTTGGTATCCCGCAAAAGATCCATGTCAGGGTCGTGGTGGGTTGAGGTGTCCCCCTCCGTTACTACACACATACACACACAGGATACATTTTAGATTATGTGAAGAAAGAAATTCAAAATAGCATTTGAAAGAGCAAACTGAATCTAAATTTAGAACGTTTACACAGTTTTTCATGGAAACAAATTGTTTTCATAAAATGTTATGTAACACAATGAGCACGAAAAGTCTTCTAGGAAAGAAATAAAAATTATAAAATGTAACATTAAACTTAATGAATATTCTATCAAACTTAGGCTTATCACATATTGCAATATACCAAGCTTGCCCTATCCAAAATTAGATGCATTATGATTACGCAATACTGTGCCTTACAGTTAGGATTGTTTATGGAAACTCATTGATGTTTTCTCGGTGTTCTTAAAGAAACACTTCACCAAAATGCTATTTGTTTAGTTCATAGACTCAAATATCATAGTTTATAAAGATCACTAACAACAGAAGACAAAAGCTGTGTAACTTTACACGATTACGAATTCCATTTCCGTTTATGATAATATAAATATTGTAAAAGTAATGTAGTGATATTGCTGCTTCTCATCAAGTAGTGCTTTGAGGAGCGAACGCCACTGGAAGGTAATTAGCACTGCCTTTCTGCCTTATGCCTTCAGCTAGTGCGGTAAGAACACTGTAGTATGAAAGCAGTTTCGCGTATGCGAAGTATTGTGCAGGATGAGTGCATCAACGGCAAAAGTACATTTAATAACCCACAACCCGAATGGTCAAAAATAAATTTTCCTTTAGGCGCAGAATTCTCAAAATCATGTCGATCAGTTACTGGAAACAGTTGACGCAATAACACGATAACAGTTCCGGGGAACACAATTCTGTTACTTTGTGTATTATTAATACATTTCTTAGTACTGTTAGCTGACATGCAATACCCCACTGTATGTTTTATTTTTCAAATTCTAGTGTCGTTCACAGTAGTCAGAAATACGTTTCCCTTTAGTGCTTCATTTCACTTGTAAATTACACAAACCTCGAAAAAGGGACTTACTTCATCTCCTCCTGTATTTCTTTTAGAGCTTTCAAGGTCAATTCTGACCTAAGATGTTACCTTGGATAGCTCCTGTAATTCAAAGCAAAGATATACATATAAATAAATACATATATATGTATACATATTTATTTATATTTTTATAGTATATTCTAGCAAAGAAATGCTTATGCTTGTTTCCGTCACGATTCTGGTAGATATTGAAAGGTTACTTTAGGTTCTCAAACGCTATATTCGGTGTAGAAAACGTACACTAACCGGCACCTTTGCAACTTCAAATTTCTGCCCTTGTAATGTGTGCTGCAGATACAAATAACCCAGTTGCGTTGCTTGAAATATAATGCTTTGCATAACCAGTTTAGTCTAAATCCATAATACATCAGCAACTTCTTTGCTTTAGCGTGTAACTGAACGATTTATTATATATATGAGAGAGACTGTCAATAGAAATCATAAGTACCATTAACAGCAGCAGACTTTAATGACCTAAAATATTTGAAAAATGACCTATAACATGTCCAAAACTTAAAAAATTATCTAAAATTGAGATATATTTCGTTAATTAAAAGTAGTGCACAGAATGTTATAATTAGTATGTACATGGGTATAACTGCTATACAAGTAGAAAAAGTAGGTATAAGAATACTGATTACCTTGTATAGCTAAGTGATGCGACTGATATTCAGTCAAAAAAAAAAAATATATATATATATTTTGTTGTTTAACAACGCTGTCAATTGCCAGGATCACATCAGCGTCGCCGGTGTGCCGGAATTTTGTCCCGCAGGAGTTCTTTAACATGCCAGTAAATCTACTGACATGGAGCTGTCGTTTTTAAGCACACTTAAAAACCATCGACCTGGGCCGGGTTTAATATTCAGTCAACAAACTCATTCCATCAACACAAAGATGCTATCACTGACTCCGAAGTTCTGTCCTTTAAAAATGCATGTGTATATACTATATTCCTTATTCTTGTTTGAAGAATCTGACACGAAAAATATGAAAACTGTTTTTGAATCAGGTCTTGCATTAACTGCTTTACGTGCTCAGATTATACAAACTTCATTATGAATGAAAGGGACTTCAATTTTAATGACACGACTCAAGAACAAGGGCAATGGCAACCTTAATGGACGCGACAAAGGGAAATTTACCTGTCTCACCGCTAGTTTGGAACATAAATTCATAACAACTTCTCAGACAATAGCCACCCCTCCACTCACAAGCAGCCATTTCCACACTAATCATTACATAGGAGTATCGCCTTTTCCCAAGAATGCGACTCAGGTATTTATAAAGTTTGGGTATTCTTATTTCTCAATTAAACAGTGAAATTTCTAACGTTTAAAAAGTTACGCTTCTGTAAGATGTCAATAATATAGGTAGTTATTTGTACATTCCCTTTTCATATAAATATTTTACATATTTAGTTTCTGCTTAAATCTATGTACAAATAAGAAACTATGCAATCTCTTTTTCCTTTTGTCCTCTCTTTTACTTGACCCCATGACCTTCTGACTCATCGAGAGGTCTCCCCTTCCTAACTCCATTTTTCTCTGTTTCCTTACACTTTATCTTCTTTTTACTTTTTACTGTTCTACTCCATCTTTCTTAAGAGAGTCTCCTACATGTTTCTTCCTCCTTTCATTATTTCCTATAAGCATTTTTGCTACTTTTGTTTTACTAATTTATCCCATTTTGCTTCCCATATTTGTTTCTCTTTACATTCTGTCGTAATATTCCACTCAAGAAAATTGGTAAATAAAGAAACAAATAATGATGTAAAATAAAAAATCTGTTGAAGTAGAAAATGTGATCAAATGCCCCAAAATGACCTATGAATGTGCATTTTGATGATCTGGGATTCATGATAGGATTTATGCTGAAGTTAGCGATGGTTATGGTGCAATAATTAAAAGAGTACGAACCATTGGTGGAGTATTATCCTGCTGCGCAGCTAGAGCAAAGAAGTTACTGACACAATAGGAGTTTAGACAGCAATTGTGATTGTCCAAAGTTCTCAATTGTTACTGTAGTTAACAGTAAGATGCATATACCTGAGGCAAACTTTACACGTGGTGTATTTCTAAATTGTCATTTGAATGGAATGTGGACAATAAAATGAGCAGACGTAAATGAGTGAGAGAATGGCTGTCAAACCACAGCTTATCTGTTCTGTGAAATATAAACTGCATGGCATGCAGTATGACAAACAGTCTCTGAATCGGCCAACGCCAATACATCTTCCAGAAATCTAATGTGTGTGTCACATTTAATGTACTTTTTATGCTTGTTTGCAGCTACAGGAATTATTTTACCCTACATTTTCATTCTCTGTACAACTTAAATGTCTTGTGACGTTTGAAAACTTTTAATATAGCTTACTTTTAGGCCGAGTTTATAATAAAAGCACAAGTAAACTGTTTAACACTGCACAGACTTGTGCCTCTTTCTTAATTGTGTGTGTAATGCAATCGGTACTATGATGCATCTTATAACTCGTTCGCGTACACAAATAGTAAAGAAGTAAGTTTGTATTTTCTAAGATACTCATTGAAATTTTGTCCGCAAATAAACCTATGAAAATCATGCTTATAAGCGAAAAAAAATCGGTTATATTTTTTATACTTTAATCAACCTTCTTCTTAAAATTGATTTTTGTCGCGTTTTGTTTCATTCGAAATATTCCATACAATGCAATGTTTATTAATATTCTTCCAACAGAAAATAAGAACAAACCTTTTATCGCATAATTTCTTTTAGCATGTTTGCATTACTCATTTAGGTTTGCAGGAGTTAAGAAAATATATTAAAAACTTTAATATTAACTTGAACTCTCTAATATTAAGAGTTCAGAAATGTTTCCAAAGCAGTCAGAGTAGCCTAAAAAATGTCAGTTTTATCTGCTGGCTATAAATCACGTGTTGGTATTTTTATGTTGTAGAAACGTCTTATCCATAAGTTGTGGAGTATTCTATTTAACTAGTATAAACATTTACGTAAAATATGTTTTCCTCGTTATGTATTGATTTGCTGCTGTAATCTAGGGGAAAATGAACTTCGGTTGAAAATTGCAGCATTTAGGAATTACAGCAATGCATATACGAGTACTTCTGGGTTCTTGGCACAAACAAACCACTACAACACATTAAGCTTATTTTAAACATATTCTTTACCTCCATAGCAATGATGTATGCGAGGAACAAATTTCATTGAATTAATTTGAAGCATTATTTTAAATTAATAGGCACTTTATGCAAATTAGATGTGCTTTATCAGGACGTAAATGACTCATTTTCATTAAGAGGAATGACCTATTGTTTTATGTATATATTTTCTTTGGTAGTGGTTCATATTATATATTTATTCATTAGTTTCGTCTCCTAAGAGAGCAAATAAAGTTCACACAAAAATAAATGTAGTAGAGTAAATTGTTAATGTAACAAAATGCAAAGATTAGAATCTCCTGTAAAAATATATATTTAAAAAAAAGAAACGGGGATAAAGATCTTACCAATGCACAGCTATGTAAACTAAACTATTATCTTAATTGCATGAGTAATTGAATGAGCATTCTGAGGTACCAGTAATAGGTAATTTGGATGCTATGACCTTACGACGTATAAATTGGAAATGGAAAGCATAGGGATAGCCATTTAAAGGGAAAGCAGCACAGGGAGTCCAAATATAATCATGCTGTCGTCAACTTTACGCATATAATAAGTAAATGTATTTCTAAGCTCTCAAAATAAGGAAAATTTATAGAAAATTAGTTTTATATCTAAATTAAACCCCTAGGTTGGAGAATTAAGTTATGTTTCATCTTTTGGGCTTAGATGACTATGAGACAACTAAAATTTAATGGACCTCACGTGAACATTTATACCCAGAAAAGCTAAAGAATAATGATAGTTCTTTGATAGTGTTCGATATATGATATTTCATACAGAATAGTAAAATGTTTCGCATATATGAGAAACTTGCGCCTGCTGATTGGAAACTCGCAGTACACGGAAGTTGAACATGTTGCCGCATCAGCACGGCTACATTGCGGTAAATATAATATGTATACTTAGCTTTCCTGTCCTTTGAACCTATACGACTGTGAGCAAATTTATCGGAGTTTTCATTTACTTGGCTTTTAATTAAGCTAACAATTACGATATCCTGGTGCTAAAATGGATTTTCTTGCCGTACGGTAGCGCACGTAAGTTTTCTTGATACCAAAAGCGTCTACACTTGTTGCTTATAAACTTCGCAGCTTACTTTGGTATGTTGAATATAACACATTATGCCCTTTTCATAATCAGGGATGTACTGCATTGAGATTTCATTCTGTGTAGTACGCAATCTAAACCTCTGATGCCTGGATGGAGTATGGATAGAAATGAAAGCGGATTTTAGCACCGCTGCCACAGCCAGGCCTAGTGCACTTATCCTCCGGGGGGAAGAAATGAGGCTGGGTGACCGAATCTGATAGCGGCAGGAGCAGCGCAGCGGGGTTCCTAATGTTTCCAGATTGAGCATTTCCGGCCACCACTTAGATGTCCCCCTTGTCCTAACGGGACAGATTTGGACAGAAGATTCCTCGCCAGGGAAGAAATGGTCTCTTCAAAGCATATCCACAGTGTGCCTAGTACATCACCGACCACCACGTCTAATCCAGGAAGTCCCGAATCAGGGATACCTACGTATGGGATAATTATGGAAGGCATACGATATTCTTAACGCTAGTAGCACGTGCGTTAGTGCCTTTCGTTTGAGACAGTTTTAGCGTTGTGTTTTAAACTTAGTTTCAAAGATTAGTGTAACACTCCTTGTCAAAATGCGTGGGATTTTCATTGAAAAAGATTAAATATTGAAATGTAAGCCTTTCACATCATACCACGAGTAAAAATAATTTTTAATAACTCGAGTAAAAATCTATAATTTTGAAATGTGAGCACGAGACTTGCGTAATTTAAGATTGTTAATCCGGTCCTAATGCAATCCACAGACGCTACCGCCTGAGCCATCCCTCATGATGCTATTAATGCTTAAAATAACGGCATACATTAATGTATTTCGTATCAGTTTCACATCTGTTGTTACTTGGGAGAATAACTGTGTACTTACCACGCCCATTGTGCTAGAAAATCAACCTAGATGAGAAAATGGCACTCCTGCTGAGGTAATGTTAGAGCAGATAATGGTTTACTGTAAGGAAGGTCTTGCATCCGTAGCACATTTTTTGACATTTTCTTACAACCGATTATCAGTATTTCTAATCAGCTTAACTAAATGTTAAATATTATATTAATTAAAATAAGGTTCCATCAGTCACGCTGTTTCTAAAACGTACTAAGAATCTGAGTCCTTTAATATTGCAATTTTGTAACCAGTAACCAAGTGAGTTGCTAGGCGGCAGCGTGAGAAGTTTGCATTCAGGAGATCCCGAGTTTAAATCCCCTCTACCGTGTACTCTGCCCTTCTGTTTTTGTGGTTTTCGAATGTTGGGATAGTTTGTTCTACCACAATTTCCCTTCCCTCATTTCCCTTTTATTCCGTTTCCTTCCCCTGCTTCAGGTGTGCATCCAGGTATCGCGGCGTGAGGCAGCGCCGCAGAGATGACGCAGTTGTTTACTTCAGGGAAGAGTGTTTCCTGATGACACCACAAGCCTGTCTGTTTGCAAGGGTCATTCATCATCCTTTGTGAGAGCTTCAGTATTGATGGGGGAAATATTAGAAAATTTTAGGGACTTCTGCACGTCTCTGAGTCCTGTCTACTTGTGGCTTAAAGTGTCCTGTAGTTCTTTCACTTTATGTTTTTTTTTCTTATGCGCTGGCAGCCGCAATATATCTATATACATCGGTGTGCGCGAGGTGTCCCACTCCGTTGTATAACGTATAACGTAGCCTCTATTACGAGTAAACATTCGATGGCAATGTGGTGCTGTTTATGTATATTTGCAAGTAATTCTCAGCTCTCGGTACTTATACCTCCTATAAATCCATATGAGATACATCGAATATATGAATACAAAGTCAACGGAACTGTTTATATGTGTGAGAAAGCAAATCTCAGTGCTTTTGCTCTTAACCTCTGAGAAGTGCTTAATGAAGAGTCTGCCTTGCAATTCTTTCCTGTAGCTATACCTAAACTTGAAACATACAGCTATTTTAATATGATTAATGTATCTAAAGTTGGTATTTGTTGGCCAGTAAAACAATCTAATTGATATACCTGTTTTATCAAGACATCAGGATACTCAGAAACTTTATGCTCATGAAGAGTTTTGCCTGTTAACTGTGGAGTTATGTTGCCATAACTTTATCCAGTTTAAAATCGTACTATGAGTAACTTTACTGTAAAAATATTTATTTGCGGTCTCTGAATACTTTCTATGAGCGGTAGCGTTCTTTAAACTCAAAACTCAATTATTGGGTAAAAACAAGACATCTATGGCATTATTAATGCTGGTCAATATGTACACTTGGACACCTTACTAGATTTTTAAGAGATCAGATAAACTTCTTCACTTACAGTTTATGAAATATGTTTAATGTTTTAATCATTGCTCTTGCAATTTGAGTTAATTTAGTGCAACACCTATAATACTTAATTCTATGTGTTTCGCAAACTTTAACACAGTTGCAATATCGCTGCCTGATCACTAAAACGTTACACCAAATCCTGTGTAAAGTAAAAACACAGGCGCTTAAAATAGTCATTTGCAATATAATAAAAACAAATAAACTGCCTCTGCAGTCTAGTGGTCAAAATTCTGGCTTCTCAACCCAAAGGTCGTGGGTCTATTCCTGCCTGGGGTGAAAAGATGTTTGCAATAGCTAGAATTATATCTTACCTTTCTCTGGAACTATGAATGTGGGAATTAATGTAGACGAATTTCATTGTGGAAGTTAATAAATCAACGTTTAAAAATACATACAACCAGCGAATTATAGCAGCAACAGTTGTATCTGAAGTAGAATATGATGTGATCAAGGAAAAGGGGCTATACAAATAAAAAAAATGTAAAAGAACTACAAAAACAATATTCTTTTATTCGTACAATTAGGTTACAACAAAATAAACTTGTTAAATAAAAGGTGTCAGTAATAAAATGAATGATGGAACAAGATAATGCAGCTAAGTAACTATGCAAATATGTATAAAAATACAAATGTAGGTTATCAGAAGAAAACCAGAGATAATACACTTGCGAGTCTAAATGAGGTAACTAGCTTCGATGCTTAGTACGTACGTTAAGTATAGGTAGCAATACGAGCTCGCCAAGAAGTCTGAACAGGTGTTAGCAATACCGAAAATATACTTTAATATAAAAAGAAAGTGTACTGTGAACGCTTGAAGAAATTAATAATAAATATGTTAGTAAAACTTTCTGTGTTGATTGCGTCTCATAGTTTGTGGAAACTTTGCCGTTGTAGAAAAGTGACTAAAACCGATTGGAAACTTTTGAAATGTGGTTATATAGAAGAATAGTGTCTATAAAGTGGACACGTATATAAGTAACGACATTGTTTATGGAATAACAATACGCAAACTGCTCAGGAAGAAGAATAGAATTTGACTTGGAGATTGGATCATAAGAGGCTACTAAGGGATGCTAGAAGGAATGCGATTGTGCAAAACGATTTGGGGCAGAAAAAGATATCAATATATGATAATATTAAAATGAATTGCTCATACGCGAAGACGAAAGAGAAAATGGAAAAGAGAGCGGGGACACCAGGTTTATAATGAATTACCTGTCCTGGGCAAAGAACGGAAGGGGGGCTAAAACTATTTGGTTGAATGAAAATATAATCATTCATTACGGAAAAAGTAGTCTGTTCGTCAGAAAATTATAAGCAAATTAAGCCAAATATGGACGCACCATTTGCTGTCGATTGAATAAACTCCAGTAAAAGTCGAGTTTGGCCACACAATAACAATGGGATGTAATACCCAATATTAGACGTAACATACGCTCATCCAGCTGGTCTCTCCCTGTGCTGAGGTACTTAAAGATGTGGGTCAGTGAGTGCAATCATACAGTTTGGACCTTGAAAAATATGACCTTGCCTCTTTAGTTACAACAGGACTTAAAGAATAACAATAAGAATAAACGTCTGGGGGTGTGGGCTATGAGCCAATTACGTCATTTTGTCTGCTCTTGGCTTGAAGCTCTTTGAGATGAAAATTGATACACTGTAGCCGACATGAATTGGGTTCCATTATACAATCGTAAATTTATCAAAAGGACAATTAGGAAAACAGCCGAGGCACTTTCATGTGGTTGAAATGCTCTAACGAGGAATATCCAGTTCGCGCAACCGTTCCTTTTGAGAAACAGTGTATCAAACGTGCTGATAATTTGTTTACGAAAAGTTAAATAATTACATGGTAATCATCGAAAACCAAAATTGTTATTTCTGATCAAATAAAGTGAATAACGGAAAAATATGTTTGATGTAACTCATGCTTCTTTACTTCTATCATTTCATACATTTTAGGGCTACTCATTCAAATAAAACTTATTTACTAAATACTGCTTGTAAGCATTAAAATACGACGGTTTCCTAACCAGTGACTACAGTTATAATTTCATGCCCCTCACGAGTGGAAATAATCAGCATATTACAAAGATAATCAGTGTCTTTTATAAAAGGGAACAAATTCAAATTAATACAGGTTGAAACTGTCAATAGTTTTTATGTATCCGCATTTATACTAGTAGGTGCCCATACAAGTATACTAGCAAGAATTTCAAGAATAATCAAGAAATATCACACATTTGGTGTGTACATTCAGTAAACACTTTCTCTGTCAAATGTTAGGGAAAATGTCTGTTGGCGGATTGTCATAATTCAATCGTTGCTTGCTAGTCGAGGAAAAATGTTTCCCTGGATTACCGCATAAAACTCCAAGTTCTTACATTATCACACAAACTTCAAGGACATATTAGCTACAAGCTGGCTAACCCAGCACTGCACAATTAACTTTCTAAACTCGAATAGCGAATAAAAATTTAATTTTCCTCCCCTGTTCTTTATGAAATTATTGATCTAGAAGATTTTTGGGTTAATCCTCTCCTTTAGCCCTTATAATTTTAATTTATACAGCCTCGCTATTTCTAATAAAGGAAAAACGTTCCGCTGATATTCACGCAAAAGGATGTAAAAATCATTGGAGCCTGTGCCTTCCTTAACTCACTTCCGACAGTCTTGCAGGTTCTGGAAATGCTACATAGCTTATAAATAGATACTCTTTGGTGATGTAACGTCATCTATAGGAATGGTCGAGCAATGTTTAAGATAATTGCAATTAGTGAAATTTTAAACCTTTGTACCTTACCTTTTATCTCGAAGTTATCTAATGACAAAAACTATAATTTTTATGTAATGAAGAAACTCTTAACATATACCTACAAGGAAATAGAGGTAAAAGTAGCTTATAAGAAGATTCCGCACTCCAAGGGTACCAAGTTAACACATTTGGTAAAGACTACCTGCGACTATCGAGAAAAATAATCTTCTCAGTTGCTAATTATTAAATATCAGCATTTTGATTTTTAATGTTAACAGTTTTCTCTTTATGCAATTGTTTACCGATTCATTCTAACGAACTTCACTACAACATGAGTACAGGGGGAATAAAGCAAAACTTATTATAATGTTTTGGATCCAAGAACCTCAGTGCATTCTTCATTAGACACACATTTGCAGTAGTTTGGAAAAACGGCAGTAATATAGCATACAATTCGTACAGTTATGTACAGGACTGATTGTCGCTTTTTAAGCTTTCTTTTGTTTTGCGTAAGTGATACATCATGGCCATTTATGCACATATCGCTTGGAATAAAATATAACCAGCTTTTGTTTTTACACGCATTCTGTGCGGAGCAACAGGAACTACTTTTGTTTCTAAACGCATCACCTATTTTCCACTGAACGGCATTCTCAACGAAGGTTTTGTAATTGTCATCTTTTAGTAATTTCTGAATTGAAATTAGCGATTTTATAGCCCATGTTTACCATAAAAGTATAGGGCTTTTCAATGATGAATTATCAAAATCGGTTGAGTGCTTTTTTGGGATTAGCACGCGCGCGCGCGCGCGCACACACACACACACACACACACACACACACACACACACACACACACACAAGCGCGCGCGCTGCCCCCTCTCTTTACTAGTACAGACAATTGCAAAGACGTAAGAATACTTCTTGGAACCGCTTAGGTATTCTAAACCTATCAAAGAATAACATAATCGTTTCAAATCTTTAACTACTTTTATTTCTTAACTTAGTCTATTTGTAGAAGTCTCGTTTAACGTGCTTTTAAGGCCCGCTGGAAATTCTACGTACAAAGTCTTACTGCCCTGAAAGCAAGCTAAAGAAATTGTTTCATTGTACTGACCGATCAATGAATTATGATACCCGAACATTTACTAATGAGTAATTCAACAAACGACCGCCTCCGTAGCGCAGATGGTAGCGCGCTCGCCTCTGGCGCGGAGGACCCGGGTTCGAGGTACCCGCATGGGGATTTTTCCCCCACTGGGAGGTCTGACATGGGGTGCACTCAGCCTCGTTAGGTCCCGGGGGGACCAATTGAGGAGCTAATTGATGGAGAAATAGCGGCCCCAGGTCGCGAAGGCCGAATAACTGCCCGGGAGGGCTCGGGACACTGACCACGTCCCATCCTCCAGTGCTGCACCCCACCAATGACGCCTGTAGTGGGCAGAGGTGGGCGGGAAGTCTTGACCCTTCATGAGCAGTTGCGCTAGGGGGTTTAGTTTAATTCAACAAACTTAAACCATATGGATATAGCAGCTTAAATGATCAATTAACAAACACGTTTAATGTTGCTTTAATAAAGTTCCGTCTCAAACTGACACCAAGTAAGTTTAAAATTAGTTACTTTCAAGTATGTTGCATTTTAGTAAGCGTATTATTGTGGCTTAAAATTGTTACTGTTCGATATTCATTCTTGGAGTTAGTATATTAGCGTAAAGGGGAGAGCTAGTTTTCATTTTGTCTGTCCTCGTGGGTGGGTGTGCACTCACTACCGAAAACAGTTCGACTTTTACGCTGTCAATCCGGGCCTTTTTACAAATGATTCTGACACTTAGATGCATTCCCAGTTGTTAATTTTTACATCCATAAGGGTTCTGCCAGACTTGGAAATATGACGCAAACACTCTGGGATATGGAAGACACTGAAACGTTATATTTATAAGGGAAAGACGTTCGTGCTTCACTGAAGATCTAATGGCTGCCAAAGCCATTTGTGGAGCCTTTTTTTATTATTTTCTTTTTATTTTTTTATTTTTTTTTTATTTTTTTTATTTTTTTATTTTTTGCTGTTACAGCTTCCCTTCGCTTAAAAGATGCTTCGTAACAAGCTCAATATACGTTCAGAACTTTTGGTGGTATTACGTAATTCAACTGTATAAAACTATATTTTTCAGCGATAATCTTCCCCCATTTCCCGCTCACGTTACCATGCATGAGAAGTTTAAATTCCTGCACTGCGTCCGTTTTGTATTCTTACTGCATACATTAATAAAAGGTATTTATTCCGCGAACTACTGATATGTATATTTATTGTTGCAAACATACAACAATCATATTTAATGGTTTTTATGTATCTATATTTGGACTTTGGTCCTCAAGGACCATTTAGCTATCCAGTTGTCATATTAGCAAATTATCTCTCTCACACTCTCTCTCTCTCTTACTTCCAGACTAAGGAGGGTGGGAAATAATCCTGGTTAAAAGAAAAATTCCCATTCTCCAGCCGGGAATTATTTGATAATTGAATTTTGTTATTAAAATTTTACTTTCCTTTATTCTTCAACATGTACGTACCATTTAATTCATGCTTAATTTAAATACACTCTTTCGGCGCAAACAACCACCTCACCTTCAGTTGTTCACTGGTTTGGTCAACAGTACCAGACGTGAATATCCATCACTAGTTCGTAGAGGCTAGCGCGGTTTTCCTTGATACTGCTCTTAAATAGCTGACTGATTAATTTTATTTTTGCGTAAGCATTTATATTGTTATAATTGACCAAAAAGAAATAGTATAATACACATGCGTTAACGCCTTTGCAGAAACTCGGATGTGAACTGTCCACTTTGTGTCGTATTTTCAAACTTATTCCTCGTTCTGCAAGATGCACCTACCGCACATATATCGCAATATAACGGGTGATCCAAAAGACTGTGAACCGGATGCGCTGTGTTTTGTCTGTACGGGCTCTATAAGCTCGTCGCCGACTGCCGCTGTCATAGAACAGCGCGGATAAAACCATACAACATTTTTAATACTACTTTTAAAGGCTTTACTTACCAATATAATTAAAACAGATGCTAAAACTGGCCACCGTCGTTGTTCATATATTTTTGGCACCTCTTTAGGAAATTAGCCATCACTCGCCATAGTTCACGTTGAGAAATGCTCTCAATTTCCTGATGCATATTTTGTTTAATTCTTCCAGAGTGTGTGAGTTTGTATTGTATACTTTATGCTCTAAGTTACTCCTGACATAGAAATAGCAGGGGGTTAGGTCGGAGGACCGAGGGGCCCAAAATTTCTACTGTTAGCTGTCCTGAAACACACTTTCATTTGTTCTCATCGAAAGATTGACTGTATAGGCGATTTACAGGGAAGACAAAGATACCATGCTGCGAAGAAAAAGCAAAAGCTTCATCTGTTAAATAGAGAGGTTGTAATTTTGGTATACTACTATTTTCTGACGTTGTTAATGTATAAAATCACTAAGATATATTAGGAGATCATTAAATATTATGCTATATCAATTTATTCATGAAATACACAAGTTGTTTAGTACATATTCATCCCTTTCATAAAAGAAATCTCATTTGGTTTTTATATGCATCACTGACTTATTGAAAAGCAGTACCCTAGATACATAAGAATCCCTATTAATTGTGTTGATGTTTACTGCTTCAAAATGGAAATTATGTTTATCCTTGGTGTCATAGGAACGAGTTTCCCCATCTTATTTTCTTATCTCACTGCATTTTATCAGACAATATGATGAAAAGCAAATGGCTCCTAAGACTGAAAGGAGCTTTTCTGTGCAACTGTGTTAAACCTTTTGTGTATGTTAAATTACATGTTAATTTAAACTTCTGTTCTGGCAAACACTCAGATCTGAAATATCAGCTTCACGTGGAGTGCCCTGATTTATTATTTTAATATATCAGACGGAAAGGGTATATGCCATCCTCGTAGATGGCGATTCCATATGCAACGATGCTTCAGCAGAAAAATGATTTTTCGCACTTTCGTTTCGTTATAGTTCACATACGGAGCGATTAAGACAAGTTTTGTTGAAGTATATAATAACAGAACAGTCATTAATTCATATTTTATTTTCTTTCTGTATTTTATTTATGAGGGAGGGAATTTTCACTTTCTTCCTTAAGTATCTCATTCCGTCAAATTTAGCATTTTTGTGTTGTACAAATCGTAATTTACGCTGAACACGTGACGTCACAACAGCGGCGAATAACTGACCACAACACGCGCACACGCGCACGCACGCACGCTCGCTCGCACACACGCACACACTCACACACACACACACACACACACACACACACACATACCACGAGGTCTGCACGGACCCGGGCAAAGCCCTCGGGCCTATTTTGACAAATGTTTGTCGGGCTCGGGCCCGGGGCTGTGCTTGAAAATTAAAGAGATACAAAATAATTTACATTTTTTTGTGTCACCGATGCCGAAATTCCGAGAATAGCACAATTATTGCAGCATTTCTTTACTAGGAATTCTATATTTTGATTCTGGGAAACGTTTCAAACAATAATAATAATAATAATAATAATAATAATAATAATAATAATAATAATAATAATAATAATAATAATAATAATAATAATAATAATAATAATAATAATAATAATAATAATAATGATAATAATGATAATAATGATAATAATGATAATAATGATAATAATGATAATAATGATAATAATGATAATAATAATAATAATGATAATGATAATAATGATAATAATAATGATAATAATAATAATGATAATAATAATGATAATGATAATAATAATGATAATGATAATAATGATAATAATCATAATAATCATAATAATGATGATGATGATAATCATAATAATGATGATAATAATGATAATGATGATAATAATGATAATAATGATAATGATGATAATAATGATGATAATAATGATGATAATAATGATAATGATAATAATGATAATGATAATAATGATAATGATAATAATAATAATGATAATAATAATAATGATAATAATAATAATAATAATAATAATAATAATAATAATAATAATAATAATAATAATAATAATAATAATAATAATAATAATAATAATAATAATAATAATAATAATAATAATAATAATAATAATAATAATAATAATAATAATAATAATCATCATCATCATCATCATCAATATAATAAACACAATCGGGCCGGGCCTGGCCAAACCTAAGAATGTCGGCCCGTGCAGGCCTCTAAAACACCCGCGCGCGCGCGCTGGCATGCACAGAGAGAGGGAGAGTTATGGTATCCCTCGCTTGTATCACGCATTCGTGGTCCTCGTCCAGAGGTTGTTACCATTTCTTTTACTGGATGTCTAAAGAAAATTAAGCTCAATTTTTAAATGTCAGAATAAAATAACAATTTATTTTATGGGTTTCCTTTTAACTTCTGAATAAAAATAACAATTTTGCTTCTGTTTTCAACAAATACCTCGATAAGTAATTGAAATGTTTGTGTTTTATAGACATAAATACCATATCTTTCTGGATTTTACATTAAGTGCATAATAAACCATTTTCTCTTATTGTTTCATTCAAAGTCAGTGAAATATGTTTCGGTCTTAGCCGTTTTAATTATCCATTAAGCATTTCACTGAAAATATACGAAAGGTATTTCCTGGCAATTAAACGCCGTTAGCAAAGTTAATATCGCTCCCGCAATGAGAAGACAACTTCGCAGCGGCATCGGTAAAACAGCGCTCATATTCTGCGTCGGACCTGACCTAGCCCATGAAGTGTGTGCTTTTCTCAAGTTCAAAGGACAAATCTATACGCCCCCCCCCCCCCCCGTTATCCAGTTATTTATTTATTTTTTTATTAGTTGTGTGTTATTGTGAACGTCTAAGTTATTCTCAAATATAAATATGTCTTTTAGCGAAAAATATTTATAATAACCGAAGGAGTGGGAGTTTTATAAGAAAGGGGGGAAAGGGGGAAAGGTTTTGAGACTAAATGACCCATTCGTATGTGTTTGGCAATACATGTATAAGTGTGCAAATGATTAAGTTATAATTAATCGTCATGCAGACGTTTGCACAACAAAATGTTTTGTTCTCTTTATGACTAAGAATTTGCTGTTGAAAAGGGCACTCCTCTCATACCCTATAAAAATTGAGCACAATCCCTCTCCAAAACAGGCATAAATTATTACATATTACAATTGCTGCACCCCACCAATTAAGCTTGTAGTGAGCAGAGGTGGGGACGCAGTGGCTGGGTGGCAAGCCTTGGTCCTTCATGGGCTGTTGCGCTGGGGTTTAGTTTTAGTTTAGTTAGTACTGATGAGTGCAAATAGATAAAAACAACGCGAACGGGGTACTTATTTACACTCTAAAATCGTTACTTTCTCTTCCACAAGAGCAAAAATATCTACCACTGTGGTATTTTCAAAATTATGAGTTTTGATTTTTCTGAGGATAAATTCTCCATTAGCAAGGGCCAGTGCACCGCTGATAACTCCAATTATTGCACCTGGAAAATCATACTCATCAGAGAGACAAACAGCAGTTAGCTGTAGTAATGTAAATGCGTGCTGGGATTAAAACCTGTACACACCCGATTCAACAGGTTTTCTTCCAACCAAATTAATGGTATTCGGTAAAGTCAGCAGAATTTTAACTTCTTGCGTCTCTTTCAAAGTTTAAGCACATGTTATGGAAATACTCACATGGAATATTTGAATATAGCATGGCCACGATTACCTGCAGAACCTCAGGGAAGTTTTATCAGTGTCATAGTGGCTCGTCAAGGATTTTAATTTATCGCAAACAACCATGAACTCAAAGAAGGTAAGTTTCCTGTATAAAAGTGCTCACCTGGTACTCCTCCTTAACCTCTAAAAGTCTGCTGGTTTAACTCTGTAACATTCTACATAAATTGCTTTATTTTAAATAGTGTCAGACTATGATCGGTCGTAAACTCCAACTATTACGTCTGCATACTCCAGTTCTTTCACTTGTTTGTTCCCCTATCATTTACCCCTCAGTTGAAACCTTGCTATTATTAACAGTTTTGACACACTTTGGATTTCATTACACTACAGAATCTTTTAGGATAGTTCGAAGTGGATACGTGTGACAGTATCAGAAAACTTCTGGAGTGTTAAGGATTTGCAGACATGAGGCAATGTTAATACTATTTCACTGTGGAGTGTTACACGACTCGTGTGTGCTGTCCTTATATAATTCTATTTAAGGCTTAAATCTTAAGATGTGGTATCAGATAACAGACGTGATTTAGCATTTTGGCTGAGGTAGAATATTTCATCTTGAAGGTTGAAGTTTTCAAGCTGTCTTAGCAGATTAAAATGCTTCTCTTCGGTATGCATTTATATTTGTGCTAAGTATTGAATCAATATTTAGTCTACTACGTTTTTTAATTTGCTGTTAAAATCTTTGTAGCGAAATATTAGTACTTGAATCTGTTACTGTGTAATTTATTAAAATGTAGGATCTATTAGTAAATAAAATGCTAATCTGAGAGGAAGAGTTGCTCAAATATGAGTTATAGGTTATGAATACAGGCTATGAATGCTATGCAAACCTGAACTTACACTAGGACTTGGGATAGAACTCCAAAATATGTTGCCGCAAGCTTTTCGATGAGTGAATTCTTTTCTCAAGAAGTGGAGTACGTCGGTCTGGGTGGCTCAGTTGGTTCGACGCTGGCCTACGGATCCCAAGGTCGCGGGTTCAAACCCGGCCCAGGCCGATGGTTTGTAAGTGTGCTTAAAAACGACAGCTCCATGTCAGTAGATTTACTGGCATGTAAAAGAACTCTTGCGGGACAAAATTCCGGCACACCGGCCACGCTGATGTGATCCTGGCAATTGACAGCGTCGTTAAACAAGAAAATAATTTAATTTAATTTAAAGTGGAGTACAACTATATCCTATTTAGGACACACTGTACACATTCTTGCACGTTTTGCCACCATTTATACATTAATGTACTGGAGTAGACAGGCTCTCCTTTCGGAGTGGTTCGTACCCAGTCACCCTGTACAAACACTTACTTCTCCGCGTATTGAAATGTTTTTGAGAGACAAATCTATAATGAATTTTATGCCTCCTATTATAAATACGCTGTTACTGTATTAAATACCATGCATAATTGACTCATTGTGGCACGCGTGCCAACAATAGCAATGAGGTACTTCTTACAGCAATGGCGTAATACCGTATTCCAGGTTGCCTTTGCTTACAGAGAGAAATTTAACTTTCTATGATATGCTTTTCTCTGAGCAACGAAGATGCAAAGGCCTCAGTTACTTACCATGTTGGCTGCACCACAGTCCCTAACATCTGCTCACTTCTCTCCCAGGAAGGGAATGTATGCAATTGGCTGACCTCGTTATCGCTTAAACGTGCCAGGTAATAACAAATGAAATGCAGGGAGAGAAGCTAACGCCTCATTACTCATGAAGGCGCTCTCACTTATGTGAGCTACGAAGGCCGAAATGCCTACAATTTATAACGCTAAGTTTGCATAAAATGTATTCAACTCGTAACATGACACTTGTAAAAACTATCGCACGAATGACAGACAGTGAGTGCGACAAACATTTTGATGCCACAATCAAGATTACAATGTACGTTCAATGTGGGACACACTGTATCTGATGCATAACTTACTATTATGATCTTATTATACCTGTCTTCTATCCTCTTCTTTGTTGTTAAAACTGGAATTTTAGAAGCAGAAAATGCCGCAGAGGAAACTGAAATGTAGCATGCCACGTGCCATAATATTTAACGTCCGTTAGGATACCCTTCAAAAGTTCTAGAAGGACACAATAATGAATTATGTACCTAATTAAAACTTGGAGTTTACAACAGAAACAATGGCCCAATTCCATATTTTAAATAGAAACTCAAGGACAAAGAGTGAAAATAGTCCCCGTGTTAGCATTAGCATTCCATGTAAACTAAATTACCCTTTCCATTAATTTATAGTTTTTCTGTGTTTGGTATTCGTAGTGGAAATGGAGAAAGTTCTTTGAATTTGGAAATAGAGATTAGCAAAATATGAATGTTGTTTCGTAAAGTTGGTAGAGTAAAGCCTGTAAAAGTAGTTTTTAAAATGTTGAACAGTTTCATCCGCGTCTTTCTATGATAGTGGCAGACGGAAACGAGCGCCGAGGATGCGAACAGGCTAAACACCGCGCAGCCCGTTCGGAAGCTTTTTTTCTCCCGTTATTTTGAATTTCTTGCTTTGGGCTCCATTAAAACAACAGCTCCCTTTCGTGAGCGTAAATAAGAGCCATATAGGCTATTTTCTAAGTGAGATCTATGGCATGTTATATGCCGATTTCACAATAATCGTTTTGGCTATCCTTGCCTGAACAGATAATACGTAAACACACACGAATAAACATTTTAAGATTTGGAATTATACATGTTTTCTATTATTCTTTCCAAATCGAGTTAAGAGTTTTATTATAGGTATGTATAGGTAAGTTTCTTACAAGTTAGGGACGTCTTAAAGCAATACATTCATTTGTTTTCTTAAAAGAAGCAAAATTCAATAGTACCGAGAAGGAATTATTTGAAGAATAACAAGCAGACACGTGCATGAGAATGGAGACAACGTCAAAAATATCAGTGCAAAATATTACACAAGATCATACAAAATTAAAGTAACAAGTCTTCATTTTATTGCAATACCTGCTTTATGCGCTTGTTATCCAAGATATAAGTTCAAAGTTCTAGCTGCTGGTACAATAAACCTATTTTCACACTGTAGCAGTAAAATGGGCAGGGGTTTACAACACTTGAAAATGACTAATCTCGCCTAATTTAGAACATGAAGAGGTTCCAAGCAGGGGTAAACATAAAGACAATTAGAAGAGGTTGATGACCGATTCTAGGAAGCTGATGATGTTCGTTATCATAGATCTCTACAAGGAAAACAACGAGAAATCACATGCATTTAATAATAGAGCAAATACATGGTAATCATCTAAGCCCCCTGGTACTTCGAGTTCATTGGCCACAATTTCGTTCTCGCTATGTACTTAGAGATATCTTGAACAATGGCGAGACTACGATTAGTCTGTAGCTTTCTTGTATTCCAGATTGTAACTCAGGTCGCCAGAGTAGCCTCGTAAAAACATGCAAGAACATATGTATATTTTATTATTCGTATGTAATATTTAAGACATAATGAAAACGTTCAATCATTTGTGTTTATTTCCACATTACTTCGCTGAATGGACTATTTAATCGTTTAGTCCATTTATACAATTCTCACGAGTGGGAACACCAAATCTTTACCACCAGCTATTATTCCATTATACTGTCTTTGTCGGAACACAAGGAAGTGTCTCGAGACAATGAAATGTGATATCTTACGTTCACATGACTTTCTCCACCTACTATCCTTTATTTGTATATAGCTTTCCTACGAAAACATATTTTATTATCTACTTAAGGTTAATTGAGATAATCAGTTGCAAAAATAGTTTTATTACATAGTTCGTCGAAGGTACAAAAGGGATGAAAGAAACCGAGTCGATACTCAGATTTTAAAAACTGGGTCGCTATGTGCCGAACTAAAATGCCATGCTCTTTCCATGACATCCGAAGAAACAACTGAACAGCAACAGCTTTAAAAAAATTAAAAAAATAAAAAAAAAAAATCTGCTAAAAAATTCAAACCAATAACAACGCATATCTCGTAAATAATTAATGCCGAATAAGCTTATTTGAAATAAAACGCGTGTTTTAAAAAATCTACATTTGCATATGTAGTACGTCTGTCTTTATATCTTATGCTTTACCGTTATACAAAAAATATAAAATTCTTTCCGAATGAATAAAACCACAGACCATTTTCAGAAAGTCCAAGATATACATTTTATTTGTCATGAAAATATCCTAAACATCTAATCGAAAGCCTTACTGAAATTTTTGAGAAAATAAAAAATGTCCAAAAAGGTTTCTATCTAAAGGTAGACTGGGGTGAGAGGGTTCCCAAACATCTTCGTGTCTAAACACCAAGTTTGGTATTTATTGGACATTTCGGTTTTGGATTATGTTGTTCACAGACACTCGCACACAACGAATCTTTTTATAAAAATCTGATGTGTTGCACTAACATGGGATTCTCTATTCTTGTACTATTCTTACAAACTCTTATACCTCGATCTTCATGTTAGTCCAGGTAAACCATTTGCAGAAATTACCTCAGTGCTAATTTTCTTGTAGATGCAAGGGAATGTGGGAATACAGTAGGCTTTGAGCGATAGTCGCTATATCACGGCTTTGAAATTCCGTTCTCTTCGTTACCAAGAGGTAAAAAGTGAATAACGACCTTGAATTTGACATAATTGAAGTATTGCAAAACTCGCACAAATAGCAAGGAATACCTCCGGAATGGTTCACTCCAAAAAAATGCATTTGGACACAACTAGTGTGGTTTAACGAGATCTACAATTTTTGTATAGTAAGATTTGGTCTATCTCTTACGCTTTACCAGTTATGCAAAGTCATCAAGAGTAAATAGGACTACACAGGCTATAGCCAGAAAATTCAAAATATATATTTCATTTACCATAAAAATGTCTTAAATATACGGCATCTTAATCAAAATCGTGAGAGCCATTTTCGAGAAAATTAAAATTGTCAAACAAATTTCCATATAAAGGGTAGTTTAAGGTGGAGAAATTTTCTTCGGAATCTTCGTGTGGCATCGTTGAAAGAAATTAAACTTAATTACCAACTGATTTTTAAACGACTATTCGTTTTTGAGTTATGCTCTTCACACACAGACACAGACACACACACACACACACACACACACACACACACACACACAGACACACACACACACACACAGTACTTCCCCTACTTACTATACGTAGTAGAGAAAGTAAAAATGATTTTGGGGGAAATAGAGAGCCTCAACGTGTATATTTCCGGTGAAATTTTGATTTTTAATTTTTGGCTGGAACTGTTCGTCCGAGGTAACCTACATGTAGAGAAAGAAATGAGAACTGGCAGTGATGCATAACTGAACTGCGCAACGTATTAGAATGGGAAACAGTAAAGGGTAGAGGGTTAGAGATAAAATAAGGGGAGTGTGTGGAGTTAGCAGCAATATGATGTCAACGGCCGCCTGAAGGACACCATCGTGAACGATGATGTAAAGTGGAGTACTGTTGACTTAACCTGTCTTGTTTGTGCATGTTACAAGAGCCGGCGCTGGCAACTCAAAGTCAGGTAGCCCGTAAATCAGTTTGCACTGGCTTAGACTCCAGATATCTATGGCTATAATGTCATCATACAGAGGTGACCCTGTAGTGGCCTTGAACTTGTCTTCCTTTCTTCATTCGCGTATGTGTGTCGAAATTAAGTGTCCAGCATTGTAGGACACTTCCTGTATTTGAGACCATCACTGACCTCATATAACGTGTCCAAAATGCCGTATTTATCAGTAAGTAAAAGATAACCGCCTCTGTAGTGTGGAGTAGCGTGTGTGCCTCACATGGAACAGGTCCCGAGTACTTAAGGATATGCATCTGTGAAATTTTGAAAATCCACAGTTTTGGTTCAATTTATTTGAAAATTTTATACAATGATCAGAGCATATTGCATAGTATTTATACTAAGTTTCATACATATATCTATCTTAGTTCCTTAGATATTAATTTTTTTATTCAACTTTTAAACTGTTTTGAAAAATCATTCCATACGATGCACTTATTTTTTTAAAAATTTTTAATTTTATAATTAAGTGCATTAATAGTGTATTAATAAATTGCTAAGATGAATTTTTATTTTTACTGCTAGTTTGGTTGTAAAAAATTGTTGAACATGAGAAATAAATATTTTTCTTAAAATTTTTCATTACACAAACCTTATTAATTTCATTACATACAAAATATTAAGTTTATCAAAAAATCATCTTAGCATTATCTTTTTTAGTTACTTATGAGGAGGTACACAAAATTTCATACATTTATAAGGAAAACTGCATCGTGCAGAGCAAATTAAATCTGAAGAAATGCTGAAAAACTGAAATACGATAAAAAGAGGTTTTAAAATTGCATCACAAAAAATAGCAGGTTTCTGACCTTTTAGCTGTTTAAAAAGGTGGCCTGTTAGACTCAGCTGTGTGTACTCTAGGACTTGTATAGTTTTGACTTAAAACTGTGTCACAATCATTGCATTTAACAGCTATTTTAGATGCAAATCCCAAAAACTTGTAAGTTTTACATCTAGACTAGCACTGTCACATTCACCACATTTGGTGCCCCTGAAAATATTCTGCCATAAGCTTGAGTGTACCAAGGTGAAGTCATGGGAGGATTCTGAAATATGTGTTTCATCTCTTGTAAACATTGAGAGTTTAGTGTGACTTGTTGAAAAATGAGTCTGTGAGCTTGAGTCTTGAGAAGCAGAGAGAAGTGGGGGTTCTTGAAATGAACATGAAGGTAGTGAAATTGTTGTGCTTTGGCTTGTATTTACTAAATTTTTGTCTCCAATTGTATGTAAGTTTGTGGAATTACCTTTACTCCACCTGGTACCTATAACATTATTATTCCTGTTTCCACGCTTCTTTCCTGTATTTCGATGATCTTTCAACCTATTCATGATGACTGAAGATTCACTAACACAAAATAGTAACCTAAACTTGGTATAAGCTAACCTACGAGTATTATAAGCACTACGAATGAATTTAAAATGAAACAAAGTACACTGATACGCCTAAAGTATAACTATAATGCAGGTATTACACACGAGAAGTATTAGACACTGCTCTTCACAAAAATACAACAAGAACTTCGCCTCTAAACACTTTTGTTTCCTTCATCTATAACATCAAAACAAACATTTAGGAGGGAAACAGAGCGCAAATCTACCGTCAAATGTTTTGAAGTGCAGCCAACACACGTTATGATAAACAAACTACCCTGCCTTCCGCGAAATTCAAATAAGAAAAATGAAAAGCACTAAGTCACGCTCAAAATCTTCGATTTTAGTGGGTACGCCCACCTGCAGGGAGCCATTTAAATGACCACGTGACATGGTTTAAAGGGCCGTAGGGGAATAAAAAGCACAGAAAACAAAACTAGAAGAATCATAGTATTTAATAACACCAAAATCAGTTTTTGTGATTTTTGCATATCCTTAACCGGGCAACTCGCTCTGACCGAAAATCGGGATTTTTCCCGTATTCTGTGAACTCGAATGTCGGATAACTTTAAGCTCTATACACTTATTTGAGCATCATTTCACCCATTTAATTCATTCATCGTCCGATATAACCAATCAGAATCGAGGAAGTTAAACTTTAAGTAAGAAAGAAAATCATTTTATAGTCTGGGGATAAGGGATAAACTCAGCATTATTAAACTCCCTTATACATGCTCTTAGCAACCAGTAAAAGTGCTGAATTTTATTTTTCACACTTTAAAAACAGCAGGTAGTGCTTACAAGAAAAAACTGACATTCATGTGTTAAATTCGTTAGCATAAGAAATTTAAGGCAACCAAATAAAATAATCAGTGCTGTATTTTTTCCGTATATGCGAGCACCCCACCCTCCTCCCCATTTATGCCTTAACTGCATTGGTCATACCGACGGCCTTTTGCCTTTGGGACATACTGCCTGTGAGCAATGGTGTTTACTCATATACATTAAATCAATCTCTCTCACTCTCTCTCTCTCTCTCACATACAGTCTCTTTCTCTCTCTCTCCTTCTCTTTGTCATACATCCAGATTTTGGACAGGATAAGGAATAATCTTTGTTAGAGATAAATTTCCACTCCCCAACTGAGAATCGAACCCTTAACCCCTGGTGCAGTAGGCAGGTGCTCTACCGACTAATAGGAGTCGTTTTATACGCTTTCACTTTCAATGAATGGCAAGAATGTTTCAAATTAGCCTGCATAAGTCTTCATTGGCCCCCAAATTGTTTATGATTGAGTTCGTTTTATTTTGTATAACTTTCATATACACATTGGGGACAGTGGGGCTCTAGCAGCAATTAAAATGTCCGCCCTTTTTTACAAAACCGAGCGAGATGGTATCGCGATCACATGTTAAGCTGGAATTCGGGACGTCCGGATTCGATTCCAGGCGATCATTTTGACAATTTTTTTTTTTTTTCTCCCTCTCCTTTAGGTTTCTCCGGGTCTGTAAGTGAATGTCGGTGTTGTTTCCTTTCTCCCTTTCAGCCCACGAATTTCCTGTTCGTCTTTCCTAGTTCCCCTTCATCTGTTGTTTCATGTCATTTGTCTCACGGTTGTGGGAACAGGCGACGGTGGAATCTGTGTTCTGTAAAATAAACTCAGCTTTAAAAATAAATAAATAAAAAGTACGATATATTTTCGGGGTACATACTTTCCACCGCTTTAAATCCGAATTCGCGTATATCGGACCGCAGTATTTCGGGCGTCTACTGTACTTGGAAGTAATGGAACCAAATGTTAAAATTACCTATTTTGCCTTTTTCAGGTTTAGCCGTCCATTTGAATTAGAAATGCTAAGTTTTATCTTTTTCAAAATAACTAAAGCCTTTCAATTTGTAATTTTCTATGAACTCAGGAAACTCTAGGTGGTGGACACCATTAGGCATCCTTTACGTTAGAATGTAATTATCTTTTGCGTTATAATGTTGGTATCTCCAAGAGTTCTTTGAAAGTATGTTCCCCTGTGTCTGAAGGTATTCTAGGGAATACATTGGACGAATACTGATAGTTACTGTCGCATGAAGGTAGATATAACATTCAGCTATTTTTCCTGAATTCACTCAACCATTGGACATTAAACTTCAGTTATGTTAGAGTATTCCACTCTTTGATTACATGTCGGTGGGGATTCCGCAGTTATGCTGGTTCGGATTTTGTACGTCAGGCCCAACCGCCGGCCGGTTCGCCATAAGGAGACGCCCAACGAAAGCTGGTCCCTACGGATTTACAGGTAGTTCATCTCACGCGAGACTCGCACACGGAACCTGCCATCCAGGATTCTACCGGTCCCCCCGCCCTAGGAGGCAGACGATCGCAACGTCATCTCGGTACCGAGAGCCGTATTTACAGAGTGCAGTCACACACACGGAGGGGCGCCAACCTCACTACGCAACCCTGAAGAGCCGGATGGAAATGCCATGAAATGAAAGGAAATTCGGGAGATGTGTGAGTAACCATCCCGGCATTCGCCTGATGTCCCGGTAAAACTCCTGAAAAGAAAACCCTTGGGCAGGAAGATCGGCCGCGGGAATGGAACCCAAGACCCCCCGAATGCGTGCCTCACACGTTACCGCGGAGCCATCTCACTCGATGCAATGTATTTAGTACCCATTGTTTTCAACTGATGGACTAATTTTGTTGTGTAAGGTTTGGGAAAAGCTAATCGCGAAGAAAAGCCAAATACTGTTGTTAAATAGATTATGATTTAACCTTTTATGCCTTTTTACTTTCTCTACAACGTTTAGTAAAGTAGTGGAAGTATTATATTCCACACAAAAATTCGATGTCGAGATTTCACCGGAAATACATGTTTTGAGGCCCCCTGAATAAAAAAAGCACTTTTAGAAAAAGGTCCGTGTGTGTCTGTCAGTCTGTGGACAGCATAACTCAGAAACGAAAAGTCGATTACAAACCACAGTTGGTATTTAAGTTTAACGTCTTTCAAGGATGCCACACGAAGATTTTGAAGAAAATTGCTTAACCCTAAACTACCCTCTACATGGAAAATTTTTCGACAGTTTTGATTTTCTTGACAATGGATCTAAGGATTTTAATTAAAGTGCCATAAGTTTGAAATATCTTTATGACAAATGAAATGTATATCTTGAATTTTCTGGCTATAGCCCATGAAGTCCTATTTACTCTGGATGACTTTTGAATAAATGGTAAACCGTAAGAGATAGACAAAATCTTACTACACACAAAATGTAGATATTGCTAAAACACACAATTTATGTCCAAATAATTTTTTTTTTTTTTTTTTGTAGAGTGAACCATTTCGGAGATATTCCTCGTTATTTGTGTAAACTTTGGAGAACTTACACTTCTGTCAAATGGAACATCGCTATTCATTTGTTTATGTGTTAACCGTGCAGAGAGAACGGAATTTGAAAGCTTTAAAAGATTTAACTATCGCTCAAAGTCTACTGTATTCCCATATTGCCCTTGCGCCTACAAGGAAATAAGCGGTAAGGTAATTTCTGCAAATGTTTAACTCAATTAACACGAAGAAGATAGAGAAATAAGAGATTGTAAGAATGGTTAGTACAAGAGTAGAGAAAGTCATGTGAGTGCAACATATAAGATTTTTTAAATTTACCGTCCTGCTTCAGGATTTTATGGTCTACCTATTTTGGTTATTATAAATGCCTATACATCCGTGGTTTATTTATATCTGAATTCTGGAATAGTACTGCAAGTTTACAACAGTTTTCTCCTTGTATTAGTCCCAGTATACGTTTATGTAGAGATGACCGTCTCTCTCTCTCTCTCTCTCTCTCTCTCTCTCTCTCTCTCTCTCTCTCTCTCTCTCTCTCTCGTGAAAGAGGTTACTGACTCTATCGCCCCTCAAATGTGATATTCGGATGAGTCACTACATAAGATGGGTTAGGGTTCGCCAGTTCTTAGAAGTTGCAGCTATTTTTAACACATCATTTCATTCAGCTTGTATACAAGATAACATAATACAGAATGTAAATCATGTGTAAGCCGTATGCCGTGGAACATGGCCCCAGATCAAGTCTTAGTATCATCTTCTTGGGTCCCTTAAAAAGCAGTGGCGGCACATACATTAAAACCAAATAATTTGGTCTACACGACAGGAACCAGGAGGTAAATGTCTGACCACATCCTGTACAATTTCCCAACCATGTGGGAGCTATAGGCTGAGATCAGCTTAGTGCTTTCTCTGCAGAGCAATCAAACATCAGAGCATCTAAAATGTAGACTTTGTTTTCCCTTCCAGAATTAAGAGAATGGTAATCATAAGTATTATTTTCAATTGAAATTCAAGGTATTAAGGGACAATCAAGCGGTTAATCTGTAGATACATTCTAGATATCTTAATGCAAACCAAATGTAAATACTTAATTTACCATCATTTTACTTAAAACATGTCTATACAAACTATTTTTCCCATTCAGTTGTGTGTGTGTTTTTAGGACGCACTTTGTACCAAGGTAAATGGTGTAGAGGGACTTCTGTACATTAGACTACTATCACATTTATCACTTATCACATCATCATTGTCTGCGTAATCAGTAAAATTTGATAAAGTACCACTGTATTTACGTAAAACTCAATAAAAGACAAGCGCACGGATTAAGATGTTTGTACCAGAAGATCAGATATTCCGGATGTGTTTTTTCCGAGAATATTCGCCAGTGTTAGGGATGATTCTAAATAAATTACCAATAGTTTAAAAAATAACTAAAAACAGAAAGGTATAAAAGTTTCAATAAACACTGGTGCGCAAAAGCCCACTTATTAAAATAAAATCCTTTGGTAGTTATTATTCCTGCAGCTGACTAGAAGAGACAAAGCGCCTGATATGTCAGCAACTACTTCGCCCCCGCTGTATGGCGGGTGGCATCTCAGTGCAAGCTTAGTGAACTGTCAATTGCCTTCAGCAATGGTTTACGGCAATGTCAAACTTCGTCTCATGTATCAGCGCGCTCTGCCTCGTGGCTATATGCAAATCATATTCGTATCACCGTTAATGGCTCTTCGACTGTGTTCAATGTAAAAAGTGATATTATTGGTGTTCCCTCACATTTTAAACTGGCCCTGTACCCAAACATAAGGAGAAGGCCAAGGTCTGCACTCTCCCCGAAGTATCTTGCTGTTTCACTGCCCATCTTACTATAACGTTTTTATTTTCAACACTTCACTGAAGGCCATTTTCCCCGCTCTGTAACCGTCTTTCTACTCCACCCGGTAGTAACAATAGTAACAGTAGTCTTGCAGTAATTCTGGTGCCAAGAGAGGGACTGACGGACTCCAATGTAAAACGTATTTTTCAGCCACTCAGGTGAAATTTTTCCAGACTCCTCCCCTTTCGGCTTTCACCTAGGCCCGACATTTGTTCATGAGTTAATGATGCGTATCTTTTTTTTTTATTTTTTTTTTTATTTATTTATTTTTTTTTTTTTATTTTTAATTAACGTCCTCCAACATTGTGTCATATAGGACGAAATGCTGCGTAGCGAACTGGAATTTAAACCAATACGAGATTGGCTCACCCGGAGATGGAATATTAAAAAAAAAAAATAAAAACACTATATGAAACCAGAAAATATCGATATGTTTCCATGCACTCGAATGTACTTGACTTTAAGACTAGTATTAATTTATATTTACTAATAACCTATACATTTGCATCATGCCGTATATGTACGCATTTAAACATTGGAGAGATAAAGCAAATTCACAAAAACTGACATCTATGCGTGTAACCCCAAGTAATGAGGCACATGGAAAAGGAAACTTTCTTAATATTATTCCCAGTGCATATATATTGTTTTCTTATTGCTTGCGTATCGTACAAACAAAGAGTGTTTACAGATATGGAAGGCCTAGTCCACGAGTGAACCACTTCTCGGCGATTACGTGTATTACAACCGCAAAGCTTCATTCAATGCTTTTTGTGACCAAGATAATTGTGAGGCACTTTCCTGCACTCTGATGCCATCATCTATAAAAATAACAAGCAGGCCGATTGACACGCCTTCTTGTGCGTTTTCTTCTCGGCCTTCCCTAACTAGAGAATAATTTTATTCCTAGAAGCAAAGGGCAAGGAACTTTAGATGACCAGGTGGAACGGGAAGAAAGGTCTCAGCAGCGCCGGAAATCGCATTCCAAGACCTTGAACGCACACTTGCACTAATCCTCCTCCCATTTCCAGGCAAATACACATGTAGCTGTCGCCTCCTCCTTTCTGGTATATGCGGTGCAATGCCCCAGCACTCTCCCTTTCTTTTCAGTTTTTCCTGTAACTTCCTAACAAGCAGCAACTATCAAATGTGTAACAGCGCTATGCAGGTGACGTCATGCATGGAGGAGCGCCTGTAGTTCTGCTAGCGTTAAAGAAGTGAACACGTGGTTTATAGGATGGTAGGCAAACAACCACCATATTTTGTTCCAGTGCATTTTTTATCCATCCCGTTGATAAACACACATTATTTGGTCTGTATCAAGAATATATAGGATGCAATGCTCAATATATAAAATACGGTGTTGAACTGAAAAAAATAACACAGACACTAAGGTTTTTGTAAGCAAAATAAGAACTGCCTAAGGTCTTAAAACTACAGCTTTAAACATTTATAGTAGTAATTGTAGCAATAATTCCCATACAAATACAATAAAAGTACTTTTCAAATTGCTCCAACGTATGGAAACTGTCCTCAATATAGAATTCCTGATATTCTTTTTGGCTTATATCGTGTAAATGTATTTCCTCTGACAAAATGCAATGAAGGCAACACGTTACGTAAGTGGATTTGGTCTTGGTGCATGAAATATTTTGCTTACTGTAGTTTCATAATTATGTATTTGAGTGCACGTCATTTTGGCCGATCCGTTCTTTTACAATGCTGGGAAGTTGTTTTAGTAAAAGCTATTTTGCAAACAAGTATCATCTATTTGGCAAGCAGTTGCTGACTACTGGTTATACCTTTTGGACCTTTATATAAATTTGTTTTAATTCTAGCTTTTGCCTCATTTGTTTGGCACATGTGTCTGTATTTGCGCGTTTACTAGTATTTTTGTTTCGTACTGAACTTTCATCTACGGCATTTGCCATGAGCCATTTCATAAGTGACCAAGTAGTTGAGCGCCCTTAACAATTACATCATCATAATATTGGTTAAGGGAAGATTAAATTGCGAAATTGTAAAACGATTAAAGTTGTATGTATCTATTTGTTTATTTTGCGCAGTCTTATAGTTTAGTACTCTGAATAGTGCACCATTTCACGGAAGAACTAGAACTACACGTTTTGGAATAGGGAGGTAAACTTAAGCCCATTTTTTATGGGAAGTTTTGCTCTACAGATTGGTACTACTGTTCAATATGGCAGCTTCTGTATGCTCAAGCCATGTGGTTTCTTCCTTTGTAAGTATGTGAGACTATTTTCTCCATCTTTGCTTTGAACAGTTTTTTCCGGAATTGTTCTGATATAAATGAATCGATTTCTCAGAAACTATTGAAGATAGCTAAATTAAATTTTAGGATAGTAAAAGAACCCCTAACTGCGTTATGGATCTACTTTGGTATTAATAAGACGATCGGTTATTTTTAAAAATAACTACTGATACATGTTGATAAAAAGGCAGTATAATTTTTTAAATATCCTATTAACCTTAATAAACAAACTTATAACAATGTATGGGTGTACAGGAGAAAATGGGGGGGAAAACTTGGATGCACAAAACACGGATAATATTGGAGGAAATAGGTATGGAGGAAACATGGGCAGAAAGAAACAATAAAAGTAGCGCTTTCTGGAGGGAAATTAGGACAAGGGTGGAGGATATCAAAAGCAAGAAATGTTGAGTAGCTTGAGCGGTAAAAGGTCATTAATAATAGATTCTTAAAAATGGAACGGGGAAGGGAGAAATACGTCGAAGTATGCAATAAAGAGGCCAGAATGGGTATGCATGGGCTAGGACGGGAAAATGAACCTAAGTGGCATGATAGGGATAAAAAGGGGACAGAGATACATAAAATGTGGTAGATTGTATGAAAATTGGCACTATATTTTGGATTGTAATGGTACGGATAAAGGAAGAGGGAACCTAGTACCCAAAAAATGGAATGATTTCCCATTAGACTTAAAAGTTAGGAAAATTGTTAATCCAAATTAGACGAATACATAGAGAAAGCAGGAAAGTATTTAGTAAAAATGAAGTTGAGATGGTTAAATGAACTATGAGGAAATAGGGAAAATAAAAAAGGTTAATGGGGGATAAAAGTAATTAGTGGCCTAATGAACTTTCCCATTATATATAAAGCAAAACGTTTATAAGTAATGGATATAAGCAACTCAAAGAGGTAGGAATATATTAGAGAAGGTATATTTGTTCATTGTACTGTGTTTTAGTAGGTTAAAGGAATAGCTGCTGGTTTCCAGTAGCTAAGGTGTGTAAATTATAGCTGGCTTCTAGTTGGAATGACAGCTGGCTTCCGGTAGCTGAGATAATTGTAGGAAGTGTTATTAGATTTAATTATACTTGTTTTGTTTTGGTTGTTGGTAGGTTGAATTGTATTGTTTTTGAGCATAAATAAATTATTCAAATAAACAAACTTAGTAGATGAAATTATACCAATAAACTTAGAAGACATTCATCTACACCCTGTACACATTTCAGTTTAGATCTTAAATAGTTGGGTTACTGGGTCGTGAATTTAGGATATTTAACATTGTAGATTAGAGCTGTTAATCTCCCTTCAACATGGCTTGCCCAGTAAAAGATGTAATTTTTAAAGGCATTTTCGCAGAGTATCTACTAAATTTCACAATAGAAAAAGGATAAATGCTGTACAAAACGAATACGTATAACAAAACCACAACGTAAATTTTGATTTTAGATCAAAAAGAAATTTGATTCGATTTACCTCAGTAAACGACACAATGAACCATAATTTGCGACTCCTGCAAAGTAATTCCCCTTACTATTTTGCTTAAAGTAGGCAGATATTTTTGCAAAAAGTTTTCAGAAAATAGCCAACACAATATTGAAATAGGTAAATATATATCAGAAGTATTTAAAGAGAATTACACCACAGTACTCCATTACTTATCCTCAAAATCGTACATAGATAGAACCACGTGGAAATGTAATATCTAGAACTATTAGTGGTATTAGTTCTTTAGAGGACTGCTTGTATTGGGGACTAATTTCTGCGAAAACCTCCAATGGTATTGCACTGCGCTGAAGAAAGGGTGAATGCACAGAACCACCAATAAGATGGCTTATTTTTAAAAGGAGTTATTTTCTAAGCATGGTCTCTCTCTCTCTCTCTCTCTCACTTTCACTCTCACTCTCACACACACGCACACACACACACACACACACACACACACACACACACACACACACACACACACACACACACACACACACACCACCACCACCACCACCACCTGAACAGAACCTCTATGCCTTAATTTGTAATGTAGCATTACATAGAAATGCTGAAACATCTGGCTGATTAAGCTTACCAAACGTTCGGCAAATCCTGGACATGCTCTAGATTTGTTACCTTCTTTCCGCCGTCCAGGGGAACTTCCTGAAAATCTGGAATGTCCTAAGTTTTAAGGAATAAGCATTTTTTAGTTTCAAAATAATTAGCAACACGAGAAATATTTGGAAATAATTGTTGAAAATAGTGAAATTACTTTGCTTTTCCTGCACACAAGGCTAATGTTGAGAGGGCTTTTACCATTGTTATCATCACAGTAGACACACAAAGGAAACAGGCGATTGATTGACACAGACGATGTTGTTATTCCAGTAAAATATGATTTTAAACTCTAAGTACTGTTCTTCATAGAAACAGAATTGTTAAGGCTCTTTGACAGCTGCCGTTACTCTTTATTATGTAAATGCTTAAGAAAATACAAAACCTATGTATACATGTTTGTGTAGTAATTTATGGTTAAGCTTAGTTTTTCTACATTTAACATTTTCTGTAATGTCCTACATTGTATAAAAAGAATCTGGTACCTGTGCCTGATTAAATGTCAGTAATAATTGGTGGGCAAAGTGTCCTTTGTGAGTACGAAAAGGTTATGCTTCCAAAGTTAAAGTATCTGTCTGTCTGTCTGTCTTTATTTGCAATTTAATGTTTCTCATGTTTATGGAATGTGGGTTCAGTAGCTATACATGTACCTGTTGCAGTAATTTACTCGTATATTCCTGTATTACATTATCCAAGAGAAGGTGAATCTAATTTTATTATGCGAAATTGGTGTAGTATTAATATGTTGTTCCTATTATAAACACTGGAGTATGTAAATAACATAATTATTCCACAAAGCTGAGATTTGCGTATATGAAATCACTATAAGAGGAAATAATGATTGCTTTTCTGTTTCAGGTGAGTCCCAGAGATGTCTGTGTTGTAAATCCATGCTGCTGTTGATGGACAATGTGAGTAAATTATTAATGTGCGTTTCTAAAAAGGCATGCAACGAATATAATAGAAATATAGAAATTGGCAACTGTATACTATATGTACAGTTGAATAACTGTGCAGTGAACCGAAAACAGCAGCTAATTAGAAATACCTAAGTCACTTGTACCCTACCATGAGAGGTGTGATATCGGCAAACTTAATGATGACGAAGAAAAATAAAGCAGAATGAATTATTGCGTTTGTGTTCTGGCAACTAGGTACCCCCTCTACGGAAACGAAGAATCGGAGAAGTGTTTGAACAAAGGGATGGTTTGGTATTACTGAACTGCCTGTAAAACGCCATTTTCTGCGATACAACGTATTAAGGATTATTTCAAGTATAACAATAACAAGACTGAGTGATTAAGTTAGAATATAGACACATAGTTGTATGCAATGAACAATTTTGAGAAAATTCAAATTATTAATTTCAGATTAAAATGCGCTGAAACATATGTGATCCCTAAAGACACGCAGTATTTATCTTCTAGAATACTAATCCAAAGCGAGGCTTATACGGTGCATTCTAGGAGATAAAATGTATAAAAAATAATTACCACTAGGGATATTGTGTGATTTAACAAAGGCATTTGACAGTATTGATCACAACCTCTTATTGCAAAAATTAAAATGATATGGTTTCAGTGAGATCACTGTAAATCGGTTCAGATCTTACCTAACAAATAGAATCCAAAACCAGAGTAAATGGTTATGACTAGAACCAGGTGCTATTACCAATGGGGTCCCTTAAGGTTCTATATTTGAACCTCTGCTATTTTTTATATTTATAAATGACTTGTCATGTAGTCTTGGCGAGCAGTCAACAGCTGTGCTCTATGCAGATGATACTAGTGTACTTACATCTGAAAATTCGCATCAGCAGTTAAGAGATTCTGGCAATAAAGCGTTTGAACAGGTCAACATTTGGTTTAGGCAAATATGCTAGCATTAAACTGTGGTAAAACAAGTTTTATTCACTTTGAAACAAAGCATAAGCAAGTACATGAACTAACCATCAGATGCAACAATTATACTATAAGCAAAGCATGAGGTACAAAATTTCTGGGGCTCTAGACAGATGAAGAGCTTAGCTGGAGAAATCAAATAAAAATAATGTTACCAAGACTTGGCACTACATGCATTGCATTAAGAAATTTAAAGAATCTGCTTAACGAAAACGCCTTTAGAGCAGCATATTTTGCCTACTTCCACTCGATGAGATATAAAATTATTTTCTGGGGTAATTAAGCACACAGCAAGTGTTTATATTACAAAAAAGGGCTATACGTATTATTTGTGGTGTTGGTTCCCGTCATTCTTATAGGCCATTATTTAGAAGCTAGAAAATACTTACTCTTGCTGGTGAATACACATATTCTTTGTTGAACTATCTTGCAGATAATTATGATAACTTCACAACAAACCTTGCTGTGCATGATCATACTACGAGACATGCAGGTGAATTGCATAGACCAGTAAATAACTTAAAACTGTTACTACTCTGCAATAAAATATATAACAACCTTCCATGTTACCTAAAGCTATTAGGCAATCATAGTGAACATAAAATCTTTTAGAGAAATCTAGTCATTCTTGTATACTGCTGAGGAATTCTTTAATATCTCATCAACAAGTAAATATTAAATATATAGGGCAGATTGCACATGATGGTGATTTATTGCATGTTCTGTAGTTTACACTTACAATGGTGGTGGCTTAAACAATTTTATTTCTTTACTCTTTTGTTTCTTTCAAAGATAGATGGAAATACAGTAGAGTCTCACTAATCCGAACTAATTGGGACCGAACCTGTTCGGATTAACGAACATTCAGATTAGGTGGATTTTCGTCGAGTACGATAACATATTGACCTTAAGTGTTTATGTGTAATAGTATTAAAATAATTGAAAGTAGGAAATTAGTACAGTATGCTGTAATTTATTTTGCAACTACATTCTGAGGCTCGAAAGTCAATTACTGTAATGTTGTTATAAGCACTGTTGGTGTCTACCTAGCGCGAGTAGCCTGATGAAAGTCGGAATAGAAGTTGGCGAAACATTGTCTCAGGTCGTTTCAGTGCGTTGCGTCAAAAGATCACTGACTTTTCTTAAGTGTTTTTGCTTTTCCGTTTTGTGTTATCATTAACGTAAAAAATTGCATTCACTCTTTGTTATGCACATTGTTAGTAGGTCTAGGCCTTCCGATTTTTAGTTTTTGTGTATGAGATAGCCAACAGGTTCACTGTTTACTCCTGTAGCATTTGTTTCATGCTTTCCTGTGCTAATAAATTTACGTTTTTACTTGGAAAAACTAGTTTAATTTTAATCTTTGTTTTTTCCTGTTTTAAAATTCAAAACAAATTTGGTAGATATTTTTCCTAGCCCTGTTCGGATTAGGCGGATTTTTGGATTAGTGGGTTCGGATTGGCGGGACTCTACTGTAATAGTATTATTGGTGGTGGGTATTCTACTAGTCATGATGCATGTTCGAAGTTGTATGACGTATCCAACGTCCCTGGGCCCTGCTCACAGTGGGAACAAGCGAACCAACAAACAAGAAGATTGGAGAACACAATGTCATATACAACGTGTTGTATTTGTAACCTTTAAGCTCTACCAAAAGGTCATTTTATGACTGCATATACTATATTTGAAGAAAGTAAGTGCACGCCTTTGTGGTGCAGTATCGTTCATGCTAAAATGGCTAGTCAAATTAAACCGGGCTTTGTGATAACCTCTGTAGCTGGTTCCTCACTTCGAAGATTTCCGTGCGTCTCGCAGTATGCAGTAAATACTATTTAAAACACACCTCCAACTGAATTACTATTATTTAATTACGTGTGTACTGAGAGAATCAGAATGTATATGGTGTCGTGCAGACTTCAGGGGAATGAAGTGATTACTGTATTCAATATGAGCCTCAAGTATCAGCTTAGCCGAATGATTAAAACAGTTTGTGCTAGTTTTCTGCTGGCTGGAAAATGGGAACGTTGCGGACTCGAATGGTCTATCCAAAATATCATCTTCGCGGTAATGCAGAAATTCACAGCACTCAGCGACTTGAAATGTCTGGTCATACGATTCATTGCATTTTACAATTAAATACATAGCACTTTAACAATAGGTCTATAGTCGATCTAGACATAGAACCTAACTTAATGTAAACAAAATATTCGTTATTCCTCCCGTTACCCTGTGTTCATATCAGCTGTAAGGAGTGAAAGCTAAAGGAAAGGTATGGTAAGTACAACGAAGGGGCTCCAGCAACCGTTCGTAGGCCTTTCTAGGCCCTTTGTGCTTCTACTGTAAGTGGAGGGAGGGTTGAGGGGAAACATCCTATGGACGACAGATACAGTTGACGGGCGCAAGCATATCGTTTCCAATACGGACGCACCCGACCCCACTCGTACCCGCTGCTACAGGCGCCCATCTCCAGCGTCCCCGCATAGAGGCCTCACCTTCCCGGCACAGCTTCGGAATGACGCCAGGGAACACATTCAACGCTGCCAGTCTCCGACCCTACAGGCCTATGCCCGAGCTGGAACGGCGCCGGAGATAAAATCGCAATCCATCGAACAACGTCGTCTGGTCCCACAACCCTTAAATGGATGGAAACGAGATGATGTGAACAGGAAAGCCGTGGTATGAGGATGAGCACCAGGGGGAAACCACAGATAACCCCAAGTCAGAGCGCGTGGTTGGCGGGGATTGAACCCACGACCTCTCAAATGCGAGTTGCCGCCTGCGCCACCTCATTCGTAAAGTGTTCATCACTATCGTCTGCATGCAGAACATAGGAGAACAACACCACACAATTAAACGGAAGCTACTACCGTCTTTAGTTTTAATATTAATTTTATTTCCCATTCCATATTAATCAGAGGTTTTGAACTATGATTAACACGCTTCTTGAAACCCAACAAATATACGTGCATATGTAAGGTACTATATATTATTGTGTGCTCTGTTTCCCCGTATCGCGGGTAGTTATTAGCGTCATATGTTTACATAAAGTTGGGTTCTAAGAGTGGACCGGTGGTAGTTATTTTTTCATTCTTTCTTTCTTCTCACGATGTGAATTTATAAGCTGCTATGTTAATTCAGTGATTGACGTATGTAATTTGAAGAGAACGTTTGTGTTCCTTTGTTGTTTTAGTTACTGGAGTTTTGATCTGAAATTCATAACATATTGATAAACGCATTTTAATGAATACTCTTCGACTGTTTCCTCAAAAAATAATCATAATGACGCGCCGCTTTTGTCCCTAATAACTATTCATTAAATTGCTGATAAATTATTTAACACTGAACAAAATGTAGGGGAAAATCAGACATGGAAATTCCAGCAACTTAAAAAAAACCTATTTCTAGATGTTGCAAATACTAATATGCTAGTTAAAATCCTTTGGAAATGATAGGAGAAAACATTCATCATTCAGTTACAAGGTAAACTGCTATGTACGCATCTAACGGTTTATCTGGCGAGCGTGTACTAGCCCTAAAAGAAAAAAGTTCTAGGGACAGCACAGCTCTTTGCGACTAATAATGTCCCTAATAAACTATTTCGGACATTAGTTTTCACTTTTTGCAATGGAGGGCGTTAATTAACAGCGTAGTAATGATGAAAATGCTTTAAACATGATCTTTGTTGTTCCTTTTAAAATAAGCTATTACGAGATAGAATGACGGCAGCGTGTACAATAGCATATTTGGCATCCCTGTTATTTACTGTCTCTAGAATATCTCGTTTGTTCTTTTGAACTCTTCTGTGTGCCACATATTAGTTCTGTTAAGAATTCTTAAACACATTGTGACATAGGTCGATGGTTTCTGCGCATGTGCGAGTCGGCAGAAAGAGAAAGAAAAATGATAAGGAGGTTAATGAACTTTTAAACAAATTTGCAAGTGAGGGATTTGGCGGAGATATGCTTTCTTGCTTCACCTTAGCAACATCATCCTTCTCACTTCATCACGCAACTTCAGTCAAGGTTAGCAGGGCGAGTGTTCATTTGATCATTTGGCTGCGACGTGCTATCCATGGTGAGGATTCCCTCTGAATCATACTGTCTGCTGCCGAGACAAAATTTTACTCACATCTCACAATAAATGGAATAGAGAAGTAGAATAAAATGATTTGAGTAGATTTTGGACAGCAATAAGCCATGCTATTATCCAATGAACTCTGCAAACTAATAACTAGGGCCCAAATTCTTACGTATTAACCTAATTTTGTCATTGCTATTTATGAACCATTTTCAGGATATTAATATATTTTATGCTTCCTGGGGTATATAAATTTCATGGCCTTAATAATTGCCTAAATGAAGTTCTGCGACCTAAAATGTCCCACTTTGCCTTTTTTTAGTTTTTCAGATGATAAATGCGTATTTGCTTATATTCCCTTTGCTTGGTTTTAAGTATCTATTGGAAAATAACTGGTATAGCATTAAACTGAATTAATGTCAATGTAAGTTTATATAGTGGAATACTGCCATGTAGAGAATATTTAAGTACAATTTTTGGGCTCCGTTCTTACAAATTTGAAGTGTATATCATTGATAAATACTAGGATGAAAAGTCTAAAGTGATCACGACATCAAATTCCGTGATTTTGTAATACTACTTATCCAGACACCAAAGTTACCACCCAATTTTGAGCGAATAGAGTCTGCATCAAATATAAACAAACAAGGAATGCATGACAGTAATTTCATGTCCAATATGGTTGAACGGTTTATTGTGCCTTTCCCAAACATTTCATTTTCAAGCTCAGCTATACATAAACATTCAACAAGGAGCGCCTAAGACAGGATGGCCAACCTGTTTTGACCTTTGGCCAATAAATTCACAGCATTTTTTTTTTTTTTTTTTTTGAAGGGCCAATCTTTCACACTTTATATAAACAGCTGTTTTGAATGGGAACTAAAGTTTATATAAGTATAAATAAAGTATTCAGGTAAGTTTAGCTACATGCTGATGTATAAAGAAATGTTTTGAAGGTCATGCAGTTATTATTTACCTTTTATTTTGATATAATATATAATTTTACAGACTTATTTAAAATTATCGTTAGTAGAACACATTGAATTATAACTGAAAGACTCTTCTTACATTATTTAATAAGAAAATTCAACGAATTTTGAATTACTGTGTCTTTTAAATTTGCTTTTCATTTGGCATCTTCTCAAATGTAGGTGTAATTTTTTATGTGCATAGAACATGGATGGGCATTTGTAATAGTTTACGTAAATTATTCTTCTTAATAACATTCACGGCAGAAAAAGTTTGTTCACAAATGTTTGTGGAGCCAAATCTGCAAATGAGTCTTAGAGCAAGATTGTGGATTTCAGAAAGCAGGGCCGAAATGACATATTTCCAAAATTTAGTCAAATAAGGATAAGTGGGTGATCCACAATGCTCTTTAAACTTCCCATTAAGTGCTGAGTGGTTTTGGCTTATTATTTGCATTTGCAAGGATGGGGAGTATTTATGAGTATCAAACTCTGATGTACAAAATTAATTTATGCACAAATCGCTGTTATTTTCAGATTCGAAAGAGCAAAAGCTTGAGCTATCCGCGGGCTACTCAAAATATCTTGTTCAACAAGAAATCATCTGAAAAGGTGTGAAGAACAAGAGACGTAATATCAGTGCTCATATCAAAATTATATATTTTGAACTATTCATGTGCATATATTAATTAGCAGGCTCAGACATGGTAAATCTGAGAAGAAATATTAATGTGCTCTATCCAAAAGATGCAGTTTACACTATCTTGGTGGCGCAGTTTACCAATACTGTAGATATTTTCTTCTTGTATCGACAGCACACTAATTCCTGCACCTAGGCTTCAAACGGCTTCATACACACGTAAATTTCTCGTCAAATAGAGGCGTAGGACATTACTGCCCCCTCGGCCTATTAATGGTGGATTGTTATAACATAAAATATGCTGTTTGAATGCGCAGAACTCCAACGACCGCTTTGAAATAAAGCTAAACGAAGGGTTAAAAAACTGTTAAACTCACGATTTCCTGTACCATAGATACCTAATCATTATCTGGATTTCCATAAAACAGCCTGAGATTGCGTTTCACTATGGGCACCTGATAGACATAATTTCCAAAACACCATGGTGTATAATGATAGATACTATTTCAAACGGATGTTTGTTTAAATCAGCGCGCCTGCCTCTGGCGCGGAGGACCCGAGTTCGATCCACGGTACAGGCGTGGGGATTTTTCCCCCTCTGGAAGGTCTGGCACAGGGTGGTAGTCATTAAGAAATCAGATGCATATTAAAACTTTTGCTGATTAAATAATTTACACTAGAGGAAGAAAATGAACAGCATAACCGTAAATTATATTCCATATGTTTTTAGTAACCACACGTGCTATAATTTATACATACAATAAAACTGTAATCATATTTTTCTGCTAGTTTTCGATTTTGAATGAATAAATGAATGTTAACACATAATCAGCTATCCAGAAATAAAATAAAAATAGTATTATTAATTTGTTTTGCTGTTGTATGTACCGAGCGGGATGGCTCAGGCGGTAACGTCTGTGGCCCGCATCCGGGAGGTCGCAGATACGATGTTTTTCCATGTCACTTATGTGAATGCAGGGGTGCATTCATCTCTTCTCCACGGATTCCTTTCCCTTCATTTCTCATTTCCTCCATTGTCATCTTTTAGGTTTGGTTGGAAGAGCGGTTCGCTACGGTGTTAACGGGCAGATGGCATAGTTGTTTGCGCATTGGAACTTTTCCCTGGCCCGTCCTGGAAGTTGCTGCCCTGGCCGCAAGTGTCACCTCGTTGCCCTCTCCTTGGGTGGAGGACACGCTTCGGTTGTGCGCCAGGTGACAATATCTGGAACTGTTGGGGGCTTCACTGGCTCTACTATCTGACAACCCTCCGGTCTCACTTCGTCTCATCCCTTCCCCCTAGGGTGTGGTAGCCCGGTATAGATCATGTCGGGGTCACAGTGGGTCGAGGTGTCCCCCTGCGTTACACACACGCACGCACGCGCGCGCGCACATACACACACACACTATGTATGTTATAATTTCACTCAAAAATACCTGAATGGACAAGTGTGTTAATTAACATACTGTTCGTTCCACGTTACCTTTACGTCACTGTACTATTACTAATTAGAAGTACAGTAAAAAGAGAAGCAGGAACAGTTTGAACTGTTTATCCTCCTCTTTCTGCAAGAATTTCCACTACCACAGGAATCTTTGAGGTAAACTTTGTCATACCGTTGCCACTTTTATTGTAAAGCTACTTCTCCCTCCCTCTTTTCATAAATCGGAGTGGCTCCTTAGTTATTGTTGGAAAATATCGAAAACTGACAACCTTGGTTGTTGAAGAGTTCGGCTTAGTCCATGAGGTCGCGAGCCAATTATGTTTACGGTCTCTTTCTTGGCAGGCACTGTAGGCCTCTGACGAGAAAACATATACGGGTGTTCTACTCTCTGGAGGAGAAAGGAGTAACAGTAGCACATGGCAGCTCACGATGATGTCAAATCGATGTATTTACATTAAATACTATGTTCCTCTCAAGGGAATGTAACTGTAAGAAATGTGACAACTCTGGCTTTCTCTGAAAAAATTACGTCTGTAGTTCGGGGTCACCGGTAGGATGCACTGCGGTGGAGCTTGCGCCCTAGAAATACGGTGTTCGGCTGAGGGGAAGCGCTGTGGTCGGCTGGTCGCGATCAGCCGGATCCGGCTGGAGGCACGCTCTCTGCGGCGACCTGGAACTCCGTCGGGCTGAAGAACTGTCAGCACCTATTAGATACTCACAGGAGTAGTTCTGCCTGTGATGCGTTCTGAAGGCCTGTAGGTTACTTTCATATCATCCTTCCTCCCGGGGACTGACGCACAATAAGCCATCGGCTGACGAGCCGGAATCCCCACCGTGACAGACAAGAAAAGACTTAGAGTTTCAACATATCAACAAGAATTAAGCCTCTTAGAAAACATGCGCTCTTTTGCTAGCAAAACTGGGATACTGACGTCGTCTTTGTTGATACGTTGAAACCCTAGCCGCAATCTTTCTCAGAAAAACTAGAGTTGTTGATGTCAAACACATTCCTTACAGCCACACTTTCGTGAGAGGGCCACAGTACTCTAGGGGAGAAACAAGCATTCTTATCTTAGATTCACAGAGAATAGGTTATATGGCATCTTAGTTAATTATCCTAAAGGGGGAAGGTTATAATGGGGCACGAAGATAAACATGCCGAATATCCCACTTATTTCTGACGCTTAAAAATTTGCTATATGTGGTAAATATTGCCACTGTTTTATCATCGTGGTACAGAGAAAAAGTTATTTGAGAAATTCTTGTTTTGTTTCAGTTATCATTGAAAATAGCGTACTTTCAAACGTCTACAAATGGCATCATATTCTTACCTCTCGCACTGGTGGCCCAAGTTGAAATACCAGTTGCCGAGATTTTTGCGTTTTTCTACTTCAAATTGTTAGGTGAACGTCAGTAAAATGAAGACATTTTTGTCTTCGAGTTGACTTGAGAGAGAGAGAGATAGAGAGAGAGAGAGAGAGAGAGAGAGAGCAGAAGCAACAGGAAAAAATTTTGCATCCAATAAAGTTAAAATATTAAATATTTTGAAATGTTCTCATTAGCAGCATCAGTAGCATCTGTGATTTAAATATTTAAATATCTTGAGAGGTAGAATTGGAACTGAAAAATTCAATGCCACAGCAGGGATTTGAACCACAGACCTTCTGCTGTAACCACTAAGCTACTGTGACAATTTGCCAGTATAACAAACATTGTCAAACATTGCCCACATAAGGCTTGTGTGTTTAAAAACACCAGCAGTAAGTTTGTTGGCATAAATAAATAATAATTACCATTTAAATATCTTGTTTCATACTGAAACGTCAGTTTTATCTTTTTGTAGCGTTCAATGTTACTCAGAATTAAAATACACATTTAGCCGATTAAACTTCTAACATCCATTGCACTAGAAAAAGGAATCTTGATATCAAGTTTTAACAGGATAGCAGACATGAAATTAAATGGGGAATAACAAGAGAGGAAGCTGAAAAGAAATATAAACATATCGTCAAATAATGGAATAACATTTGCGAGTTTAAAAAAATAATTATTGTAACTATCGTAATCCTTCTGTGAATAATTTAGGGCACAAAGAAAGATTCTGTAACTTTGTCTTTGGTTTCCAGGGATTATTATCTCAAACAAGAACAGAAAAGGGTTTAGTAAACACTTAAACCAAAGCATCCTTTAAGACAAACATCACTGGAAACACTGAGATATTGTTCTAACTCAGTACAGCTATTGCAATGTAAGGAACCCGTATTAAGATGATCAATATGCTGCATTAGGGCTTCTGATTACGCTGGCATGTCATAAAGTGCGGTTTCGATTATGTCACAAAAAAAAATCGTTTGGCCTAAGGCCAATGAACTGGCTCTACTCTTTCAAGCGATCATCAAGGATACCTCGAGCCCCAGGCGAGAAGTGTGCAGGAGGACCGTCATGTAGCCACCACATATTCATTCAAGCAGCACTGGAATCACCACTGTTTTGTAACGATCCCCGCTGTATCGCACCTAAAACCTCTTACAAAATTCATGGTAAATATATTTCGGTCTGTATAGCTCATTCTTACTTACTGTAAGGTGTTTTTAAAATAAGCACATTAAATAAGCAACTGCATCTGAAAAAAGTGTATAAAAGAGAGTTACTAAGAATTCAGGTCATATACTGAGTCACAAAAATAAATATTTTGGACACTAGAAACTCCTAATCAAACTGGAATAAAATATTTATTTCTAGCCGTAATACTTTGTATATACAAACTTCGAATGAGATGTTCAGATTACAATCATTTATGGCAGAAGAACAACCATCAGCTAGATTAAAAGATACTGTGAATTAAACTCTGGCAACCGACGAATTACTTCCGTAGGTATGATTCATAAATTGCAGACTAATCACTAGATCAAAGCCTGAAAGAAAAGAGAGACATTGTCTTTCTGAGCTGCAGACAAATGAAAATGCGACTTGCGTTTCTTATTTTAGCTTTACTAATATGTTGTTCCTTCTTATCTGCTATGTTTCGATGTTCATTTTATTCCTCTCTTCTTTCTCCCACTTTTCCATCTTCTTACTACCTTTGACCCAGCACTTGCCTAATTAATTTCGTCTGTGTACAAAAGCAATACTTATAAAATAGCATACAGCAAATCTTTTAATGTGTTATAATGTCCCAGATAGGAATACAGCCGATCCAACCGTATTCAAACAGGATGAATAAAGGTACCACAGACTTCAACAAAAGTTTTAGTCGTTTTATAAGCACATGAAATGGTGAAAGCGATCGACTTTCAGTGATTGGCTGTTCTGCTGATATAGCACATAGTATGTGTGTGAGAGAGGGTCATCTACTTCTGTTAATCTTGATACACTTTGTCTTAGCCGTGATAATTCTACCCACTCGAGTTTATTTGTATTGGTGCTCACAAAAACGTACTAACCATTCTTTATCAGAACAGACAAAAGTCAATGTTTACAAATGTCAATAAAAAATTGTCCACAGATTCCAGCATACATAAAAATAGCAGTACAGTCATTTACCCAGTTGGACAATCTGCGCGGCCTCCTGTATAAGGTCCAAAGTGAGCCTAAGCTTGTTACAACAGAACGAACTTGCATGTTTTCAATAAACTGTCATAAAACTAAAAGGTTTGTATGTCATCGTACAGATTCTTAAGTTTGACTTTACACAAAGAGGATGTATTGCAGCTTTTGCAGTACATCGAAGCGTGTAACTTTTCTTTTATTTGGTGGTTAGCTCGTTTTTTCGAGCATCCATTCATTTTCTCTCCTAAATTTACACGTGACTCCTTCACTCGGTCAATCGATACAATTTAGAGAGATTACTGCAGATAGCCTAGTTCCCATCACCTTGAATACTTGCAATATCTCGAGTACTTACAGAATGTAACTTAACTTTAAATCGAAGATATTCTTGCAATTACTTATGAATTGATCCACTTCCTTCGTCATTTATTCTTCAGATGAATGCAAGTAATTAAACGCACATATGAATTAGACAACTGAAGCACGGTCGCTGATTTCCAATGGCTGTAAAAGTCAATTCATCACCTTGCACGGTGATAAACAGATGTCTTATTCTTCAGGCGTTCTAAGAACAAAAAGGCTATGAATGCATGTGCATTTTAGCGTGCGTGTGTGACGGTCTACGTGCCAGGAAGTATGAATGGGCAATTGTTGCGTGAGACTGCGTAGTGCAGTGAACACGCCGCTTTGATGACATATCTCCCAAGAAATCTCTCAGTCCTAAGTATCTGCATTTGTAGAAACGTAGTATGACTCCAGATTTAAACACAAGGAAAAGCCCAAGCATATTTTCAGTGATAAATCCTTCGTGTTTTCAAGATTTATCCGATCATCACCTTCCATTTACTCTTTCTCCAAGTTGTATACGAATCAACAGCAATGTTCCGGTGTTTTTCGGAAATCAAAGAGAAGAGCGAAACACTAAAGCATTATTTTGAGGATGGTAGAATTACCTTAGGTTTGCAGCAACACAGCCTTAAATTAATTATACTATATATTGCTCAAGTTACAATGATTTGTTGTTGTCCAAACAATTTTTTTTTTAATGATTAATAAATGGGCTTGCTTTTTATGGCTATACATTGAATTTGATTAAAGGTCAAACTTAAGAAATTAATTAAAACTTCAGTCAACATTTTAATGATAGCATTGGAATTCAAAACTCTTCAAGACTTTGTGAAATTAAATTCATCAGGAAGTTCCATTTCATTCCTAGGATTTAACAAGGACCTGCTAAAGTTGGTAAAACTGCGATAAAGACCCCGGCCTACAGCTGCATCCTTAATTTGTGTGCATAACGGTTTCATTGGAGTACTATTTGTTCATCACCCCAAGACCCTATAGCTGCTTAAATTCGAGACATTGTAAAATACACCCCAGCATTGACCTACCAAACAAGGAAAACCACGGAGAAAGCCCAAGGTCATTTTTTTAATTAACGTCCTCCAACGTAATGTCATATCGGACATGAATGACTGAAATGGGTGACATGATGCTCAAATGAGCCCGAGGTCTATGGAGCTTTAAGTTACCCGACATTCGTCTTCTCAGGATAAGCGAAAACCTCGGGAAAAAATCTTACCCGGATAACACTTACCCTAAGCGAGATTCGAACTCGCTACCTCTTGAACGGGAGGCAGACACGCTTACCATCACGCTACTGAGGCGGGCCCTAAGGTCATAGTGGCTGATCCAATGGGAATCGAACACGAGACAACCCAAATGCGTTATCGGTTTTTTTTTGTTGTTGTTGTTGTTGTTGTGTGTGTGTGTGTGTGTGTGTGTGTGTGTGTGTGTGTGTGTGTGTGTATTAAAGTGCGCGCATATCTTCCAAACAGGTTGTATAAAGAAGCGGTGGTCGTGTGCATTCCTAATCTTATCGTAGACTCCTGTATTGATTCAATTGTTTCACACTTCCTGTAATTGGTTACTGCTGTTTCCATTTCTCGATACTAAGTCGTGTCAATTTTGCGCTAAATTTACGTCGTATGTTTACTCTCAGTTTTTAACTGTGAATTTCCTTTAAGGCGACAATTCTGGTTTATAATAATCTATGTAGTAACTGATATGTACACGTTTTGCCTTATTTAGAAACCATTTCAGTAACTATTCCTACAAATGAGAGTGAATACTCTTTTTTTGGGCATTTATAGGTTAATACTTCACTAAAAAGCAAAAGTTAGTGAGTGCATCCTTTCGCCAACCCTTAGCCAAACAAGAGGGCGTGGTATAGTAAATAATAGGTTACGCCCTGTTAACCCATCAATCAGGTCATACCTCATGGCCACCTTTTCCGAGTAACAACTGAACCTAGCAGCAGTGTATGATAAATATTAATGATCTCTTACATTTAACATGGCTTGCACTAATCGATTTGTTTTTCCGACAGAAAGCGGAGCGATAGCTCACGATCCTTACAGGAAACGTGAAAGCTATATTACCCTCAATGAATCCACGGGGCGGAGTGAGTTATCCGTCCGGCATTCGCAGAAGGCCAATAGGAATTTATGTTAACATCAATTAGTGTAAACGCGAGACGTTATAAGGGTAGAAAACTAGAGTGAACGCTTATTTTTCTATCTACCTCATTTCAATAGGGGCAAATCTTTGTGATAGTAAGGCAGTCGCGGGAAACAACTGAATATCGATAGGACTTAAAAGGAATAAGTGTACTGAACGATTTAAACCATTAATAACGAATATCTTGGAAATGGCTTATACTACAAAAATGTTATTTGAAACTTCGTGTTTTAAACATCTCTGTAAATTTTTGTGAAGTATGTGTTCTTCTATCAATTAATGCTTACCAGACTATTTCCAGAAAATTCAAGATACACATTTTGTCATGTATCTTATACAATAATCAAAATCGTTTGAGCCATTTTTGAAAAATCAAAAAGTCTAAAAAAGTTTTAAATAGGAGTTTGGTGGCGGGTGGTGCCGTGGCCGAGCGGCCCGGGTTCGATTCCAGGGACCAGCATGTGGTATTCGTTGTGGACGAAGCGGCGCGTAGGCGGGTTTTCTCCGGGTTCTCCAGTTTCCCCTGCCACTACTCATTCCACTAATTGCTTCATCATCACCTTTCCAATCATCGATTTCGCCTACATTTCATATCGTCCTCGTCCTCACTCTTATGCCTGGTGCTTGACTGCCCAGCCGCTTCCAGGTCTTCACTCTGGCTGGTCCATAGGTCCCTGTGCTCCCCGACAGGTGTCTGACCCTAGGCACAGGCCTGTAAGGCCTAGGAGTGTAAGTCCTACATAAGAGGAGGGCAGTCAGGTAAAGAAGAAAGACGTTTGCCGACAGGAATGTTCTTGAAATCGTGACGCATCTTTGGAAAGTACTCAATTTATACATAATTTATAATATTTATCCTAACTTTTAAGTTATGCTGTACACACACCAACACACACAGGACATTCAGGGGCCTCTAAACATATCTCCGATGAAAACTCGATATTGAATTTTTGAGTGGAGTACCCTACCTTCTCTGCATACTATGGACATGGTAGACAAAGTAGAAAGAAAATGTGTGATTACCTTGACAAACCTTTGATGAATTCCCTGCAACAAACTTGCAATCATGCGTTATCAATCACAGAGTAATTCCAGAAAAATAGGGCCGTTTCAGCTTCAATGCTTTATCAATCAACAGAAGAAACAGCTGCAAAGAAGGAAGAAGACCTTCATACAGACAGTTTACAATAGTGGAATTACTTCAAATAGCTACACCATTCTTAGCTTTGAATAGAGTGCCGCAAGTAAGGTCTGGATTAGATTTTCCCTTGGGACAACTGGTCTTAGTTTTGTTTCGTCCTTCGGAGTTGTTCCACGTCTTGCAAAAAGTGAATAGCACGTAACTTGGGGCTCGCCGACGGTCAACGGGATCAGTTGCGGATCATTAATCTATTAGATCCATCTTTACAGCGAATTTCATTTTCTTTTTGTTGTGTGAACGGGCACAATGCTCTCAAGGTGACTCAAACAAGGCAATTCGTTGGATTTATGTCACGCCTGAGAAATAAATAGTAATAGGACACAGGGGTGTTGGAACCAGGGACTCAGGCTCTTTCAGAACCCCCCGCCCCCCCCCCCCAAGTATTTAGGAGGGGTTGCTGAGCCGCCTTAGTTTTGTTGTAGATTTATTCGTTTATTGTTTTACTGTGCTGGTACCAACCAGAGTACATACTTATACAGGTGAAAGATACTGCTTCGACCATACGTTAACATGAGTGTAACAAATAAGTCCAATAAAGGTTTATTATTTCACTAATTGTCGCGCAGACATTGTGTAAACAATGTTGTAATGCGGTTTAGCCTTTATTTAAATGAGAAACGAACCAATAACGACAATCAAATCTTTTAAGATCTGGTAGATATGTGATCACTTTGAATTCGGTTCTCCTTATGTAGCCAAGAGATAAACGAACCAATAAGGACTTCCCATTTGAGACGGGTATAAGTATTTGAGAATTCAAACCAATAGCAAGAAATATTTGGGAAATGTTTAGCTCCAGAAAAGAATGTACTTATTTGACATAAATTGTATGCTTTAACGATATCTGTATTTTTTGTCGAATAAGATTTTGTCTCTCTTACAGTTTACCGATTATGGAAGACTCATCCACCTTAAAGAGGACTTCAGAGTCTATTCCCAGAAAATTCTTGACATAAGTACGTCATGTTTGGCACGAAACTTTCTTAAACATACTCTATTTCAATAAAAATCGTAGGTCTTTTTTCAGAAAATGAAAGCTTTCTAAAAACGTTCCATATAAAGGGTAGTTTGGGGTTGGAGATTTTCTTGAAAATCTTCGTGTCGCATCCTGAGAAATGCTAAGTTACATACCTAGTTGGGTACCGTGGGATTGAAAAATAACCGAAAAATTATAAAATTGACGATTTTTAGGTTTATGTATACAAATGTTCCTCAAACCTTCAGTCATCGGTTGGTAGTGAAACATTCCACCAGTTGTAAATGTCTAGCGCAGGCTTTAAATGTCATGTGTGTTGCATTTAAATGCCCTTTTTCTGCTTAAATTTTTGGCAGTATTTGAACAAAATATGGGTCAAAAAGGGCTAAAAAAACAACCAAATTCAGCGGAGAGGAGTGGTTATGCTATGAATCTGGAGAGAGACTACTAAACACAAGAGGGAAGATGTCACAAATGCAGCAGGGCAGTTTTAGGCCAAACAGGTAGTCTGACTCATGATCATGATCCATGTGTGTAGAAGAATTGGTTTTCCTCGACTTTACATTTTTAATACATCAACTACATTAAATGTTGTACCATGCTCCTAGAATTTTTCCAGCATGTGCTCCATTTACGTGATTTCAACTTCAGTCCTTGGTTTCAAAATCTGTACATTTGTTTAAAAAAATTAAATATATAAAAAAGATTTTAAAAATATTTTCAATGTTCTTCAAAGCAAAGAAGTTAATTAATTACTTTAAAAGTAATTATTTTATCTTCCTGCCAGAGATTGATGCTGTTTGTTGGGAAATTAGAGTTAATAAAGTTAATAAACTGTTTTGATATTTTAGTTCTTGATGCGTATGGAATATTTTGAATATTAAGGTATTGTCGCATTGTGAATACGTAATTCCCTCGAAACTATAAAGCAGATTGTGCTGGATCTTTGTGTGGTGGATTATAGTATGAACACCCTTAAGTGTGCACAGTATTGATTTCATATCTATAAAAATATAGAAATTTCAAATTTCAGCCCCAGTGTCCCTTAACAGACTTTTCATTATTGGTTACACTGTTCACAGAATGCTGCAAAAATAATACAAAGAAGGAAGTTGAGCTTAATTTGGTTCTTTCAATGAACAAGAGTAGACGTGATATACAGCGCTATGTTCACGGCAAGGTACCGTTACTGGGACCCATCACAATGGAAATTACAGTCAAGAGACAACAAATTCGTCACCCGTCATCGAGACGTTATTAGGTCACAGTTGAATATCATCTGCATAAGATGACTCCTTGATTAACGTTTCAACAAAAGCTTGACGCACAGATTTACTGATTAAGGAGTGCTATAGTGGTCCTATTCCTCGTATCCTTTCTGGTATTCTCAAAACTGTGTATCCTGAGAATGCAGTGGAGCCAGGGCACCTCCAGAGAAGCTGAAGGAAAAATGTAGTGGACATGGGCTATCGGGATCTTTGCAATGTCAGCTACTCACATGCCCGCTACGAAAAAATACGGCAGCCCACTTTTTACCGCCGAAAACGAGGCAAAGACTCGTGTAGTTTGAATCAAGTTTATGTTAAGGTTGAAGCCTTCAAAATGAAGTACATAGCTCGAATTTTAGTTTGTCAGTACTGTAGAAAATGTTCACATATAACCGCACTTACTCATCTGAGCCTTGACAGCACGCCATATTCAGAATATCATAGTAATTTAGTCACCTTCACGACATCCGAGTCAGGAGAACTTTTAGAACGTCCTCGTACGTCATTGACATTTGAGACGTTTCTTACCCTAAAAATATACCTATTTTGCAACGAATTATGAGACGTTGGTATTTTATAACAAACTAAGAACTTTTTGGCATGCAGCATTTCCCAGAGAACTCAACAGCTTGTCGTATTTTTTAACCCTTCGTTTTATTATGATGGCAGAGTTCAAGTTTTTTCCACGTATATAAATAAATACTGATTTCAATCCTATGCTAATGGTGAAATTAAATTTTTATGTTTGTTTTTCAGTTCTAATCATATTTTTAAAAATCTTATGTGTTACACGCACATGACTTTCTCTACTCTTGTACAAACTGTTCCAGAAGACGCTTATTCCTGTATCAATTTCATGTTAATCGAGATAAACATTTGCAGAACTTACTACTAATGTTCTTGTGGATGCCAGGGGAATATGGGAATAAGTAGGCTTTAGGCGTTAGCCATTTTAAAGCTGGTTGCTATGCGATGTCTTTAAAATTACATTATCTTTGCATGGCCAAGAGATAATAAACATAACGCTATGACTGAGTTAGTTGTGCACTGCGTATTTTTAATATCACCAAATATGCCATGATTTTGGCTAAGAGAATCTGCAATCACCGTGACCGTTTTCACTGCAAAGGATTTCTTAAGATTAAAGTTAAAGCTAGTTCGTTTTTTTACAAGGCATTATGTGAAGTCTTGGAAGATAAAAGTAAACGAATAGTGGAACAACTGAAAATAGCCTTATAACAAATAAATACAAATTAGACTTAAAATGAAACAGTCTTACGTATTTGGTTGAATGTTAATTCCTCGAAGTTCAATGTGCCCATGGACAGCTACCAAAATGCCTTTAATTTTCTTACTATATATTTTTACGCTGGTTATGGAATGTAACCAAAAGTTTCATAGTTATATCTTGCGTAAACCGCTTCCAAGTGTTTCCATCGTTGTAACAAGCTCTTGCGATGAAAAGGAGAAACGAAAAAAAAGTAATGATAAATAAATAAAATAACGATACCACTCAAAGAAAAGTGCAAGATCTTGAAACTTGAAAGTAATAACAAGTAGTATCTCGGAAATGGTGAACTCCACAAAGAAAATGAGTATGAAATAAATTGTTTTTAACGAGATCTACATTTGTTGTATGGTAAGATTCGGTCTATCTCTTACGGTTTACAACTATGCAAAAGTCTTCAAGACTAAGCAGGACTACATAGGTTACAGCCAGAAAATTCAAAACATACATTTCATTTGCCATAACAATGCCTTAAATATGTGGCATTTTAGTCAAAGTAGTTAGTGCCATTTTTGAGAAAATCAAAGTTTTCGAAAAATGTTCATTTAAAGATTAGTTTAGGGTGGAGGAATTTTCTTCAAAATCTTGTGTCGCATCCTTAAAAGATACTTAAATACCTACTTTGGTTATTAACCGACTTTTGGTTTTTGAGACACACACCATCCTCCCCCCCCCCCCCCACCCCCCAAACACACACACCAACATGTAGATTATTCTGCAAAATAAAGAAGCTGGTTGAACTATGAGGAATGCAGAATTGATATCGTATGTTTCCCCTGGAAAGTGACAAACGCAAGTTACTGTTAATGTACGCAAATGATGACAGTGTTTTTCAGTGCAAATCCAGTAATACATACGTGCAAGCATCCGTGGTCTAGGGGTAACATACTAATCTCTGGTTCCCGAGTTCGCAGTTCAAATCCGGCGGGGGGCCATGGATTATTTTCGGGCACGGCTTCTTTCGGAAGAGAAGTAAAGCCGTCGTGGATTAACAGGACGTAAAAAAACCTCAAGCCTGATAAAAAGACCTCTGGGCAAAATTAAGCGGTCTTTCACACCCAGTATAGAATGTGACGATGAGAACTATAGCAGTGAAAGAGCGTCCATAATTTTTTAAAGAAAGTAGAAACCACCGTTCGCACGTCTGTCTTTTTAACTCTATACCTCTATATATGCTAAATGAAGGTGGACTTGTATAAGACTACCAAGGTTTCTGGATCTTCCGAGACGCTGAATGAAAATGTGGTTGTCCAAGACTGCCGAATGTTTCTGGATCTTCCAAGACGCTGAATGAAAATGTGGTTGTCCAAGACTGCCGAATGTTTCTGGATCTTCCAAGACGCTGAATGAAAATGTGGTTGTCCAAGACTGCCGAATGTTTCTGGATCTTCCAAGACGCTGAATGAAAATGTGGTTGTCCAAGACTGCCGAATGTTTCTGGATCTTCCAAGACGCTGAATGAAAATGTGGTTGTCCAAGACTGCCGAATGTTTCTGGATCTTCCAAGACGCTGAAAGAAAATGTGCTTGTCCAAGACTGCCGAAGGTTCTTGGAGCTTCTAAGACACTGAATGGAAATGTGCTGGTCCAAAGCTGTCGAGGGTTTCTGGAGCTTCCGAAACGCTGAATTAAATTGTGCTTGTCCATCGCTACAGAAGTTTCTGGATCTTCTGGGACGCTGAATTAAAATGTGCTTGTTCATCGCTGTCGAAAGTTTCTGGATCCTCCGAGTCGCTGAATGAAAACGTGCTTGTTCATCTCTGCCGAAGTTTTTTGGATCTTTCGAGACTTGAATGAACATGTGCTTGCTCATCGCTGTGGAGGGTTTCTGGATCTTCCGAGACGCTCAATGAAAATGTGCTTATCCAACACTCCCGAAGGTTTCTGGATCTTCCGAGACGCCTAATGAATTTGTGCTGTGCATCACTACGCAAGGTCACTCGAAGGGTAATTCAGCATGTGATTCGGAGATGACAGATGCAATGATCTCTACCCTTTGATCGTGGACTATCATAGTTTGCATTCCGATTTATAATTAGTTTTGTTTGTCACACATCAATTTATGTTCTCCATATTTCAAGAGCGTCATCGCTAATTAAAAACTCGTTGTTAATAACTACATATAAAAAAGAGTCAAAAATTGAATATTTATTTGCTTTTGTAGATTATTCTGCAAAATAAACTGGTTGAAATACGAGGAATGCAAAAAAAAAAAAACAAAAAAAAAACAACAACAACAACAACAAAAAACGGAGTTTGGCTATATATCCGAAGTAAGCATAAAAATATATATTCATCGCAGTTTAGATAGAACGGAACAAACGTATGATATTTTTATAAAGTGTAAATGTTTTATATTTTTAGTTTTGAAAGGATTTGCTTTAGATTTCTTAGACGCATCCCTTCCTTTACAAGTAACTGGCTTTCGTTGCAGCGTTTTCTGAGTTTGAAAAGTCCTGGTTGCTGCAACTTTTACCACAATGACTTGAATGTTATATACTACTTGCTAAACACATGTCGATTACAGGTTACTATTAATTGCGCGTTTAACAATAATCGTAATTAATTTCAAATGCCACCGATTAAAACATCATCTAATTTTCTTAAAATTAGCGAGATTCTCAAATGTATAGCTACTTATCCTTTTTCTTGAGTGGGTACAAACTCAGTAGTAAATTTTACTTCTATATCTACAACTTAATTCATTTAAAGCTATATTTCCGTGTTCATACAATGAGAATTACCAGACATGGCTGAAGTTTTACAAATGCCGTCTTTAGCTGTGTGCGTTGGTAGGCAATATTTGTTGAAAGTGTTAGAAATTGTTAATTTCAACACAGGGTATCCTTAGAATACCTTTGATTCAAATGTTATTTTAAAACCGCTACGAATATAATGCTTTTTAAAAATTACTGACCATCGAAGATATTTCGATTGCTATAATAGATTCTAATGCAATCAACCTCTGCCTATAGGTAAATGAAAAATGTACCTATGTTAAAGTGTGTGTGTCTGTGTGTGAGGGCGTTCCAACCAAGGAGTCAAGATAGAGCAGAGGACAAAGTCCCTACCCTTTACAGATTGAAACTCACCGGCGGCGTCTAATACAACCGGCGTTCCAGACACCCGCGGTCTTAGACATCCCGCAGGGAGTTCAGAAACCGCAGACCACCCCGCCGAAGGACGAAGGTTTACACCATGCAACGCCGCCTACAATTACTACCCTGAAAGAGACCAGCCAGGTGAAGGGTGAAAGATAGTGAGAAGTGAGGGACAGGAAATTCAGGGAACATAATGAACCTACCGAGCATTCGCCTGGCGATCCGGGGAAACCCCCGAAAAACCCCATGGGTGAGGTAGGCAATATAAGCGAAGATAAATTCCGCAACATTGGAACCATATTGAATAAGTCATAGCAGAACGTGAAAAGTAAGGTCATGCTAAGGATGTATTTATCATGAGATTGACAGTAAATTCTTCATGTAAGGGGCAAAGGCCTATTTATAGAACATTTTTAAGTTTACTGAGGTCATGTGACTTAAGTTCATCCAGCTTACTCAAACGGAGTTGGTGTCTAAAACTTATAACGTGGTTTTTCTAAATTTGTAGTGTGTCGTCTGAAACAAGATCCTTTATTCCATTTGATATTTGGGATCGCTCGGGTCTTTGCTATAAAGGTGAGAGTTGCAGCTTTCCTTTAGCATAGACTTAAGGTCGTTAAAGTGTATCTTCCAAACGCTTATCAGTATTTTTTTCAAATATCAATCATAAATAGTGCTTCTTTTTAATTTGAAGCTTTTAATCGTCACTGTATAGCATAAGAGTACTGAACATTGAATGGGACGCTGAGAACGATCGCGGTTAAAGAGAGACCACAAACAAAAGACCCAGACACGCGGACCTTTTTCTATAAAAATACTTCCTTTGGATTCAGAGGACTCAAAATTTGTATTTCTGGTAAAATCTTGACATCGGATTTTTTAATGAAATACAATACCTTCTCTACCAACTAGGTACGCGGTAGAGAAAGTAGAAAGGACAACAATCCTTCAAACATGATTGGCAATCACCCTCCTTTGGCGCAATGGGTGAAATAGTCACAGTAAATACAATATATTATAATGCGTTATTGCTGTTTTTAGAATTGTAAACTTATAAAACTTGCGAGTGCCATCACTAAAGCCCGCATTTCTAAGCAAAATGCTCAGCTTTTTCCAGACTTTTAAGCATAAGCAGAAAGGTTATAATTCGTAAGGCACACCTAGATGAGCAGTTCTAACTATCTATGTGCTTATTTGTGCTTATTTCACAGGAAAACGTTTTTGCTTACTTGTTTTACATTTGCGTATATTCGATTTTGCTTAATTTGGTGCTTATTTTCATCATTTTGTGTCACGCTACTGTTTCTTTACTGACGCACTTCACTCACGCAATGCTGCACATTTAGGGAATGTTTTGTTTTGATTTGTTTTGCGTGTTACATAACCTGACGGGTAACGGAAATGAGAGTACGTGACACATTACAGCTAACAGCTAAAATCTGGGGCAAATAAGATGAATTATTTGATACGTCATATGTACTGGGCAATCCAGTTTGGCTTTGGTTTTACCATTTATTTAAAAAGTATGGACAGATGCTAAATTTTCGGTGAAGCACAGATTGGTCTGGACAGAGAAATACATGTAATCACCATTTGTTTCAGTGCATCGCCATAATCAGGCAACCCATGACATTATTGTAATCCGTGAAGGTGGTTCAGAATATTAACAACATTGGTAATTTAATAGTATTATACCAGACTGCCTATTTGCCTATTCACATTACTTTCTCTACCAACTATAGCTTATTTTTATATAGCTGCTACAAACTAGTCTTATTAAATCTTGTTTTCTATCTATTTCACGTTAATCTATATAAACGTTTGTGGAAATATTTCATTACACATTTTGTTTCAAGTACAAGTAGGACAGAGTTAACCAAATCAATAGACAGAGGTTTAAAAACGGCTCGCGATATGCTGGAGTTGAAATTCATTGCACGAAACAGGTGAATATCGACAGGACTTCAAAGGAAAGGCAAAGGCATTGAACAATTCAGACCATTAATAACGAATGTCGGAAGTTAAATTGTGTGTTTTAAAGAGATTTGTATTACTTGTAAAGCGTGTTTTCATCTACTGCTTAATGCTTACCAGTTATACAAAATTCCTTCCAAATGAACACGTTACTCCTAGAAAGTGCAGTGTATAAATGTTATTTGCCGTGTAAATATCATCAGTCTGTGGTATTTTAATCAAAATTGTCAGAGGCATTTTTGAGAAAGCAAAGTATTTCTGAATATTTTACATGCAAAGGGTAGTTTTAGGGTGGGGGAATTTCTTTAAAATCTTCGTCTCACATCTTTGTATAATACAGAACTTAAATACCAAGTTAGGTATTTATCCGACTTCTGGTTTTGTTATTGTGTTCTCGACACACACACACACACACACACACACACACACACACACACACACACACACACACACACAAACGCGCGCACACACACAAACGCGCGCACACACACGCACCTTTTTCAAAAAACGTTTTATTTAAGGAGTCTCAAAACATGCATTTCTGGTGAAATGTGATACATATTCGGGTGGAATGCAGTACCTTCTCAACCTAGAAATGTAGGTGGTGGATAAAGTAAAAACTACTGATCAGTTAGTTAGAACATACGTGAATATTCTTCAAAACAAGCAATTTGCATCGTATGAGCTGTTAAAAAAATAATGAAACCCTACAGATATTCTTAACGTATATATAACCATATTCATATTCGTTTCCATAAAAGTGTAAGCACTAGAGTTGGAATGTTTATGTAGTATCACTTAGTAAAATATGTACATAAATATGTAGTGAAATGTGTAGCAAAATATGTAGAATGGGGAAAATATGCAATATCAAATATTTAATTCTAGTTTATCATTTTCTTAGTTACAACACTCAAGTAACATTTATACATTATGTTTTTAGCACAGTGAACAATTATGGTATTTTCAGTGATTCCTAGGGTCATTGAAAGACGTTTGTTTGTCTCTGAGAATATTCTTTTAGGCAGAGAAAGATCTTTCCACGTCACATGATGTAACTGGAGCAAATCTTAGGAAAGGAATTTTTCCTGAAGAAATGTCCTCGGGTGGATCAACATCATCTGCATTTAGAATTTTGCATACACTATGAAATGTTGATTTCTCTTTAACACATTCTGCAATTTACTTAGTACACTTGCACCAGTTTGTCTGTGCACAGCACATAGTTTTTCAATAGGATCCTCTATGACAGAATTGCATAGGCAGTCCCGACGTCTGATGCTTTCTGGAAGCCAGCTGAAGTTGCCCCTGATGTAGGCAGTCGCTAAAGGCAGCCTGGGATTCACAAATAGATGCAGCTTTTTCAGGATGAACAAAATCTACAAGTCTTTATATATTCTAGATGTTCACTATAGAAATCAACTGCTTCTATCCATGTTCCCCACCTCGTTAATACTGGTTCCGCAGGCTGTGGTATCTCTGGTAATTACTGCTTGTAGAGATTTTAGAGAACCCTATTTTGTTACTGAAATTATCCTATTCACTTGCGGAAACTTAGCTCTAATATCTTTGGCAACACGTCGCTGTCCATGAGCCAAGGAGGTAAAATGGAGCATATACGGATAAAACACTTTCAGAGCAGTTCAGCTTTAAGCATATATGCTGCAGCATCTGAATATATCACTAATACCTGCTCGTTTTGCACACCAGTTGGCCACAGAAATTTTAATCCATCATTGACAAATCTTGCAATAGTTGAGTGATTTGTAAAGTCCAGTTCTTCACAATAGATCAAACATAATTTCGACTTGCTACCATGTATATATACAAAAAGGAAAATGCTAAAATATGTAATTTTACGTTATATTACTAAACATATGCAATATACTTAAAAATATGTAAAATAAAGTTCAGTTATATTAAGCCTAACATATCATTAGAAATCCCAGCTCTAGTAAGCACATAAAAGAAAATGGAACAGTGCACGAAGAATGCATTCTGGGCGCTGAAACCTAAGTTTGAGGTGAAAGCATAATTGCTCACATTTGAGGAAAAGGCGCAGAAATGCGGTGGAAAGTTTATTTTGCGTCAGTCAGGTAGATAAGCTGGCCGGGTAAACAGATGTGTTGCGAAGAGAAAGTCTGGCAAGGAGCAATGCAGGGCTCGTGTTGGGAGCAATGCCCTCCTGAACAGCGTTCACTAGCCAGTCAGCCGGCCTACTTGAATTGAGGATCAACATTTGTAACGCTGCGCTCTGGGACTGCAATTTGTAAATTCATTGATTGGGTTCAGTGGCGTATGCGCCTGTTATTTCATTCGTCAATTTTGTAGTGTAACCGAGTTTGAACCTTACGTGTCCATAGAAGTAACTACAGAATGGCTTTATACAAGTCAGCTTTATAAATATTCTCGTGATCTTTGGGTGTTTTCACGACGACAAGCATTGAAAAGTTAACAATAATTTCTTCCAAAAGTAATAGGCTGGTTAGTAGCAGTTAGTAGTTTGTATAAATTATCTTATTGCTTATTTCCTTGTAGGTGCACGGAGAATATAGTAGGCTTTGAGCGATAGTCAAATGTTTTAAAGCTTACAGATCCCGTTCTCTTTGCACGCTTAACATATAAAGAAATGAACAACGATGTTCCATTTCACGAAATTTCTAAGTTTTCCGAAACTGACACAAATAACAAGGAGTATCTCCGAAATGGTTCACTCTACAAAAAAACAAAAATTCAGACAAATTGTGTGTTTTAGCGAGATCTACATTTTTGTATAGTAAGATTTGGCCTATATCTTACGGTTAACGAGTTATTCAAAAGTCATCCAGAGTAAACAGGCCTACATAGGCAATAGCCAGAAAACTCAAGATATACATTTAATTTGTCATAAAAATATCTTAAACATATGGCAATTTAATCAAAATATTTGGAGCCATTTTCAAGAAAATAAAAATTTTCGAAAAATTTTCCACGTAAAGGGTAGTTTAGGGTGAGGCTATTTTCTTCAAAATCTTCGTGTCGCATCCTTGAAAGATATTAAACTTAAATACCAACTTTGGTTTTTATCCGACTCTTCATTTTTTGAGTTATGCTGTAAAGAACGTAATAACTATCAGATGCCTAGATTTTAGAAATGAAAATGTACATAAGAGAGGCTTTAGGCGTTATTGTGCACACTTTAAATGGCTGAAACTAACCACACCCACCCACTTTTAAAGACACCACCGCGACGTCAACATAGTATTCCATTTTGTGAATACTTTGCATGTGCAGCAGAAACTGCCCACTCAGCCATATTAGTGCAATCCGCGAGTATAGCTTGTTTTTACTTCCAAATATACGCGTCAAGAATTATGTGAATGCACCAGTCTCACTCATTTTCTGCTCATGGCTTCCCCGACCCGCTTTCGCATATGCTCCCCACTCTTATCCTTACGTAACAGTAACTTAAGTTTCCCCTTGCTTCACCTGCCCCACTCTTGGAGTTCGTCGCAGCTGAGAGCCGAGACGAAAGAGAGTTCCTCTGTCGTCACAGAGCATTCAGTTGGCTGGCACTGCCCGAAGGGCTCCGCGTGCACTTCCGAACGACTCCATGGCCGCTCCAGGAATATAAACAAATATAATAAGCTTAAGTTATAAGAAAAGAAATGAAATAAAATAAAGTTAAAATAGGATTCTGAATGCAAATTTGCCAAGCTGAATTTCCTTCGCTGCCGCCACTACCTCAAACACTATACTACGAAACAGACAATTTGTTGCAAAGTAAGTTTCTGATGTATTGAAATATGGAAGAATTCTCCCCTCCTGATCGGCAGTGATGTACACTCGTTTACGGTTGTGTATTTGTGTTTATTTTGGGTTGTCTTTATAAACATTAAATTAAAAAAAAAAAAAAAAAAAAAAAAAACCACACACACACACACACACACACACACACACACATTCATATGTTCACTCATACTTCCAGACTACAAGGAGGATGGGAAATAATCCTAGCTGAAGAAAAATGTCCATCCTCTAGCCAGAAATCGAACCCGGACCTCTGGATTTGGAACCTCGCGTGCCAACCACCAGGCCACATAGGCAGTTATGGATGGCACGTTATGGGTGGGGAAGTTTGGACAATATAAAATTTATTGGTGATGGTTGAAATATGATAAACTCCGAATTTTTTATAATAAAATGTAATTGCGCAGTTGAGAACTGTCCTTACTTAATTTCTCCTACTAGCTATCCATCCATAGGAGCCCTTCTAAAACAACATTAACTTACAAAATGTGGGGTAGGCCAAAGAGGCTTCGTCATGAAGTTATTCTTAAAGGGGCTCCGAGAGTCAGAAAGCTTGGGAACGTTTGTCTTGGATGACAGAACCAGAAACACGACAAACGTTCATGAATCATATAGTACGTCAATACGACAGAAACATTCTGTTCACACGAAAATGTCAACTCCTCTGCGATAGTAGATTTAGTTCAGATCGTACTTAAATATTTTAAGTACTTACAAATTCTTTCGAAAGAAGCATCCTCAATTTGTTTGAAAATATAACCTCTTGTTTAGGATAAAATGTCAGAAAAGTTGCCAGGTACTCCGTATTGTGTCTGAAGAAATTTCACTAACATCGTATTTGTTTTTATACAAGCAATACAATCTTCACCGAACGAGACGACACCGCGGTAACGTGTGCCATTCGGGAGTTCGTGGGTTCGATACCCTCGGCCGAACTTCCTGTCCCATGGTACTTTCCTGGGGGTTTACCGGGTCATCAGGCAAATGCTGGAAAGGATAATTACGTCCCCCGAATTTCCCGTCCCTCAATTTCATTTTACCTTCCAATCCAGTCGGAAGTGTTGGCGATGGAGTCGCAATCATTTAGGGGATTTGCGCACTGTAATTGCTGTTTTCGACGGGTAGGTGGCCTTGTAATTACCAGGCGTGCCGGGAGGAGGGGGGGGGGGGCAGTTGTTGAAATCTATTTAGTGGTGACTACTTGGTGAACCCTGGTGTCGAGATGAAGACTCCAGGGACCCTCACGTTGGTACACTGCACGCCCGGGTTCCCTCACGCCCGCTCACTCTAATACCATTCCTTCCTCCCAGGAGTCTGACATACAATAGTTCGTTTGGTGCTTAGTGTGGAATCCCGTCCGTACTAACTCAATCTCAACATCTATACAATCTTCAGAAGAGAAATGGGCCCCATTATCCAGCTCTCGTGGATTTGGAAAGGCAAAATCAGACCGCACAATTCAATGATAGCTATAGCCACGATTTGAACCACGCTGTCATGGCAAAGTGCCGACGTGACATTAAGTTCCCCAACCTACTCGCATATTTTCCGGTAACCCTCAAGGAGGTCTCAAATTCAATTTGGGATGACATCCCAGTGGCATGCCAGCGTGTTGCCTGGTAGCTCAGTTGGTTAGAGAAACCGGAAGGAAATTGTAAGATTCATAGTTCAATCATTTACATAGATTTGTGTCTAGTGAGCTAGCAGATTACTTTCTGTTTTATATTTTCCCATAAGACTGCTAATGAAAAGGAAATATAAATACGGCTAAGTAATAATCACAGATCGTTCACAGGACACACCGTACACCCGACAATAGTTAAGAAACCAAAACTAACCGCACAGTACGACAATGAAAGAAGACGTCAGCAGTGAAAGGATTAAGGAAGCCTTCGTGTACTGTGCATCTTTCATTCACTTTTCATTCTGCTGTCAAGCAGTAATTCCTAGATATAATTATGTCAGCACACTGTATTTGGGTATTATAACCGATTCCAAATTTACTTGGTCTAATCCCAATTACTATAAAGCTTTTCGTACGCGATTTTATAAATTGAAAACACGCGTCACTTAAATATCCATTAAATTCTTACTAACTTTTTTCATAGCACTTTTCGTGTGGATTACTGTTTAGAGTAAATAGATGAAATTGTAACAAAATGTTGGTTTTGCAATAAAAGTTCATCCACGTTATTAATTTTATTATGATTCGCATTGTCATCCTTTATTGAGAATTTAAAATATTAATGGTTTGCAATTACTTAAAGTCAATAATTAAAACCAGCTTAAACTCCTTTCAGTTCATTAAGCAACCACAATTATTGTGATACTAGGTATTGGTACTCATCCCATTGTGACATCAAACGTGAAATTAAAGTCAAACTTTAACTTCAAAACGACTGCTTTTAAATAATCCTTTTATCTCACGTGGAACCATTTTAATTATACATATATTCATTTTGTTCTCTTTGAATATTGCATATGTTGTTTCGTATCACTCTCCATAACGAAATCTAACTAATTAGTTATTACTGTAAAACAGCTCAAACAGTGGCGATATTCGGCCGTGATTTGGCAAATTAGCAATTAAAGTTTAATACGACAGAAGGGCAAATCCCAATATTTTAAAGGGTCATTCAACCCAAAAGTGTGAACGTCCTAATGAAAAAGCTCCTATTTGCACTCTGTGTTCATTAATGTGTAAATATTACTTTGCTAGATTTATTTTGTTGAAATTTCAACTCTAAAGTATGTTTTTTTAAAAGTTTATTTTTTAGTTTTTTCATAGGTTCAATGCTCAGACTGTCAAAATGTCTTTGTTCAAATCAAGTCCCATGTTCTTGTGACTTCTGTAATTTACTATTCGGCGGCCATAGTCAGCACCTGGTGAAAAATAATTGAAATGCATAAAGTTTATCAATAACTTTATAGCAGGTTTTAGTGGGTGTATATCGGGGAAACTATTTCTGAACTTTTATTCTGATAACTTGAGAACTGCATCGTAAGGAGCAATTTAAATGCTGAAGAATGGTTGAAATATTTATACTCGTAAAAAGCCACCGGAAAATGTACTAATAAAAACTGGCTTGAAATTTATCTTCTGCAAATGTTCATTGTATAGCGTACATTTTTACTTAAAATATATACTTTTAAAACTGAACAAAATATGCAGGATATTTTGCAAAAACACTTCCATTAAGTTTGGAAAAAAGTAAGAAATATCAGGGGGGGAAAAACAACCCTAAATTCACTACAAGGGGCTCTACTCTGGTCTGTTTAAACTGTAACGTAACTCTTCCATGTTTACCCCGATATATACACATACATGCGCGCGCGAAAACGTCCCCTGAAAGCCGGACGTAATAGTCAAAAAGCCCAAATTATAATTGTTGATCATTTTTACTCAATTTACACCCATCGGTCCCCTTAAGGTATATCCCAAGTGCATGGTGAGAGACAGAGAGAGAGAGAGAGAGAGAGAGAGAGAGAGAGAACTCGAACCAGTTATCAGAAATTACTCAAATTAAATTGTATAATTAGCAGCCCAGAGAATTATTAGCTCTATGGCTGCTGTTTCCAAAATGTTTAAATTGATGACCTGGGATCAGCCTTTATATTTACCAGTTTCGGTCTATTTCATTGCATATTGATGTAAGAGATTTCTCTACTACCGAAAACTATGGAGCTTATATGTTATTAAATGCATATGGGACAAAGAGAAGATACAAAAAGTTGTAAATCGCGTTTACAGCAATGACCTAAAAAGGTTACCCAGCCGTTTTGATTAATGTTTCACCGCCAAAAGGTACAAACCGTATGTAACTTCCTGAAGTTGTTGGGCTCGAGGAGAGGCATTTCAGGAAGTCAGCCGATATTTCATGCTCATTTTCGCGAATATCAGAGGCTTTTCATCTGTTATTAAGAACATCACAGGGCTTACGGAATTGAAATTATAAGCGGTAAAGATTCATCGAAAGTTTTCTAGAATATTTTCCATAATTTAATGAAGAGTAGGGGAAAAGTACCCAAATGAAATTAAATAAACTGTCATTCGAAGTTTACAAAGCCCTCAATCATTTAACAGGTTATAAACTGCGAATAAACAAACAATTGCACAGTAGCAATTCCCAGAAAACAACAGCGAAATGGCACACGTCACTGAACGATGAAGCCTGCGTTCCAACTCCAGAATGCGCGCTTGTAGCCACATTGTGTGTTCCAATTCACACTTGCTAGACGATCAACAACTAGTAATGTACGGCTCGTCCACTGACTCATTCAGCTTTTCGACCATTTTAGCACTTATTAGTTTCTTTCAGGTTTCATTTACACGTCCTTGTGCCCAACTGCATACACTTTTCCCTGGTTTCACTTTCAAATGCTAACAAGGTGACTGAGTTTTAGGTTATATATAGCAGATTTATCGAGTTTTAGACATTTCTAAACACATTTAAAACCAACAGTTTATGGCATCACAGCGTTTTGCATTCTGTCACTTTCAAAGATGTACGTACTTCACTGTTTAAAGACAGAGCGGGTAGTCTTTAAATTTTATATACCATCATCTTCGGCATTTTTCTCCAAAATAGGCTTTTCAGAATAATTATAAATTGTTTCTTGTGTGTCAGTTTTGATACATTCTTAATTAAAATACTATGTATGATATAAATATGTTCAGAACTTATTCATTATCCTTTGGTGTGTGTGTGTGTGTGTGGTTTTTTTTTTTTTTTTTTTTTTTTGTATTAATGTCCCCCAACGTAGTGTCACATCGAACGGTGTGTGTGTGTCTGTGTGTCTTTGTGTGTGTGTCTGTGTGTGTGTGTAACGGAGGGGGACACCTCGCCCTCTGCGACCCCGATGTGGATCTATTGCAGGCTACCACCCTCCCTCAGGGGGAAGGGATGAAGCGAAGTGAGACCGGAAGGCACGTCGGAGTGCGGAGCCAGCCACCAGAGACGCATGGAAGTCCTTAACAGTTCAAGATTGTGACACCCGGCGCACACCCGAAGGTATACCATTCACCCATGGCGACCTTAGCGACCCGGGCAGCGACTTCCAAGGAGGGCCAAGGAGAGAGTTTCCAATGAGCAAGCAACTATGCCATCTGCCCGCTAACGCCTGAACCATCCGCACTACCAACTGAACCTAAAAGATGACAATGAAAGGAAATGAGAAAGGAAGGGAAAGGAAGTCATGGAGAAGAGATGAAAGCACCCCAGCATTCGCCTAGGTGACATGGGGAAACCACAAAGAAATCCATGTCAGAGTGCGCGCCCACGGGGATCGAACCCTCGACCTTCCGAATGCGGGCCACAGACGTTACCGCCTGAGCAATTGCACTTGGTTATCGGACTGCATCATCCTTTGTTGACCACTTGTGATGCTATTAAAAAAAATTAAATGCAAACATCAGTATAGCTAAGTACTCTTATTGAAAAAACAAACAAACGGATCTGCAACTAAATTTGTGAGTCATATCACTAATCTTTTAAGCTTGAAAATAATTTAAATTTTAATTTATTTATTTATTTCTGCTATAAGAAATCTCAGGAGGCTTACAGATATTCTGTATAGAAATGTGTTGGAAAGCAATTATTGTACCACACAAATTCTGCTCCTTAGTTATCACCATCTCAAGAAACACACAACAAATTTTGAACTTTTTAACTTTTTAACTGCAGTAACAGGAATATTGCCCTAGTTATCTTTAATCAGCTTTTTGTAGTGTTTAACGCCCTTTCACGCTACGTTCAAACACCGACACTGGAAAAGGAAATTTGGGAGGGAAACTTCCAGACTTAAGCTTAAAGAGCGCCCCAGCATTTACCAGTAGTGAAGGCTGGGGAAAATCTGGGGGAAAAACTCAGTCAGGGACCAAGGTCCTGGCTAGATTTGAACCGTAGGACTCGTGCTCACTAGTCCGGCTTTAAGAAGCTCGGTTACTATTGGCGGTCATTATAATCCCTGAATATAGACTTGTAAGGTTTGAACACGACTCAGGTGTTGAGTTTTTTAATATACGATTTCTATTTCTAGTATATTACAGGTATAACATGATATAAATTTATTGCTTCTCCTATGCTTTGGTGGAAGACTTACACTTGAAAACGTGACCACGTTACATGCGCCTTTTTCCAAATAGGCAACCCTTTTCTCTTTAAATATTCCAGAATTTTAATGTAATTTTAGTACATTTGGCATGTGTTTATTTTAAGAGATTCGAACAACGTACCCAAAATGACTAAGTACTTCCATGTTCGTTTTCTTTACACCGAGTTTCATAACTGTCATATATATGTTCAACTTTATATGCATATCTCTATAACTCCCTCATGTCTGTATAAATATATAAATAAAAAATAAAAAATCACCCACATCTCTGCCTGCATAAGATAGTGAGCTTTTGTCTTTCCGTATTTATTATTACAACTTTAAATAAGCTAAAAGTACAATAAAAGTCTTACTATTAAGTTTGGTGTGGTGCTTGTTTATAAATCACTTACAGTGACATTTATGAACAATTACGCTAGCCTTGAAACTCGAGTCTTGGTTAATGTGAGCTGAAAATCCATTATAAGTTTTATGCACCAACCAGCATCTTGATGCCTCCTGCATACATATTATCATTTTTCGTCTATGGCCTTGATGACCGTTTATAAATGACCTTGCACTTCCAAATAGGCCCTCATTTGTGCGCTTACATTTTGCTCAAACTCTGTGTGCTTTTAACGTTGTGCCTATAGACACGCTACCACAAACTTCCCAGTTTCAGAAACGGAAATAATTTAACACGGTGAATCCTAAAATGCATCAATACCGGACCTCTTATCTGGACTTCTGTTATTCGTCTGTTAAGGTAGGTAATAAACGTTAAATTATAGCTGTCATTATAACAAATATGGAGCATCGTTAGCTGAGTGTGAAATGATGTACTCGCATCTCATATTTTTAGGCCACACCTCCACGCTCGCCCCAAATGCCGTAATTAGCCTGCTTTTTGGATTAAAATACATGACGTATCAAAAGTGGGAGTTAAACAGAACTCTTAACCATTCAGGTCTGTACTGCAGAGACGTGCAATAAGTGAAGAGATGTTCAAATGAGCCCGAGGTCCATCAGCTGAGAGTTGTACTACATTTGTCTTAAGAGGATAGAGCAGTGGTGCTCAACCGAGGCAAGTAAAGGGAGATTGAAATCACTTCCTTCTACCCGCTGGAACAGAATGACGCATTTATCCGTGGTTACTGAGTTCCAGTGGTGGCACATTCTTATGTACAAGAAATCAAAAGCGTACACATTCATATTCTACTCCTGATTAACCCACGATGTTTCTGAGGATTGCTTTCTTGGCACGATTTACGTTTCAGAAGGTCTTCAATATTTGGTGTAAAATACGAAGTCCACAGTCTGAAAAGATAAGCAAGGTGATTTTCACTTATCTTGCTGCGATACTCACCTTTAATGTAGTTCATTTTTGAAAATGCTTGTTCGCAGATACCAGTGTAGCCACCATCAAAAGAACATACTCACAGCAGGGCTGAGTTCTAAATAGTTCCCACCCATCTTTCTCAGGACATTGTATGGTCATGGAACTCTGCAATGCAAGTAGTTCCACATTTTGTAGCTCGTGTGAAGCCTCGCTACACGGAAACTTCAAAAGAGCAAAATAATTGGATTTTGGTTTCAAATTGTGAAGAAATTGCATTTTTCCAGGAGAATAACATTTATCGTGAACACGGAACGTAAGCAAGAGCAATTGTATAAATCTGTAACTACCATTCTTACAAATAAGCACTTAACTTTATCGTCATCAGGAAAACAAAAATATTCGTCCTCCCATTCAATTCCATATACTACGATACTCCGCGCCATCCGCCTCTAACTACTAGGTCTGGGTCTCCTTGCTTTGGTCAGTGGAGGGGGAAAATAACATGCGTAAGGGAAGCGAGCGTGTGTTCCCTTGTTGAGCACCCTGGGATAAAGGAAAAACTCAGAAAACTTTATTCTGGCACTGACTGAGCCAAATGCTACGCGGTAACGAGTGAGGATATGTTCTGGAGGTTCCGGGTTCGATTCCGGTCGGAACAGGCACACTGGCCATGGGTTTTGCGTGGTTTCTCCTAGTCGATAGGCGAATACTGGAGTGGATTATCTTCTACAACGAATTTCCTGCACCCATTATTTGTTTCCTTTCGTATGTTTCAGGGTTGTAGGACTCGGCGACGGCGATTGGTGCGTTGCGGAGGGACGTTGGAATTTGCGCTGTGTAAAGATTTCTTCCTGGCGCTTGGCTGGCCGGCTGGGCTCCCTTCCTGGGAGTGAGTGGTTTCTTTCCGGAACCCTCACCTTGAAGATGCCTAAGCCAGGATCATCGGCGTCAGGATTAGTGTCCTTCTGGAATCGTTAGGGGCCTTGCTAGCGCGCATCGTCGTCCGGATCTGGTCACCCTTCGCGTCTTCCCCTTCATCTCCTCCTCCAGGATTCACATTGGAAGCACAAACAGCGTACTATGTGATACGTACGGTGCCGTGCCCGAGTGAATGAAGGCCTTTTGCTCTGGCCAATCCTAATGCCATGCAGGCACTTCACCCAAAATGAGTTTGGAACTCAGGTCTTCCGGCATAGACAGAAGGCACGCTACATCGGCAGCACAGAGGTGGGCTTATTACTGACTCGTAAAACCCAGATTGGAACTGCCGGCCCTCGTAGTCGTGGTCGCTGAAGCGTATGTCTTTGGCGTTCCGCTGCTCAGGGGGTTGCGGGTTCGAGTCCCGCTTCGGGCATGGTTGTTTGTATGTATATGTGTAAAAGAACGAACAGCACCAAAGCACAGAAAAACAAAAAGGGGAAAGAAGGGAAAATTAAATAAACAAATAAATAAAAGCTGAAAGCTAAGCTTGTATGTAATTCTCAGTTGCTTAGTATGTAGTACTTGTTCCGGCTACTTGTCACGTAATTATAGAAACAATGTTATTGCAGCGATTTGGATGCTGATGAAAACGATGCCAATTCTGAGTTTAATATGAATCCTAAGTAATAATATTAATAATTTATCTTTAAATTTCCTTGTAATAACAACTATACACGTACGAATAAAGAAAATCGATTAAAATTTAAATAAATACTCATTGTTCCCAAAAATGTACACTCGCAAATTATGTTAGTTAGAGACTTTTCTCTCCCCTTCTCTGTGCAATGTTAATGTTATGTGATGTTTTAAATGCCGATAATAAAACTGCTTTTTATGTGGGTGTTTATCCAAAAAGCTGAATGACGCTCAAAACTATGTCTGTGTAGCTGCTTGCCGATGTAAATGAATATAGTGACGAGGTATTAATATAATTTATGGGTACACGTAAGTGATATTCCTATATTCTACAATTGTGAGCACGCCTTTGTTTATCTAAGCACTGCACACGCAAAAAGGATTGAGAGTTTGTTTTCTCCACTTTTCAGCTTTGTGATATAGATGACCCATTTCTCAGAAACTATTCATGATAGTTAAAAGAATTTAGGATGGGAATAACAACCTCTAAATGCTTTTGTGGACCTACTTTGGTGTGAATAAGCTGTTTTGTAATTTAGACAATAATTTCCCATAACTGTTTATTAAAGAATGGTATAATTGAGAAAATATCGTAACTTCCTTAATATTTAGGCTTATTGGATAAAAGTAGATCAGTGAACTAAGAAAACATTCATGCAAACTTAAATATTTTCAGAGATATTTTCAGTCATGAATTTAGCAAATTTAACATTGGTGGGAAAAAATAAAATCTCCGGTTCAAGTAAAAAATCACAATACTTTAAGAGACCAAGAAGGATGACTCGGACGGTAGCATCTGAGGCTGGCATTTAGGACATGAGGGTTTAGTTCCAGTTGGATAGGCTATTTTTTCATTAGGATTTTTTATGGTTTCCCACATCTGTATACAAATGATGGGGTGGGTTATATTCCTGTCATTAATTTCCCTTTGGCGATGTTAGGTATGTGAGTATTTCTTCCCTGGTATAGACGCCTCCTATCAGTGGCTGTCCTCGAAATATGGATGTGCCGGACGTAACCTCTGTCGAAACCTCCGATATGTAACTCCCTGTAGATAGAGCCGTGTGGAAGGATGCCAGTGAAGTTTTGTTTAGAAACGTTAGTGACCCCGCTGCACCATGCTTGCCACTTGCCGTCCTTCGTACTTCCTCGCCTCATCCTTTCTTCCTGGAGGTTCAGTAGACGACTAAGTTTGGCCAAATTGCTGAAATCCTCCTTCGTTCCTAGCCCATACTTCTAAAAGAAATAATGATCCTACAACGATTCTGGAACACAAGTTTTATGAATCCAGAGCTAAAGTTGCCTAATAGCTAGTCTAAGGAAGTAATTTCAAGATGATGAAACAGGACATCGAGCGAAGCCGGCAAAATAGCACATTTAAATCTGAAACAATAATTGTTTTCAGTTATTATTAGTGAGGCTTATGATATATACCTACACAACAATATAGATTTTCAGATGATACTTTTGAAACAACATTTTAGGAGCGATCTCTTTATACCGTGGGAAACCATATGAGTCAGACTTGAACACCGAAATTGGCAGCAATATATTTTTCGCGTAAGTGCTTCACGACAATGTATCTGTGAAAGTTTGGAAAAATTTGTGAATGTTCAGTTGTTTGCGTTCTGCATTTTATCATACTTTTAACTCGTACTTTTCGTGCTGCACAATCATTTCAATATCAGTGATCAAGTCACAAAATAATAGGCATTTATACTTGTTTTAAGTAAAGCACCGCATTGATTTAAGCTCCATTTTCTCTCTATTCCTCTTTTTCGATGTTTTTCCTATTCAAAATCTTGCTTGTGCCACAGCTTGTGATTCATTAGCTTGAAATGTTCACGTAAGCTTCATGAACTGTGGGTTTAAAAATAACTGCAATACTTAAAATATTAAATAGTCCAACTCAACATAACCTTTTTTATATATCTCGCGTTGGAAAAGTTGAAACATTCTATGATATGTATGCAAAAATATCTTCCTCTTAAACTAATACAGGTCAAGGCAAGCTTGCACAATAATTTCTTTATGCTTGCATAATAACCTGGAATTAAAAGTTTTGGAGTGATGTGATAAACCATAGGGCTCCAAGATCATTTCATATTTCCATATTATCAAAAAGTATTTATCAATTAAAAATTAATATATTTTAAGGGCTTAACATTAGTCGTTAAATTTGTATGTTCCCCAATGTTTTATGTGCAGGGTGTAATGGTGGTAAAAGAGTCAAAGGATTAACAAGACAATTGTGCATTTTTAGACTCTCATATGTACATTACCTTAATGGCAAATTTTATTCACCAAAAATAACAATTTAGGCTTTTTAACTTATTATTACGTACGATTCTCTAGGAGCGTTTTCGTGTAGATATGTTTGATAACGGAATAAAACAGAGAGCTGTGTGACCACTTAAATAAACCTGAGTGGAAGGCGTGTTTGCACATTTAAGGCATACTCTGACAGTTGTCTTATTTTTCCAACTTTTCTAGAACTCCTTTGCAAAATCAGCTGGACATATGTTAATGAGTTTCTAAGTTGTGTAGGTATTTTAAATAAAAGCATATATTTCCTGTGAAATATCGACATCGAATTCTTGGGTTGAATACATTACTACTTACTACATATACGTAGTAGAGGAAGTAATAAAAGAAATCGCCCATGAATTTCCCCGCATCAGTCAGTGGCCTAAGAGCATTCCGTCACAGTATCTCTGTCTTTATTTCTCCCTTCCTAAATGTTCACAACGGGATTTGAGACAGATTTTAGCGACGCCGCTATATCTATTTCACCATCATTATTATAGGTTCATAACTGTGTTGGCCGAGGCACACGAGACTTGTAACACAAAGACCAGAAATTATACGCCACACGTCATAAAGGTAATGAAGTTGCAGAATATTCAGTGGATCGCGTAGAACCGTTATATGAGGTAGCGGGTATTTGGTGATGTGATGGCGCGGCGTTGTTGCAAACTTCTCACTTGACAAACGTGACGTTATTCACGCAAAACCTGATCAAAATTCACAGCCAATTATCCGGTGTGGGTACTAACTCTCCACACTATTTTCTATCTAACATTGTAGCAATAGTATAGGTAAATGGACATTTCAATTCAAGAGTACAAATATGTGTATGATACATTGAACCCAAACAAATCAATATCATGCCCATTAGTTTTCGACAGGCTGCATAACAGTATTATAACCCCCAGATGTCAAGTTCTAAGTAGTTATCGTATTGTATCGGATTTGCCGCATAAGAATATTCCTTTTCACACTTCCTTTAATATTTCTTTATTGTTCAATTTATATAGGTACCACGTTTAACATTTCAGATCATATCGGTGATTTTTTCCATTTGGAACAACTGTTCATGAGCACCAATGTTCACTCGTGGTATTACTTTGGGCTATTGCCGTCATTTCACACAGACATTCAAACTTTCATCCTCTGGGGAGGATGGGGAATAATTTTGGCTAGAGAACCTGTAATATTTCACGTGTTTTCCAGTAGTGTTTAAAGCCGTTCCTTCTACATATAGCATAACCTGGTGGGACTTGAAGCGTAGACCTCCCGTTCACGAGCCCATGTCTAAACGACCTCGGCCACCGCTGTCATTGATGTGTTTACCATGTCGCATTGTATAGAATCAGTCAAGTAGTAAGGCCGCTGTGTATCTATTGGGAATCAGTAAAAGACCAAATTGCACATCTGTGGAGTGGAAAGTTGCACTTACCACATACAACCGACATATTTATTCTTATGTTAAATCATGCATTAGAATTAAAATGAGTATATCTAATGCTAATTGTTTCTGTACAATTCTACTCTCACTTTTATTGACACTAATATCTGAAGCAAAGTCCACGAGTATATTCAAGTCTCCTCTATAGCGAATAGAGAACAAGTAATAGACTATAGAGCTGTAGGAAGGGGAGATATAGGAAGACCAAGGAAAAGATAGTCATCGTGAATTCGGAACAGGCCACAAGCCTACTCATTGAAGTGAGAAGAAGACCAATATGTGGTAATTCTGTTGTTATTACCATCCAAGCTATTTTATACCAAGTTCGGATCTATGTAGCTATACTGCACTCTACATACAGTAAAACTACCGAATGCTTACTGATAAGTTTTCATTTTGGATGAATATTTGATAATGTGTATGAAAGATAGGTTTCTTTAACGAAAAAATGGCATTTTTAAGTGTGCGTCTTTCATGCAGGAATAGTAAAGTCGTTATCACAAAAATAATTGATATAAGTATAACATATGTACCTTATGTCCCACTTAGAAAGATTCTTAATTAGTTGCTCCAGGGAGAAGGTTCAAATGCAGCGATGTCCAACCTTGTCTCTTTGGAGACGCTTACATAATTAGCGGCTATTCCCCACTCCACTTTTTCAGTCGGAGGGTGAATCAGCTCTTTCTTGTGACGTGTAGAAACCAGTAGTCAGTATCCAGTGTCGGACATAAACAGGCGATTCCATGGCAGTTTCTAAGTCATAACTTGAGTTTTCCGGGGCTATTATCAGAAGACTTCTTTATTCTGGATGACTTTTGCATAAATGGTAAACAAAAGATAGAAAGTCTTACTAAATAAAAAATTGGATCTGTTTAAAACACAATCTTTATGTAAAACGCCTTCTCTCTCTCTCTCTCTCTCTCTCTCTCTCTCTCTCTCTCTCTCTCTCTCTCTCTCTCATGAACCATTTCCGACATATTCTTTATTATTTGTGTGAATTTGTCCATACTTATAGGTACTTTTCTCAAATAGGAATAAGTTATTCGTTTTTTCTCTTGGCCTTGCAAAGAGAACGGAATTTCAAAGGCATCGCATAGCAACTAGCTCTTGAGACATTTTACTAACGCTTAAATCTTACTGTATTTCCAAATTCCCCTTGCACGTACAAGAAAATTAGCCATGAGATAATTTCTGAAAATGCTTATGTTGATCAAAAAGTAATAGTCAGAGAAATAGGCATTTGCAACAATAGTCTGTATAAGAGTGAATATAACTCTTCATATATTTGCAGAGTTCGCCAAAATTGAACTCTATTAAAAATCTATATCGCAATAGGTTACGCGACGATCACTTGGTGGATCTTCTAAGCTTTGTCGCCAAATATCGATAGACTTCTTAAACGTAAACAGTATCAAAGAAATCACTAATGAACAGATGTTTATCGCTTAAGATTTGAAAATGCTTTCGTAAATCAAACGCAACCACTGTAACACAATACACGTCTGTGTGTTTAGAAGCGGCAAAGTCCGCGTATAGAGGAAGGAGGTAAATCTAATCTCCCCTCTTTCGCAAACGTTCGACATCACTCTTCTAATGGGACGCAAAATCAAACTATCCGCATATCTCGCTTTTAGTTTTTTTAAATGGTTGCATAAAACTTTATAAGCACATTGTTCTCTGACAAGTGATTCTATGTATAAAATGTCGATGATAGATATTTAAGAAGTTGCAGAAATCTTTCGCTACTATTATTTGAGTGCATGAAACCGGTTACCACGAGAAACACTAATAGGTACCAATCGCATCGGAAGCATAGGATAGTTACAAGTTTATGTACTGTTAAATGTTCTCCTTATGTTTCAGTTTTAATGAACACCATATATGAAGAAAATTTATTACTTTTTCAAAGCAACGTTTGACATTTACACATAAGGAAAGAGAGAGAGGGAGAGTGCGTTAATGAGACTAGACAGAAAGGGAAAAAGAGGTGTGAGGGGAGGGCGAGAAAGGTGGCGATTGAGACAGGAAGCGAAAGAGAGAGACGGGGGGAGGGAGGAACATTGAAAAAGTTGGAAATGGAAAACAAAAGGAAGATTTCGCATTTAACGCAATAAAGCGGGCAAAAAGGTGGCTTCTGCTAGTTTTAGTATAAAATAATACTAGTAATAGTAATAGTAGTAGTAGTGATGATGATGATGATGATGATGATGGCGATGGTGATGATGATGATGATGGTGATGATGATGATGGTGATGATGATGATGGTGGTGATGATGATGGCGATGGTGATGATGGTGATGATGATGATGATGGTGGTGATGATGATGGCGATGGTGATGATGATGATGATGGTGGTGGTGGTGGTGATGATGATGATGGCGATGGTGATGATGATGGTGATGATGATGATGGTGGTGGTGATGATGATGGCGATGGTGATGATGATGATGGTGGTGATGATGATGGCGATGGTGATGATGATGATGATGATGATGGTGGTGGTGATGATGATGATGGCGATGGTGATGATGATGGCGATGATGATGATGATGATGGTGGTGATAATGATGATGGCGATGGTGATCGCTAATGACCTAGAAGTTGAGCGCCCTTAAACCAAATCCAAGCGATGGTGATGATGATGGTGATGATGATGATGATGATGGTGGTGGTGGTGATGATGATGGCGATGGTGATGATGATGATGATGATGATGGTGGTGCTAATGATGATGGCGATGGTGATGATGATGGTGGTGGTGATGGTGGTGGTGATAATGATGATGGCGATGGTGATGATGATGATGCACCCTGCAAGCTTGAATCCAAATTAAGAAGGCAACCCTCATCACCAAGCTTCTCCTGCACAGCGCTCGTGATGTCGACAGCAAACATAATTTTTGGTAAAAGTACCTATTCAAATAAAAACATATAATTATCTAATACACAACTATTCACATAGTTATTTACCTATGATATTTGAAATGTTATTACTTATAAGTATTCTCTCATAGACGAGGAATAATAGTTGAGCAACAACTTTCAAATTGGCCTGATGAAATAGATGTTTGGAAATACCTTAAGAGCAATTTGGGATATTGGAGACGTTTTAAAATATCGTGATCAGAAATTCATAATAAATTATATTTATTCTAATGATTGGAGTATTTAGTCACTGCAGTTGTAAACAGGTTAGAAGACCACTTTGGTTATTTAGAGGGTTAAAATATTATTCCGAGACCGAACATAAAAGCAGAACACTGCACAACGCTATGGAACTGAAAGTAGGTATCCATGATAAATGTAAGAATGATATACGGTGGTAAATGGCACTCCACAGAAAATAAATCATCTTCATAAATACCATTGATGTAAAATATCTTATATATTTAAACGAGCAATTCCGCGCATCTTGGAAACGGCACTAACAATTTCGATCAAATTGTGTATTCAGTTAGGGTTATGCTTATTAAGCTTATCTATATAGGTATCATTCTTGAAAAAGGAAAAAAAAAAAAAAAAAAAAAAACGCGATTTTGCACGTAACAGTCACAATTACTCTAAACCTTATTTTGGCCACAATTTCTCTGTTAATGGGCCAGTTTCAACAAACAAGCCAGGATATTAAAGGTCTCGTCACGGAATAGGCTCCAACAATTAGGGTGAAAATTTATATTTAGTTAACATTTTTCTTTTCAAGTTTATCTAAATAAGTATCTTCTCCCAAAAAAAAAAAAACAAGATTAAAAAAAAAAAAAAAAAAAGGAAAAGGAAAGAAAATCCGAGCGAAGCTCGGTCGCCCACATACTATGAATAAAAGGTCCACGATAAGACAACCACAGCTTCTAAAGACCAATCTTGCAATTACATGATGCTACAGTTTTAAATGGTACTTTTCAGGTACTTGCAGTTTATAGTTGCCTTTTTGTTGCAATAAATTGTGGGTTTTTAAATTTAATTTACACAAAAACCGTTGAATCTATTGAAATACGCCAACGGAAAAAGTTGTTGTCTATTCAATTTTCTATGAATATAGCCATAAATCAAGAACCTTCAATGAATAATTTTTCAGCCAGGTGTTGATAAATATTTTGATAAAAATATTTTTTTCTAAAAAGCTATAAACTTTTCAACGTTTTGGTATTAGACTTTCTTGTTATTCACAACATGAGAAATTCACCGTTAAAGTCTGGCGGATCATTTCACTCCTCCCCCCTGTATATTTATGACATCATCGTGAGCTGCCATGTGGTACCTACTCCCCCTCCCCGTTCTGAGAGCAGAGCACCCCGCAGACGTTTTCTCACCCAGGTCTACAGTAGTCCGTGTTCTTAAGAGTGGAGTACCGTTAAGAGGACCCGGAAGGCTATGTGCTTACAATGTTAAAATTCCAAAGTTCAAGGAACATTTTCTCAGAAACCATTAGAAGTATCACAATGAAATTTTCACAGCTCATCGAATGGATATTTATAAAAATTTGGACATGATAATTTTTTGCACTTGTCTTTACTACATAGTAATATTTTTTTAATTAAATGCATATTTTGAAAGAAAAGTGATTAGTTATTTAATTACTTCATTACTGACAGAAATTTTCAGAAACCGTTGTGTTAAAATATGTAATACATGTTTATAAATCACTGTTGAACATTTCAGCCTTCTAGGTTTAAAAGTTTCTGAGAAAATGTTCTTTAATTGCAGAAAAATTAAATTTCCAGAAATCGAGTGATTAAAAAGACACTACCTTATCAAAACATCCCTATAACATATGAAGGGTTATCAGGACCATCTTACATTTCATCTTCCAGTTTCCTCTTTACACTCCTCCTAAGCTGTCTTACACTTTTCCAGTAAGTTTTGAGCCCTTTCTGCATTTCGAACCCTTTCACTGCCAATCTTCATCGCGCTTATGATAAAATGGCCTGTTTGCAATCTTAGTGTTTCCAACACATCACACTTTATGACGTTCCCTTTTTTGTATGTGACAACAGCATCATACACACATACACATATTTCCACAAACACACTTGGGAATACGAGTCCAGATTGCATTGTTCACACTTTCATTGTAATTTTGTTTTGCCATAAAGACACTTACCTAATAGCTGAAGATCTGCCAAGTCTCTAAAAATTGGTCTGATTTCAGACATCACTGCTCTTGGCAAGCTGTGTTTGTGGCTAATGCTTGGCTGTTGTATTTACACAAAGAGTTTTCACCCTTGGGGCAAAGGCCTTGCTCAGGCTTTTAATCCGTGGAGAACGCATGGAAAAAGAGTGCCCACACAGCTTTGTTTTTTATTTCACTCACTTTTAGCATCCTTGTCCTATTGCAAGTGCATAATAATTTTGAATTCTCTCTGCGAGTTCATATGTAAGCCTATTCCTGCCACCAATGGGTTTACCATCTCGTAACAACTTTTCTCCTTACTTTAATTTCAAACGCCTCAGGCGGTAACTCATTCTCTTTTGAATATGCCCTTTTTACAGTAACTTGATCACCGTAGGGCTTCATCTAATCTAGGATTTAAATTATTTAGAATCTCCATTCCCAAAAAAGTTCGTATATGTAACATTATACGAGCATCATACCGCAGAGGATTTCACTCCCAGCACAATCCTTTCCTATGGATCGCGAGGCATTGAGAGTCTAATATTCAATTCATACGGCTTCCATTGTTCACTGTCGTCTAATTCACTGAAGTACAATTAAGAATATAAATTTATAGTCATACACTTCACATTTATCAACATTTCACAGGCAATGCCTATATGTATTTTTAATAGATCTTCACATTGTTTACATCTCACGTGATTTTGAAAAACGTTTGTGAGAATCCCCATGTTTACAATTTCGTTCATAGACCTTTTGATCACTTTCATGAATTTTTCATGATTATTAGCGTTAGAATCCAGTTTCTTATTAGAACTGCCACACTCACTATTATTATCCACTTTGTTGAAATTCACCAAATCAGAAGTGTTTTGTTTTTCAGTTTCCGAAGCGACAACTATGTTTACAACAGAACGTAGCTTTTCAATGTTTTTCCGTTTTATAAACACCCTGTTACTAAAGCGGGGCATTTTAAATATAAAAGAACCAACTTGAACTACAGACGACCACTTAGCAAATAATATTTCCTAAGAAAAAAGTACGTGTTTCTCTTTGTTTATAAGCAACAGCTAACAATGCCAAACTCCGGTGTTACCAGGAAACAGTGCTACACACGCATAAATATCACACAAAAATTACCGCCCGAAAAAAATGGCGGGAACTTTGAAAATAACAAACGTTTGTCTGGTATAACAGCTGCATCACTTCGATAATTCCTTTATAAAGTCTGCAATAATTGACTTATGCAGTTAAGAATTGCACCATTTTACATAGGAAACTCTGTAGCAGGTATTTTAATAAGCACCCCCCCCCCCCAAAAATGAAATTTTTACTTTCTCTACTAGTAAGTAGAGGAAGTATTTTGTTTGTTTTGTTTTGTGGGTCACCAAAGCAATGACGTGTCGCTGATGAAAGCTGCCATATAAACGTAGCTGTCACCCAGTTTAACGACACATGCAAATCATTCTTCACCCCTTCTTCTAGAAGACCGAATTCTATTGTATTGTTTTAGCCCAGAGGTCTCAACAAGCGAGCTCACGCTCGCTTCCCCTACACATGTTATTCCCCCCCTCCACTGACCAAGGCAAGCAGAACCAGACCTGCTAGTCAGAGGTGGATGGCTCGGAGTATATACAGTAATACATACAATTCAATGGGAGGACGAATATTTTTGATTTCGAGATGAAGACAAAGTTAAGTGCTCGATTTGTAAGACCGCTAGTTACAGATTTATACTATTTCCCTTGCTTACGTTCCGTGTTTGCGATAAATGTTCCTCTCCTGAAGAAATACCACGAACTTTTGAAGCAATTGTACGACACACTCTCCTTACAATTTGAAGACCTAAAACATTTGAAACCAAAATCCAATTATTTTGCACGTTTGAAGTTTCCATGTAGTGAGGCCACACGAGCTACAAAATGTGAAACTACTTGCTTTGCAGAATTCCATGACCGTAAAATGTTCTGAGTGGGAATTATTTAGACTCTGCCCTGCTGTGAATATCCGAGATTACGTTTGTTTGCATCTAGTTTAATGGCAGTCTTTGGCTCCACTGATATCTGCCAACAAACATTTTCAAAAATGAACTACATTAAAAGTGAGTATTGCAGCAAGATACGTGAAAATCACCTTGCTTATTCTTTGAGACTGTGCAGTTCATCTTTTGCACATTATGAAACGTAAATCGTGCCAAGAAAGTAATCCTCAGATACATCGTGGGTTAATCAGGAGTAGAATATGAATGTGTATGCTTTGGTTTCCTATACGTAAGAATGTGCCGCCACTGGAACTCAGTATCCACGGATAAATGCGTCATTCTGTCCCAGCGGATGGAAGGAAGCGATTTCAACCTCCCCTAACTTGCCTGTGGTTGAGCACGCCTGTTTTAGCCTTTCCTTGTGTACCAAATAAACCGAAACATTTTCAAAGGGGCGGTATCCGCGCCATCTTTTTCTTTCACATAAATTAAAACATCGTCATTGGTTCGTTTTTGTATCCCTAAATTTTGTTCAATTCAATCACGTAGAGAACTGATACCTGCTGGGTGGAGTCAGAGGATGGAAATCTTTCGGAAGCAATAACACTTGTGATCTACGGGAATGGGCCAGCTTTTATGCACGTCTGTGCACATGAGGAATACCCTGCTATCTACAGACATATTGACCTTTTCATAGCAGTAACAGCTTGCTCTCTCGTGAAATTACATTTTGGAGCATTAGAATCAATAGAATGGTGCGCTTAAAGATCTATTAATATGCTATCTTGGAGTGCTTTGAAATAAAATGTTCAGTAGTTCTAATGATATAACTCCGAAGAATACTTGAAGTGGCAGATCCGAAGCCTGGAGAATCTCTGTCATGTGGAGAAAAGAAACTAAACAATAATTACATTTTAATAGCAATGTAAGGCTAATGCCAGAGGGGTCTTTATGATCCAGACGTTCATTGCTCGCAAAGAACTGTTCCCTTTGTTAGGCATTTAAGCACTGAACATTATGAAATTAAGTTTGAGAGGAAGAAACGCGGACGAAAAGAGAAACAAAACTGGAGAAATGAGCCATAAACTAATACTGTACAAAAGCATTAAAATATTCGCTGTATCTAGAGCTACCAACTGCCAGAAATGAAAAAAGGGACACGCAGGCAAGTGTTCTAACTCATTATGTGAAAACACATTTTCATTTGTTACATCACAGATTTATTACTTTAAATAAGTTGTTATATTATGCTATCTTAACATCAATACACCATGCTTGTACTCCACAGAATATACCTACGTCAGTTTATATCGCTTCATCTGTTTTTACAAAACCAAAAACTCTTTACATGGATAAATAAGATTTAGTCACCTGAAATTCTGATTTTATAATGCATACCTGCTTGTGTACGTGTCTCAATCCACTTATTGTTTACTAGAAAAATCCTCTTTCTGTTCCTGCATTTGATCTTGGCACACTAAATATAAATCCGACTACCCTAAACAAATTTTTTACGCACACATTTTCTTTTTTCAAAGCATTGAGAACCTTGACTCAGTTTTCTGATCCATCTTCCCAATATCTAACATTGAATACACTTTAATACGTTTTGAGTTTGTTTACATTGAAGCTGTGCTCCTAAAATGAGGGGCATCCAAGATATTGACAAGTTTTCTTCAACTCTGAAGTGCTGGTTTGAAGCAAAGTTATTAAAGTATTCTTCAGTTAAACTCATTGTTGTGGAATATGTTACTTACTTAAAATATACAGGTGGACTATATGACGAAAAAAAAAGTTCGAACTAATAATCAATATAGGAAACACGGGATACATGCTACAAAATAGGGGTAGTTGGCAACCCTAACTGCATCAGGGTCGATAAAAGCTTTAATTTTACGCTTATGCTATTTCCCACGTTTTCCTAGACATTTCAAATATTGACCCAAATAGTTTCCTCCGTTAAATATTCATATGTTCACTGTATAAAGTGGACCCTATAATACGAACACACACAGCTCGATTAACACACAAAAATCGTGCGCATTTTCCATCCACTGAAATAATTTCAGAAAACAGCTCGAAGTATTATGTGTTTACAGTGAATTTCAGTCATGGATAATGTAAATTACTGATGGCTTGACGTTCTCATTTCAGGGATTTAGCAGCTGTTTCCTAGCAGCTTCGTTTAGGATTACCACGTCTTAATAGCGAACGTTGAACCCATTCCTAGATTCCCAACGTGCTTTAGATGATGTCATAATCAGCAATGATTATTGCTATGCTTCCTCTTTTAGATAGACCAGTTGTTGTCAAAGTGTGAAGCGTGATCACTGTCACACTTTTCTTATACTGTATTTCAGGAACTGGGTAAAAATGCCTGTTCCGGTTCAAATTGCGTTTAAGTAATTACTTAGTTATTTGATCATCCGACAATAGCATGTCTTAAACACAACATTTGATTCCATAAAAATCAGTCTATCAATTTTAAACATTCATTGTCTAATAAACTCGTCCATAGAAGTTGAAAACAATGTGGGAGAAACTGTAGGCCTTTATTGCACCTTGATTTATGCTCATCTGCTCACTATATCATTCATTTCCGTTATTTATGTTAATTGGCTTGTCTTTATATACATTTTAATATTTTAATCAAATGATTCGAATATCCGCTTCGAGTCATGATTTCCCAGAGTTTTTCGCACTTAAAAGATCAAACGCTTCTACGTGGACAATAAAGGCTATGTGGATTTCAAGCTGGTTTTTTGTTGCTGTTTATTATTATCATAATCATAACCATAACAATAACCATAACCATAACCATAATCATTAATTTAAAAAAAAATTATTTTGTTGTTTAACGACGCTGTCAATTGCCAGCATCACATCAGCGTCGCCGGTGTACCGGAATTTCGTCCCGCAGGAGTTCTTTTACATGCCAGCAAATCTACTGACACGGAGCTGTCGTTTTTAAGCACACTTAAAAACCATCGGCCTAGGCCGGGTTTGAACCCGCGACCTTGGGATCAGTAGGCCAGCGTCTAACCAACTGAGCCACCCAGACCGACCAAAATCATTAACATCGTCATCGTCACCGTCACCGTCACCGTCACCGTCACCGTCATTATTATTATTATTATTATTATTATTATTATTATTATTATTATTATTATTATTATTATTATTATTATTATTATTATTATTGTTGTTGTTGTTGTTGTTGTTGTTGTTGTTGTTACTATTATTAGTAGTATTAGCATTATTAGTTGTCCCCGGAAGCAGATCAGATTGTTGTGAACTTGTAAGTGGCATGTGTAGCAACCCTAGACTCGTCCCGCGGGGAATTAATTAGGATGACAACTACGGGGTTATAAATTATCTTTCACATTATGACTATGACGCTACATAGTGTTGAACGCAGAATGAAAGATTATCCACAACTGAAACATATCCCTACCGGGAAGTGACACGAATCCCTTTGCAAGCTAACAAAAAGCGCTGACCGCTGCTATACAAAGAAATAATAATAGTTTGTTGATGGATAAAGGCATGTGAATGTAAAGCTGGTGTCCCACGGTTCAACTTTTTGACCAAACTGTTTCTATCATTAAAGTAGTGGTGTCTGTTGCACTATGGTGCATTTTGATCCAAAAACAAATGACAATTCACGTATTCCGCGAAATATAATGTCGAGTTCTGTAACGCAACTGCCTGTGAAAAATCTATCAAGATGAGATCAAATTTTAATATCCCGATTACCACTAGGGCACTCCAAAGTTACCCAACTACCTTTCTAAAACAGGACTAACCGCCAACAGTGTTAAGTACAACTGACCCTCAATCATATCATATGTAAACCAATTTTAAACATATACATAATTGTAAAGTCGCGATATGACTTAAGTTAAAGCGACTATTAAAAAGGCCACAAAAAATCACACAGCAGATGTGAGAAATAGACATGGCGGACTCAGATATTAATATAGCGAGTGCTATACAGCAAGTGATATTTAACAAGAGTTGGGATTGGTCAAAACTAGAATAAATGTTCCTATAAACATATGTCCGGAAACAAATACGTTTTTACATATGAGCCAGTTTACAAAAAATGTGTAACATAGCCACATTTTGATGGGTTTGGCATACACCAATGTCTTTCAATGTCCTCATAGCCAGAAATCCAATGGATTGAGGTCCGACGAACGCGGAGGCCACGCTACTGGACCTCCTCGACCAATCTATCGTCCATTAAATGTTTGGTTTAAGTATCAGGATCGCTTTAGTCCCAATGTGTGGGCAGGAATTGCGGGTGACCGACTCCTAGGGCCATACATTTTACCAAACAGATGAACAGGTGCTGTGTGTAATCGATTACTGCACCATAGTTACTCTGCTTTTGGAGAAGTGCTTATAGAAAGACGACGCATGGGTTTATGCATGACGGGGCACCATACCATTTTGTACGCATATGCGACAATACTTAAGCCAAATATTTAATGGACGATGGATTGGTCGAGGAGGTCCAGTAGCATGGCCTACCCGTTCACCAGAGCTCAATCCACTGGATTTCTGGCTTTGGGGACATTTAAAGACACTGGTGTATGCCAAACCTATGCACATTTTTGCAAAATGGCTCACATCTCAACAAGTATTTGTTTCCAGACATATGTTTATAGGAACATTTATTCTACTTTTGACCAATCCCAAATCCTGTTGCAATATCGGACACCTTTTTTAAACATATTAAATATAGGTTAAGGATATATTTCCATAGCCCTCGGTAGGAAGAAATGTGTAGTAGGAGTAAAAGTCATTGGTGGACACGGTCATGGTTACAAAAAGTAACAGGGAATGGACCGAGATGTGTTGGGTCTACTACAAAACGAATTGAGGTTAGAGGACCCGGAAAAATATAGCAATTTTCTACGAATTGACGAAGATTTGTTTCTCAACCTCTTCCATCGTGTTGAAGGTAAAATTACGTGCAAAATGTTGCAGAACCATGCACAACTACTACAGCATAAACTCAAACTGGTACATGTTGCGTGCGCAGTCCGCCATATTGTTACGTTACCGAAGCTGATTGGCTTTTTTCGTCTCATTGGATGAAAAATTAGATGCAGCTCAATCGCGTTGGGTACAAACAGGTTGGATGCAAAAAGTAGGATAGAAATTGTATGCAACGAAATTGTATCCTACTCTCGATGTCCCACGATGCACTTTTGTTGCATACAATGCTTTTGACCCAAAAGTTGGACCGTGTGACACCGGCTTTAAACATCAGATATTTTTTTTTCTTTTTTTTTTTTTTTTCAGTCTAAATGCAACAACTTAGTGCACGAAGGATGCAATCGGACATGAAGATCATTTAAGTTTCGCACCCCCGTGGTTACGATAATGGGCAGGATAATCAAATGACATTATATGAAAGAAATCTTGACTGATATATTGTGGGTATGATAGTGCAAATGTGTATATTTTGAAGAAAAATAAGCTGACATGGAATTTTAACACCGACGCCTTGCCACACCAGCTGTCATTTCCAGCTGCTGCCCCAGTCGTTCAACCCTGACCTTCCCTTTTTGTAAACCACAAGGTAGTCGTGCGATATGGAGGCAAGATAGCCCTCATTTTCGCTTCTCCCTACTCCGCTTCTGTAATCTAAATTAATAACTCGTAACCAGGGCCGGAATTTTGAGCTCATCTTTTAACTGTTGCACCAGACAGTGTTAACCTGTACATAAATCCTTGTCGTGGGTCGCATATTAAGAACACGTGTGTTTTAGTTCATTTTTTGGCCAATTTATGCAATTTTCTATTTTATCTTTTTTCTTCCTTTCTTCCTTCCTTCCTCCCTCCCCCCTCCCTCCATCCCTTCCTTCCTTCCTTCCTTCCTTCCTTCCTTCCTTCAATTTCACACCATAATTTTGTATTTTCTTGCCTTTGCTACTTTATTTAGCAATTTGCTTGCATTTGCAAGGATTGTACCAGGATTTTTACAGTATTGACACTTCACAGAAAGATAAGCTCTCAAACATCAGAAATTTCATTTTTGAAGCGAGAAATAAGAGTAACTTTGTATATTCTTTAGTCGCATTCTTGAGAGAGGAAAATAAGTCACTCCTGTTTAATGGTTAGTCTGAAAATGGTTGTTTGTGACTTGAGGGGTGGGAATTAGTAAATAACAGTTGTGCAAAACTGCTGAAGTCATCATATCACGTGTGGCCATATATTTATTCTTGCTTTAGTTTGATACAAAAATATCGCACAAAAAGCAAATACAGGAACAAACAACTGAAATAACAAAAGTGGAAACATTGAAAAAAAAAAACAGTAAACAATAGAAATCTCACAGTTCATGATAAAACAATAACAAACGGGGTGGGTATTTTCAGAGAAAAAGGTGCCTATTATATTTATGAATTCAGTTCCTAAGCCTGGGATGAGGGATGTCTGTTTTCCGTTTTATGCATTAATGAGTGCGTACAGCCAGTTTGCTATTGTGCTTATCTTTGTGTCTTGTCACAGGGCGTGAAATTTTCACTCCCTTTTAATGTTGCATAATCTAAAATCTCAAGAGAGTTAATGCCACTTTTGTAAGATCTGCTTTCAAACAGTTTTTTTTTTTTTTTAAGTTTTCTTTTAAGATTCTTCAAACAAGAACTTGGAACAACTATATTTTGAAGTAATTTTCTAAATTATCCTATTCTTCTTACTTCTTGTACTTATTCTACTGCTGTAGTAGTTATACCCATGTATTTATTTATTCATAACTTTTTGGACACTAATTTTAATGAATTAAATAAATCTCAGTTTCAGGTCATTTTTGCAAATATTGTCATTTTTTACTTTCTCTACTACGTATAGTATGGGAAGTATTGTATTCGACCCAAACATTCGATGTCGGAATTTCACCGAAAATGTATGTTTTGAAGCCCCTGAATCCGAAAAATGCACTTTTAGAAAAAGGTCAGTGTGTGTGTATGTGTGTGTTTGTGTGTGTGTGTGTGTGTGTGTGTGTGTGTGTGTGTGTGTGTGTGTGTGTGTGTGTGTGTGTTCGCGCGCGCGCCTTTGAACAGCATAACTCAAAAACAAAAAGTCGGTTAAAAACCAAATTTGGTATTTAAGTTAATATCTTTCACGGATGAGACACGAAGATTTTGAAGAAAATTCTTCCACCCTAAACTACCCTTTACATTGAACATTTTTCGAAAATTTTGATTTTCTCAAAAATGGCTCTAATTATTTTGATTAAAATGTCATATATTTAGGATATTTTTATGGGAAATGAAATGTATGTTTTGAATTTTCTGGCTGTAACTCATGTAGTTCTGTCTACACTTGATGACTTTTGCATAACTGGTATAAACCGTAAGAGATAGACCAAATCTTACTATGCAAAAATGTAGATCTCGTTACAACACAATTTATGTCTAAATGAGCTTTTTGTGGAGTGAACCATTTCGGAGATGTTCCTTGTTTTTTCTGTGGGTTTTGCAACACTTATAGAGTCTCAAATGGAAGATTGTTATTCGATTTTTTATCTTGTGGCCGTGCAAAGAGAACGGAATTTCAAAGCCTTCATTTAGCGACTAGCTATCGCTCAAAGCCTACCCTTTTTTTTTTTTTTTTTTTTTTTTTTTTTAATTAACGTCCTCCAACATTGTGTCATATCGGACGAATGAATGAAATGAAATGGGTGAAATGATGCTCAAATGAGCCCGAGGTCCATGGAGCTTTAAGTTACCCGACATTCGTCTTCTCAGGGTAGGGAAAACCTCGGAAAAAAACCTTACCCGGATAACTTACCCTAAGCGAGATTCAAACTCGCGACCTCTTGAACGTGAGGCAGACACGCTAACCATCACGCTACAGAGGCGGGCAGAGTATTCTCCTTGCACCTACAAGGAAATAAGCAACAAGATAATTTCTGTTAATGTTTATCTCACTAGCATGGAGGAGATAGAGGAATAAGAGTTTGTTATGAAGAGTTAGTACAAGAGTAGAGAAAGTTATGCGAGTGCAACACGTCAGATTTTTAAATTTTAAAGTCATTTATAGGTATATTTTTAAACTTGTTTAAGGTCATGAAAATTCGGGCCCTGCACATAGCAGAAGTTTGATGATGGAGGATGTTGCACTAGGCCCCTACATAAATATACATCCTCCGAAGTGTGTGGGTGCGTGTGCGTGAGTGATAATTAGATGTGTATAAATCTGGGCACTTCTGGAGCTCTAGCTGTCGGCAATTGACACCTTAAGACTACCACGCACGCCGACACACGTCCACTTGCAGTCTGCCTCACAGGCAACAAACAGAAGGTTACAAGAAAAACAGAGACAAAAGTTTATTGCCTGTAGAGTGCGCAGCTTTATTAGCCATCTTATTTTATTGCTTTCCGCATTATCTGCATTGTAATATACTTCTCGCAGATCGTGTAGTCTTTATGCTCTTCTTTCCACGGTCACTAAATTATCCAAATAGACATCCGCTTCAACAAATAGATATTACGACTGTCTACAAACGTTACGACCCTGACTTAGTGCAACATTTAACATATACTTATGTCTGTGTTTTTCAAATATACATATGTGTCCGACGTAAAAAGCAATACATTTGTATAATGCATTTTTGTGGTTACGAATGCAAAATAAAACACAATAGAGATCTGGTCTTATAAAGGAACACGAATATGAGCCTTTTAAAATTAGATTCACAATAAAATTCAAGACACGTAAGACTGTGTGAGTCAAAAGCATGCAAATTGTCCTTCAAGAAGTGCATAATTTTATCCCTGGAACAAGTGAACCTCAAATACACCTTTCTTTTGCAACACACAGAAATTGTCATGCAAGGCAATTTTGTTTGCTTAATTATGATAAAATTCATGTAGGTATTCTACACACCAATATAGATAATATGCAGCGGCTCTCTTTCTTTTATTTAATCTTTTACTGCAACCTTTATTTATTATTTTATCTTCTAAATGTTTAATTAAGAAGCCTAAAATGAAAAAGATTGGGTAGAAGTGTAAAAATAAAGAATTCTGACCACGGAATTTAGAGTTGTTTTAGTTAAGAAATTTTGTCCTCAATGAGTTATTCATAGCTCAAATAATAAAATAATGGAATTAAAACATCGAATTAAGTGGTCCCAAAATATTTTGCTGCCCACAAAATCATAAATATTCATTATTTAATAAAATATTGCATGAAACAAAATATATATTGAGAGTATAACTTAATGATATTAAATATAGACCGCCTCCAAAGCGCAGTTGGTAGCGCGCTTGCCTTTGGCATGGATGGTTCGATCCCCGGTACCAGCATGGGGATTTTACCCCCTCTGGGAGGTCTGGCACGGGGTGCACTCAGCCTCGTGAGGTCCCGGGGGAACCAATTGAGTAGCGGCGCCAGGTTGTGAACACCCCTTAACTGGCCGGGAGGGATCGGGACTCTGGCCACGTACCACCCTCGAATACTGCAGCCCACCAATGACGCCTGTAGTGGGCCGAGGTGGGGGACGCAGCGGCTGGGCGGTAAGGCTTGGCTCTTCATGGGCTGTAGTGTCGGGGCTTAGTTTGGGGCTTAGATATTAAATATAATCAAAGACGAAATGGAAATTATGAGACGAAAATATAGAGAGCTAAATGGGAAATGTAATGTATCTGTAGTGACGGTGGAGCAAGCTATGATACACGTTGCTGTAAAAGTTAAATTTGAAGAAAAACAGAAAAGCGGAATCAAATAACCTTCCTAATTCGGAGATTTAGTTTTTGTGCGGATAACTTGCTCGTACTATAAATTTGATTACAACAAAGGGATTACTGCAAAATGCATTATGAAAATGAAGCAAAGGTTCCAATATGAAATGTAAAATTAGAATCTGTAGGTATACAATATTCCAGAATATTGACAATGGAATGCTTAGTAAATGAAAATTCTAAAATATTGCGAATTAAAATCAGTAGTGGATAAATGTACCAATTTTAAAATGTATGCAGTTTTAAAATAAAAGTGGAGAAAATAGAATCCCCTTGTCAAAGTTTGTTTTGTATATAAAATCGTTTATAAACCCCGCTAGGGGGGGGGGGGATAAAGAAATAAACCAAGGAGATAATGTGGCGTGTAACTGTTTTATTCTATACGCCATTTAATGGCTGTTTTTAAGTTTTGGTTACGCCATATTAAAAATAAAGCTTCAATAACTTAAGATAGTGTGCCTAACCCTAATATAGATTGTATGTACCTACTAATGTGTATAGAATCTCAAACGTTAGGCTCAAGAGACAAGAGTATATAACAGGCATGTCAAACATCACTCCGAGGGTGTGAAGAGAAGGGTCTACCCCTCCTTAACTGCAGTAGCACGCGCTAGTAGAACCGGTTTTCGCTTTGTTTTTCCCGTTTTCCGATTTGATCATCACGGAGGGAGGGAAAATAGGGGAAAATTTTTCACGCCTGGTGAGTGCTGTTTAACACCCCTGGTATATAATGTATAAATAAGATAAGATTGATCGGTTCGATTGGTTCACAGACTGGTGTCTTTAACGGAAGATACTATGCTGTTACCGAGCTAGGTAGCGCCACGGCAACGTGTGCGACTAGTATTCGCGAGTTCCCGGGTTCGATCCTCGTCGACCGATCGTGGACTGGGTTTTTCCTTGGTTTCCCATTGTCACTAAGCGAATGCTGGGGTGGAATCTCTTCTCCACGGATTCCTTTCCCTTCATTTCTCATTTCCCTACCTTGTCATCTTTCAGGTTTGGCTAGTAGCGGGGTGCGTTCCGGCGGATGTGAACGGTTGGCACAGATGCTTGCGCTCTGGAAACCCTTCCGTGGCCCCTCCTGGAAGGTGCTGCCTGGACCATTAGGGTCGCCTCGTCGTCCTTTCCCTGGTTGAGGGAAACACTTCGGTTGTGCGCCAGGTGCCAATATCTGTAACTGTTAGAGACTTCTGTGTGCCTCTGAGCTTCGCTGACTCCGTTCTCTGACCAGCCTACGATCTCACTTCGCCTCATCCCTTCCCCCGGGGTTGGTAGCCCACAAAATATCTTTGTCGAGGTTTCCCCCTTCCGTTCTTACACACCCACACCCACACCCACACCCACACACACACACACACACACACACACACACACACACACACACACACACACACACACAATGCAGTTAGCCTTGAAGCAAATGACAATCACTACCAGGAAGCAGGTTGAGCTTGGGCTCCTGAAGGAGATTTACCGAATTCCGACATTCGGTAAATGTGAAGAGACATCTTTGTCATGCGTCGGGGCTTGTGCGGGTACATTATGTTACCACAATCCCAAGTTAAATAGTAAGGCTCGGAAGTTGGGGCCTTGTGTGCTTAATCCACCGGTATTCAAAGTCAACGGACACCTCCAATCACCACATAGGTACTGTCACCGAGCTCACGCTGTCCTTGTTTTATGTTACATCCAGTAGACCACAGGGCACACCGGGCCCCATGTTGCGAACCTTAGGCATGAGATAGCCGCTGAGGCCGCCTGAGCAGCTGACATATGCGTTCCTTCCTTGTGTAAACTCAGTCCTAATCTGTGAAGTTGCGCCTGTGTTCCGCAACAGCGCTGTCTGTTGTACAAGGTCGTAGTCGTAAAGTTACGCAGGTGGTCGCGGATTCTCGGCATTACTTTTACATGTCTTTGTTCTTTATGGGACACACTGGGTACTGCTCAATATGATATCCGATTCATCCAAGATATTATTTTTTTAGAACCTAAAGGAATTATCTGCCACATAATAATGCACAGAAGAAAATGTAAAGGGGGAAGAAATGTGATGTGTACAGTGGGTTCAGCATATTGCTATAGGCAAACTTTTGTACACACAAAATAACTCTGTACGTAAGTTACCCCTATTGCAAGAATTACAAATATGCCAATTTAAATACTAGAACCAGCAACATTAATTACATAAATAATTGACAATGTTTCTTATTAGTGCACTTTTATTGCAACCTGAAAGCTAGGGGAGAGGGGTATAAACTGAATGTATGTAATAGGAAAATAACAATGCTTCGGTCTTGTTTATGCGAAAAGAAATAGCAATTAGGCAGTAAGCATGGGAGGTGAAACCGATGCTGACACATCTAAAGGAATCGGGTTGGTAAATAAGTGCCAGGGCAGAGGGGGGAGAGGGCAGCAGTGCACCAAAAGCCACTGTATACGTGTTTATATTGTACTGTATCGCCCCGCTGAAGCAGCACAGGTCATTGACCCTACGTCCCACTTCCCAGACAAGGCAGGCAGGCAAGCAACATATGTGAGGCACTCAGTCAGTCAGGCAATGCGGTCAGCTTGCCTATTCCAGCTTTCTTCATCAGAGTAGGCAAATTTGCACATTGCTTACACATTTCTATATTGCATTCTATAGAAATGTTATTTCACACTAGTACTATAATTTCTTCACATTATATAAGCCTTTTAACCTCAGTGAGACAAAACAGGGAATTAGGTTAGATCAAATATGTCTGGAGAGTTCAAACATAATGAATTTCAGGTACCATATCTTACGTATATAAAATACCCCTAATTCAACATGTAATTTTGAGAAATTAATGCAGGAGAACTTCAGTGCCGGCACATCTTTTCTGTATTTACATTTGCAATATGTTGTGTAAGAAGTTCTGTTTCCTTGAAGTTCCTTTATTCTATGCTTCGCAATCCTGAAGCCGAGTTAGATTCAGCCAGGTCTTCATCGATCGTCACGGTGTAACGCATGGAGGTGAAAGTTGGGCGAGAAAGGAATGAGAAGATGCCGGGAAAATAAGTCACCCACTTTGATTATAAATATAGTTTCGCTCGCTTGCGGTGAATGCTTCTTGTTTTCTAGTACACAGATGAGGCAAGCTAAGAGTAACCATTACACAAAACCGACTCTGCGGTCGTTCACCTCTGACGTCTTAGCATACCAACACATAACATACATTTAAAGGAAATTCATAACAGTTACCGAGATCCCTAAACTAAGTGTCCTTGATGTAACGTCGTTACGTAAGCAACAAATATAACCCACAAGTGAGGGGCCCAGTATTAAAATCCACCTCATCCACTTTCGCACATTTTAGGAAACAGGAGAAAAACATGCATCTTTTTGACAAAATAATTGTCTGTAATTATTGCCTGTAATTTAGAGGGCGACTGCATTTCATTGTGCTCTATTGAGATAATGAGTTTCCGAAAATCTAGCATTTTACATTCTTATATATTTTGAACGTTTTTAATGGATTTGACAGATTTTAGTGTATCACCCATAAGAACACATCAAATATCTCATCATAACTTCTGCTTACAAAATTGAGGTTTATTTTCTACTTTTGGCAGTAATTACACAGATGCCATACACTGCCTTCTTCATTGAGGTTAATGACCTTGCCCAACCGCAGTAACTTCTGTTTCTTCCTTAGTCACCGCCTAAGTTATTATAGTACATATTAAATTTCAAGCGATTACCTTGTTGCCATACGCTTCCAAATTTTTTCCCAGCAGATTAGCAATATTGTGATCTCTTTCTTATTTACCGGAACACCAATATTTACCATTACAGGCTGAAGTTCTGGAGGACATTCTCCACTGAGCAATGATTTTACCAACACCACTGTCAGGCATGTATGCCGGTTCCCTACTTACAATTTTGCTTTCTACCTTTCGTATTTTAATTCTTTTCATTGTCGATATGTAAAAACGAAGAAACTGAATTTTACAATACATTTCAATCTCTTCCAAGGCGACACACTTTGTTATAGTAACCGATAGTGTTGATAAGTATAATCTTTTAGATCTAAAATATCTTGTTCTTTACATATTGCTGAGTGTCTGAAACCAAATATATTGTAGCAACAATGGAACATTTTATGAAAAAATTAAGCATGACACTTAATTTGGTATTGATTAAGTTGTATCATACAAAAGTGGAAGACAAAGAACGTTTCCTTGGTTTGTTCCTTCGTGTTTATAGTTGCGCACATAATGTTGAATAGTATTTTTTCTTGGTGTTTCTGGTGTAGTTAATGTGACTTTATGCAATTAAAGGAAACTCGATGTCAAGTATCTACATTTCTTATTTTGGGAACAGATTCACTGTCAAAATGAAAACACAATAAATGGGAATCACAAACTTATTTGTATGGGGATCGGCTACATCCCATTGCACCCCTTTAATGTTTAACGTACCCTTAGATAACTCAAGTCTACCGAGATTGAAAGAAGTTAATGGAATAAAGATTCAAATGAGCCCGGAATCCACTGATATGAGGATATGGGCGAGGAAAACCCAGGTAAAAGTTTCTTAAGACAATCCTCCCCAACCGAGATTAGAACTATGGCCTTCCAGGTTAGAAGGTGGATATTTACCGCTTCTGGGCTTACCTTTGTATGTTTCAATGTGCCATCTTACAGAAGTTGCTATAAGATGGCAATCAATAGAGTTGAATGGATTTTACTTAATTATTGCGCTGAGGCTCTGTCTGGTTTATGTACACAGTTCATCATTAAGCAAAAGAAAGACGAATGATGATTTTAGTTATTTGATTCATGAAATAACCATCAGTTTGTTGGTCTCGGTTAACCAATATATGTATGTACTGACCATAGTGTGGTTAGAACATCGCGAGCATCTGTAATTGCAAAGGTACCTGGGCATATGAATTAAATACTGCAATATTGCTAGCGTTTAAGTCCTAACGTGGAGGCGTACAGGTTTTAATTTAACGTTTAATTTCGCAAATGGGTCTCAAAGATGTGATGTGGCCGGTATTTCTAAAACTGCTTCATGGGTGGAGTTTTCATTAAACAATGTGAAGTAAAATAACTTTCGTAACCTTTTTATATCTGCGACGTTGCTTTTAGAGCATTTGAACGTAGAACATGTACTGCATAATTCTAATGAAATGTATAGGAATGATGTTGGAGCAACCATTGCCAATTTTAATCTGCGCAGCAAAGAAGAATTTGGCATTATTTTCTCTCTCTTTCTTAGTCACGTAGCCATGATAGGTAAAGGAAGCGAACTGTGCGACCTACATATTACTTCGGCCTTCCTTATCCTCCCTCTAGCGTACGCAGGTAAAAGGAAACCATGACGAAGTTTTGCCACACTAAATTGCCGCTTTAGCTATTCTGTTACCTTGAAAGTTCATTGAACTTTGGACCTAGTGTTTTACGTTGCCTCTCATCTGCTTCTTTTACTTTCTTTTTCTCCCTTCTTTCTTATACGAACGGCGACACTTAAAGAGACACACACACAACAGCAGCAACAACCGATGTATTTTAGTTACTGATGATGCTGATTCTGGCATACCAAACAGCTTACGAGAGTAAGATCCAATGCTTGCTTGCACCGATTTAAGCTAATACTTTAATTTCTCCGTTTAAGTAATTAACTGATTGCCCTTTCACTGTCATGAAAGTAAAAGTACACACACAATTGAAAGTTAGTTACTAGAGAATGATCTTTACTTATTGAATGTTTTAGATCTATAACCTCACTACGCTGAAATGAACCATAGAGGCGCTCTCTCTCCCCCCCCCCCCTCTCTCTCTCTCTCTCTCTCTCTCTCTCCTCCTCCTCCTCCTCCTCTCTCTTTCGCTCAGTATCATGAGAAATGTCAGTTTTTAAATACATTGTATAATTAAAATGCCTTCATTTTTTCTCTTGAATTAAATCGTTAAAGCATTCTCAGTAGGGATTAACACGATGGTAAATTCTAATAATACTATATTCTCCCGGTTGCCAATTAAATTTAGGTTTTATTCACTTCTAACAAAAACATTCGTTTAGAAATTTATTTTGCTTTAGATGTATTAAGGTAGAATGCTTTGAGTGCATCTAATGGGCCAGATTTGATTCCCGCTTCAGGCAGCTTCCGAGAGAGAGAGAGAGGGGGGGGGGGAAGGGGCGAGAAAGAGAATGGGTGAGGTTTTAATTTTGCTTCCCTCTACTATCAAGAGATTGTTTTATACTGAAAAGGTGGCTTTAATCAGAACTTTATAAATTCATTCCATTCACCGCCACGGAGATGCATTAAACTCGCAATGGAGGCGAATTTGATAAATAGCAAGTAAAATAATTTTTATACTATCATATTATAATGTAACTGTTTCGTCCCTGATTTTGGAACTGAAAGAAAGTAGTTTTGTGACACTGGAAGAAAGCAATTGTTGCGGATTAGTGCGGCAAAGTAATTTAAAAGAACAAATTAATGGTTATTATTCTTCAAAGATTCCAAATTAATGCACAGTTATACTGCAGGATGGATCCTGGGTAATTAAACGGTATCGAAAGAGTCACACTTAATGGGAACCGTTCTAAAAGGATAAACTATACCAGTATGGTCTAATTTGTATCTTTCTTGTTTTTCTCCTAATTCTAATCTACAATAGACAAACCTCCATTTGTTTCCTCCCTAAAAGTAAAGTGGATAATGCATAGCTCTAGAGTATGAAGGTGAGGTGAAGCGAGCAATTTTTAAGGTTTTAATTTTGTTTTCCTTTTTGTGTTTTAAAAGTCATAATCATATAAAATGACAACTAGGACGCAATTTTCCTGTAATTCGAAGTTCCAATAGAATATAAAACAAAAGAAAGGAGACTGAATTGTAAATCACCGGCAAGGGTCAATTAGAAAATAGAAATGCTCTTTCCCACCATGGTTGGTCGTATATTAGAACCTAAATGTGGATCAAAATACGTTCAACATTTTAGATCCTTCAGATTATTTTTGAAGCATAATAGACCATAGAATAATATAGATATCCTTCAGCTATATACAAACTCCGAAAAGTTATGCAACAAAAATATTATAGAACTCGTTGCAAACAATAGGAATCGAAAGGTCAGAACTCAATAAAGTTGCCAATCTGAGGGAACCGTAAATTACGTTGGTTTGAATATGGATGTAATTAAAACAAAATTGGCATATCTACAATTCAAAATAGCTCCAGATAATTGGGCACAAGGGATTTGAAGAATGAAGTTTTAGGAGTTTGTAGATTCCCTAAAATAGGCTGGAAATAAAATGGTGAGAACTACAAAAATAGGAATAAGTTCTACAAATCATGAATTTTTGCAGAAGGTATAAAACTCTATGAGGTTTACTGCAATGCTAACACAGCGCATATCGAACGATAACAATTTGTATACCAAACATTTATAAAACATTTTTTTAACAAGTGCACGTTAGTAGCTCCCCCTGAATACGTAGAAAAGTAGGCACATTATTTAGGCATAGACACTAACATGTATTTATATTCAACGCATATTCGTATGCGTTTTCAAGGAATTGTGAGAGTATCCGTTACCTTCCTTTATTATAAATGTGATACAAATTTGGAATTTAAAGACTCAAAACCATATATTTTAACCAAATAAACTTGACATGTTCATCTGTTTCTCTATTAGCTCAGTTTATTCGTTCTCGCGGAATCTGCAGCTCCGCTTGCACTGTAGAGTAAACAACTGTAAAAACAAGTCCTTCCCTCTCCCTCTCTCAATAACTTTCTCACTCCTCTACCTTTCTCTCTCAGTCACCCCCTCTCGCGCAATGTACTTGTGTGATATTTTAAAGCCCAGTAAAAAACTACCTACCTTTACGGGGTGTTAAGAAAAATTAAAAGACAAGTAGAAGGTTTAACAATACACCAACGTATGCCTGTTCCTTATGCGTGTAAATCCAACGTAACTCTACTATTCCCCGTCGTATTGGCTTATATGTGTTAGTGATGGTAGTAAAATATTGGCATAAGCAAGTAATCATTTTATTATAGTTTTTATACAACGAAACGTGGCATCACTTTTACGAAATAAACTCGCATCTTACAGTTTTAAGGGAAAATCAATCAAAAGCTAATTTTTTTATTTTTTGACCTCGTTTCGTAATATAATTCCACCCCCTCTTTAGGAAATGTAACAACAACAATAACAACAATAACAACAACAATAATAACAACAATAATAATAACAATAATAACACCAATAATAACACTAACAACAACAATAATAATAGTAATAGTAATAATAATGTGTTCGATATCTATTTTTTGCTGCATTTATGTCATTTATGTTAAAATCCAAGTCAGGCCTGGGCGCCTCGCGAGATACCTGGAGCGACCTTCATTTTTTTATCTGCTAAACATACAGTTATCAGTGCAAGGCCGTGAGCAGGCTGCGTTCAGTTAGCACCACTTGCCCAGCCCTAATCTAGGTCATGTCGGCGGCTTTGCCTTTGGAGCAATTGCTTATGAAAGCTATGACAATGATGTTCACTCGTTTACTGTTGCTGTTAATCTTTGGATTGTCTTTATATTCACACACACACATATTCATACTTCCAGACTCTATGGAGAGTGAGGAATAATCCTGGCTAAATCCAGCCGGAAATCGAACCCGGGACTCCCAGCGCAGCAGGCAGGTGCTCTAATGACTAAGCCTTGATAGCCTTTGTTTAAAGTTAGTCTTAAAAATTTGTATACCCACCAAGTTTCATAGTGATGGGGTGTCCAGTCTCAAGTGCGATCTCCCTCCCTCTCTCCTCTCAATCTCCCCTCCCGCACGCGCACACAGACACAGACACATAGACACATGCACGCACACACGCTCATGCACAGGCACGCGCACGCACGCGCGCACGCACACACGCACACACATGCTGTTTTCTGCTGAATATAGGGTGGCCCATTGTACACATCAATATCAATTATTCATTCAAAATGGGAATTTCCAAAACAGTTTCCACTACAGCTTTGCCATACGAATACAAGTTTTCCTCCAATCAGCTCGAAGAATGGGTTTGTGCTAAACAGTTTAAGTTAGAGTAATGCATTTCTTAGACAGATAGGGGCTGCTAGTGCAACAGAACTACAATGGCCTTTTCCGGATCCAGGTCTCATCTCTAGTCATGGGACAAGAATGCGGCTATCTGCAGAAAAAAGGCATTAGTGACCCTGTTTTGGGGAAAACGCTTGTGGTACCGGATTCGAATTATGCATCCTGCTGGGAGCGGTGCCCTGAATGAGAGAGATGGACCGTGATGAAGGAAGGCATGCCTAGGTGTCCACGCCCTACTCCAGTCCGGTTCAGCTGATCTGGCTACATACCAATCCTTCCTTGACTAACTCATTTCTTCAGCTGCAAATACGACACGTGGTGCAACCCTCTAGAAATCACACCGGAAAGCGTACAATGATCTGGTAACTAACCCGTTGTTCGAAAAGGGGATTACGTGCATCAGATGCGCCTTCCCAGAAAATAAGGGAGAGTACAAATATGACATGTATAAAACAACTATTGGAGCCCTAAGCTACTTTCGAGTTAACCTGTTGTCTTACGGTATCTCTCTTTACTCGTTTCTCTTTAGTTTTCAAGGCACTCAAATTATCGCTGACTGCAAGCAACACACATCCTTTTAGTCTGATACGATAGCGCCAGAAAGAACCTCATGTGTTACATTCACACGACCTTCCCTACCTACCATCGTTTATATTTATATAGCTTCCTCAAACTATTCCTAAGAACACCTACTTCTTGTTTACTTCAAGTTTATCGAGGTAAACCTTTGCAGAATATTTTCAGAAAATACCTCCCCTCCTCGCTCCAAGCCACACTTCACGTGGAATCTTTTCATTATTTTGATTTTCTCGATTTGATTCAAATACCACATGAACATGCACATTCGGGAGGTCCCGGGCTCGATTCCTCGTCGACTGACCACTCTGACTTGGGCTTTTCCGTGGTTTCCCCTTATCACTAGGTGAAAGCTAGGGTGGATTCTCTTCTCCACGAATTCCTTTCCCTTCACTTCTCATTTTCCTCCCTTGTCATCTTTCATGTTTGATTGTTAACGCGGTACGTTCCGGCGAATGCCACAGATGCTTGCGCTTTGGAACCCCTTCCCTGGCCCTCTTGAAAGTTGCTGCGCGGGCCGCAAGGGTCGCCTCGTCGCCCTCTCCCGGGTAGAGGAAACATTTCGGTTGTGCGCCAGGTGTCGCTATCTGTAACTATATATAACCTTTGTGCGTCCCTGAGCTTCACTGGCTCCGCTCTCTGACAACCTACGGTCTCACTTCACCTCATCCCTTCCCCCTAGGTGGAGGTGAGATCCATGTCGGGGTCGCAGTGGGTCAAGGTGTCCCCCTCCATTAGAACACACACACCACATCAAGATATTTACAAGAAAAATATACAGTGTTCGAAAAAAGCATTCACAAACCATTGTTTATGTAGAATAACTTCATTTATTAGAACTAAAGATCAAAACCAGAATTATATTCGGTAAACGAACAGTATGGGGTTTCCTCCTGATTCAATGTGTAAAAGGATTAACCAAATTAGTCTTTCGCAAAAAGTAAATAAACATTTTGTACCAGATGGCTTCACGTAATGGGGAAACAGTATTCATATATGCAAAGAAAATGACAATTTACATAAATATAATAACAATGTTAATACTTTGTAGGCATTCTTCTTCTATTTATCACTTCTGTTAATCCATTTGACATGGAATGAACCAGTTTTTTGGTAGTCTCTGGTACTTTGAATATTTTGGCATTATTGTAGTAGATATTGTGTAAAGCTGTCTTACTTCATATTTCATGTTTTCTGACCATTCTTTCAAGTGTACTACAAAGATGTTTAATTATATTAAGGTCTGTGATCTGTGCTGGAAACTTAAGAATGTGTGGATTAAATACAACGACCATATAAGAACAATTCCATTGTATGATTAGGGTCATGTTTTGTTGATGATAGCAATCTGCGCCTAAATGCAAGATATCAACACCTTTTTGCAGATTTTCCTTTGGGTTGCCCAATACCAGAGGTGCCATGCATCCCCATACCATAATTCCTCCACTACCGTACTTCTCTGTGGCTCGAATGGTTTGGGTTCAAGCTCAGAATTTGATCTTCTCCACACCAAAATTCTGCTATCATTTACAAATATGTTAAATTTACTTTCACCTGTGAACAGCACTTTGTCGCAGAAACGTGTATTCTTGCTTATATGCCTCGAGCAAATCCAACTCTCAATTTCTTGTTCTTTTTGCTGAGTATTATTTTCTTCAGGTACCTTAGCTCAATAACCTGCGCTACAGAATATAGTGAACAGCCCTTAGTTTGGCTTCCTTCCCGAACTGATCATTAACATACACAGACAATACAGAAGCTGTCAATTTAGCATGGTTTTTGTCCATGAGTGTTACGATTTCTTTTTTACTTTCTCTACTAGTAATAAAATTAGAGGAAGTACTGTATCCCACCCAAAAATTCGATGTCGAGATTTCACCGGAAATATGTGTGTTGAGGCCCTCTGAATCCAAATAAAGCATTTTTAGAAAAAGGTCCGTGTGTGTATCTGTCACACTGTGGACAGCATAACTCAAAAACGAAAAGTCAGTTCACAACCCAAGTTGGCGAGTTTAATCTCTTTCAAGGATGCGACACGAAGATTTTGAAAAAAATTGCTCCACCCTAAACTTTACATGGAAACTTTTTATTTTCTTAAATATGGGTCTAACGATTTTGATTAAAATGGCATATGTTTAAGATATTTTTATAACAAATGAAATACATATTTTGAATTTTCTGGCTATAGCCTATGTAGTCCTGCTCACTGTGGATGACTTTTGAATAACTCGTAAACCGTAAGAGACAGACAAAATCTTTCTGTACAAAAAACGTAGATATCGCTAAAACACACAATTTATGTCCCAATAACTTTTTCTGTAGAGTGAACCATTTCGGAGATATTCCTTGTTTTTGTGTGTCTGTTTCGGGAAGCTTAAACTTTCGTCTAATGCAACATCGTTGTTCCTTTTTATTATATGTTTTATTATATGTTAAGAATGGAATCTCAGAGCTTTAAAAGATTTGACTATCGCTCAAACCCTACTGTATTCCCATATTCCCCTTGCACCTACAAGGAAATAACCAATAAGATAATTTTTGCAAATGTGTATCTCAACTAACACGAAGATCTACGAATAAGAGTTTGTAAGAATGGTTAGTACAAGAGTAGAGAAAGTCATGTGAGTGCAACGCATCACATTTTTCTCTTTGCGTTAGCTTCTGTGGTCAACTCTTATTTCACTGTTAATAACACTATTTTTTCCTCTATATCGTCTTATAATGGTGGGCACAGTTACCTGGATTCTTCCAATAACATCGGCAATTCCTAAAAATTATTTTCCCTTTTGATATTAGGACATAACTATTTGACTTCACCCCCCTTTGTGGGCCATTTTTCTGTTGCAAAACAACTAACACGTAAGAGATGCAGCTTGTCACTGAGGGCGTTCCTTACTGCAAACAGTTCGTTAGTGGTTTCTATGTTTACATTTCTAGTGGTGTATGAATACTTCTTTCGCTTTCAAATAGCGCCAGAATTGGAATATTGCTAATTTTCTTGAAGCATGTTTATCTAATTCTCAAGGCTATGTTATCATTATATTGTCTATTTAATGGTTTATCCGTCTTATTAAAATATTTGCGCTTATATTTAATTTAATATGGAAATATCAGTAATCAATTTAAATTATAGTACTGTATGAATACGTATTTCCATGACTGTATAATGTATATCTTGGATTTGGTGGGAATAGTCTTTATTCCGAAGGAATTTTGTATTAGGTATTTTGTATAACTGGTAAACCATAAGAGATAGACAAGATCTTACTACACAGACACGTAGAGATCTTTAAAACACTCAATTTATTTTAAATGAGCTTTTTGTGGCAACAGCAGTTTCCGAGATATTCGTTATTAGTTTCAATTTGTCAATAGTTTTGTTATTTTAAGTGCTGTTACCTTCAGTTGTTTCTCACAATGTCATGGAAAAGGTATGGAACTTTAAGGCCAGCATATAACGGCCAGCTTTTAAATATCTGGCTGTGGTTTCAGTTTCCTGTACCTCCCCCCTGTTTATCTAGATTAACATGAAGTAGGTATAGGACGTGAGGCAAAACATGAACAATTCTTGCGCATAGGGGAAGCTGCTTTCCTTCCCTCCCTCTCTGCAACGGCTGAGAGGGGGAATAGACACGTCAGTTTGCCGCGAAACACTACAACAGCGCGCAGTTGAAACAATTGCAGTTCACATGAAAGTTATTTGTTGGCACATGGCTATAGTTATAGCGAAATAGCTTTGTTCGTTATGAAGCGTTATACATGCCATTAGCAATATGCACTAAAGTTATGCTAGCGAACTTCACTCCTTCCTGGACAGAAACATACATGTTTGCGCAACTTACCCTACCATCAACTTTTCAGATGAATAATGCCACTCACGACCTATACAAAAATAAGCTCTTATACGAATGGTTTGTGTAAGTTGTCATATATGTACAATAAGCGTAGTGCGTAAAGGAATGCATGTGAATGTAACAGATTCTTCTTCTGCAGTGCAGCAGCATCTGAGATGTATCATTTATACGTTACCAGTTACTCCTTTTCGTACTACTGTCGCATGGTTTCCAGCAAGAAGTTTAAATAAATAATTTACGTACACCAGCCATTTCAAAAGGAATGGGAAATAACTTTGGTTTTCCCTAGCGTTCCCCTTTTCTAATTTTAAACGGAATCATTTGACGGAAGTAATGAGCGAATTGTAAAGTTTTTATCGTAAAAAAGGACTATTTTCTTATATTGGGATGTAGGAGAATATGACACTTTTTTGTACGTCAGTATAGGTATATATCTAAGACGCTCGCCAAATTTCAAAACAGCAACGCAAATAGCCTTTAGTTTTTAAATGTTTAAACATTTTTAATTGTTCCAGCTTTGGAGCTTTCAGTTCTAGCTTTGCTCGCGTTAATGTGTTAAATGTGAAGAACCTTCTGTCTTCCCCTCTCCCCGTTTCTCTCATTATCCCTCCCTCTTTCTCCTTTCCCCACTTAGTTGCCCAAATCTCATCCCACACCCTCTCACTCCAGCTTACATGTCTTTTAGTGTTTTTGAAAAGTAGCAATGAAACTGCTTTTTCTGATTTATTTAAAACGAAAGCAGTAAAAGTTTCAACAGTACACAAACTTATGTGCTCCTTAAGCTTACAAAGCGATTGTTAACAAAGTTCACTTATAATCGTCGGTAGAGCACCTGTCTGCTGTGAGAGGAGTCCCACGTTCGATTCCCGGCTGAACGGTGGGAATTTTTCTCTAGCCAAGATTATTCCGTATCCTCCCCAGTGTGTGTATGTGTGTGTGTGTGTGTGTGTGTGTGTGTGTGGTGTGTGTGGTGTGTGTGTGTGGTGTGTGTGGTGTGTGTGTGGTGTGTGTGTGTGTGTGTGTGTGTGTGTGTGTGGTGTGTGTGTGTGGTGTGTGTGTGTGTGTGTGTGTGTGTGTGTGTGTGTGTGGTGTGTGTGTGTGGTGTGTGTGTGTGGTGTGTGTGTGGTGTGTGTGTGTGGTGTGTGTGTGTGTGTGTGGTGTGTGTGTGGTGTGTGTGTGTGTGTGTGTGGTGTGTGTGTGTGTGTGCGTGTGTGTGTGTGTGTAAAGAAGAAGCTTACATGTCTTTTAGTGTTTTTGAAAAGTAGCAATGAAACTGCTTTTTCTGATTTATTTAAAACGAAAGCAGTAAAAGTTTCAACAGTGCACAAACTTCTGTGCTCCTTAAGCTTGCAAAGCGATTGTTAACAAAGTTCACTTATAATCGTCGGTAGAGCACCTGCCTGCTGTGAGAGGAGTCCCACGTTCGATTCCCGGCTGAACGGTGGGAATTTTTCTCTAGCCAAGATTATTCCCTATCCTCCCCAGTGTGTGCGTGTGTGCGCGTGTGTGCGCGTGTGTGCGTGTGTGTGTGTGTGTGTGTGTGTGTGTGTGTGTGTGTGTGTGTGTGTGTGTGTGTGTGTGTGTGTGTGTGTGTGTGTGAAGAAGAACGTGGTCCCTTGTAGATTTACTGCTTGCAAACCAACCCCAGACCTGATAAAGAGGCCTCTGAGAAAAATTAAGCGGTCTTTTACGCCTAATAGGGAATGTAACGCTGAGAATCATAGCAGTTAAACGGCGTCCATAAACAAAAACTAGATTTATTTTTAAGGTAGTTGCGTGTGTGCGCCACATAAAAATAACAAAAATAATCAAAGCAGTGCTCTGTAAGTGGCTACTAATACGTTTTAATTATTAAAATAATCATTCATTAGCTTTTAGATGTTCCTAGGAAATGGGAAGCAATTGTAAACTTAATTTGAAGCTTTGAAATGTTTTTTTCTATGCACTGTACACTCTGGACAAAACACACAGCAGTTGCTTTGTGTTTCAACAACATTGGTATATCTACATAATAGGACCTCTAGATGAAATGCTTTTAGGCATAGTGATAAAGAAGGTATTGCATTCCATCCAAAAGTTCAATACCGAGATTTCACCCAAAATACATGTTTTGAGGCCCTCTGAATAAAAACCCACTCTTAGAAAAACGTTTGTGTGTATGGACATATGTGTTTTATAACAGCATAATCAAGAACGGAAACTGAAAAATCAAACTTGGCATTCAAGTTCAGTATCTTCCAAAATAGTGATCCAAAGGTTTTAAAAACATGAAATTTCCCCAACCAAAACTACGCTTTACATGGAAAGCATTTTTAAAAATATCGATTTTCTTCAAAATGACTGAGGACTTTGTTTAAAGTACCATATACTAAAGGTATTTCATATAAAATGTATATTTTGAATTTTCTGTGAAGACCTCTTTGCTCGAAAGGAATTTGCATAATCTTGTATTGTAGAATAAATAATTCAAATTATTGGTTTAATATCAGTTATTATTATATTAATTTCATTCGTCGAGAATTATTTTTAAGGTGAAATATTTATTCCAGCATTATAAGACTTCACCTTTTGATAATGAATTACTAAACAGTAAGAGACTAAATCTAAAATTTTAATATGAAAATTAAATACAAATTAAAACTGGTACACATTAGGCGACAGACGAAAACTTACTACACAGAAAAATGTACATCTCTTTGAAACACGGAGTTTATTTCAAATAGCTTTTTTGCGGCATCAGCTTTTCCGAGAATCCGTTATTGATTGTCCGAATTGTTGAGTACTCTGTAATTTTTGTAAGTCCCTTTGATATTCACTTGTTTCTTACAATTGCATGGAAAGAATTTTAAGGACAGTGCGCAGTGTGCAGTCCTTTGACATTTGACTATCGCGTTTCTCTTTTATCTATAACAGAATGTGTAATGCAGCCTATCACTGCAAAGATTTATCTCGATTAGAATGAAATAGGAAGAAAAATAAGGGTGCGTAGGAATAGTTAGTATACCCACTACTAAACGATAGGTGGCAGAGAAGGTAACGCATCAGGCTTTTTTTAAAATTTAGTTTTAGTATTTTTTATATAGACATAACTCATAATTTATTTTCTGTTTCTTTCTTTCCTTCCTTGCTTCACACTATATCGCTGTAACGAAATCTAAAGAAAAGCCTCAAGTTTCTTGGAAATTTAAGCTTACGAGAGGCTGGATAAATTAGAAAAGTAACATTAACATTTCTAAGAATAAAGACGAAATAAAGGAGAGGTATGGCTCCAGACATTCCTTACAAGACAGTTTGTTACGTGTATTTTAATTCGGTAACGTGCACAAGATCACCTATTCTCCAGTCATTGACCCACGTGTACAGGGCTGAGGCAAAATGCGAAACAATGCTGCCGTAATTTCAAGAGGGTGGTGGGGGTAGCAATCTAACCCGGTCGTTGTAGGTCAGCCGGAGCTTTTACTTCCTTCTTAGTTTCCAAGTTTTCTGATTCATCAGGGAAAAATGTGAGATACATGCAACCATTGCTAGGCGTGTTTATGTTAGCTATGTGGAAATAAGTAAATTGATTTTTGAGATGGACCGGTTATATTTACTTATTAGCAGCCACTTATCCTTAAGCTGCTTGATAACAGAAAGGAGAATGAAAAATTATGCAACGTTGTTTTATTTAAGGTGTCCGAATTACGTTTTCTGTTAAAAAGAGAAGTAACTTGTGTTTACCTCTAAATCTCCTAGTTTATGACCTTGATAATGTATAAATCGTAAGAAAATTATAATTTAAAGCATTTTATTTTGATTTATAAATAAACCTTTGCTCTCACTGTGACTACTTCCTTTTGATACCTCAACTTTTACGCTTATTTTCTAAAGTTTTAGTATTGTCAAAAAACACTTCATAACACTCCAGCATATGTGGGAACCTAAAAGATTCAGAACTTCTTTTCAGAGATATATTAGGTGCACTGAGCACACATTTTAAAATACTTTTGGAATTGCTGTTTACAACGTTGTGAAAAAGAAATGTTATAACTACTATCCATTAAGTCTGTGCGGCTGCATATGATTATAATTATGTTGTAAGGAGTCCTAATTTTGGGGAGAATGGGGAAAATAGTTTTATAAAGTAATGAAATGACGTTTAGTTGCAATAAATCTAGATTACCCCATTTATCTTTTAATTAATGAAGCGTGTAATAAGTAATATATACATTTCAACAATATATCTTACATACCGTGGATTTTCCAAATTTCACATATGCGGTGCCTTACACTCTGCGTAAGTGTCGAAAACCGTCCATTAGTAGTTGTTGAATACCTAGGAATTGCGTAACTCTTACAGAACATGCCGACTTCCACTTAATGCAACTGACGGCAGTGAAATGTCCTTCGAGGACAGGAGGCCAGTAGAGGGCGAAGTAAATATTTGCCCATGAATACACTGAAAAACGGAATCGATCGCGAAACACAAGTATCATATCGACCGGTCGAACACGTGACCATTAAACAATCTTAAACACAGATTTTCTCGCTTCAATTTATTCCATAATTTCGTGTATGATACACAAATCAACATTCCATAAATGTAAAATTACCTATCCGAAAGACACGCTATTTCCTTGTCAATTTATTCTCTGCTCGATAAATAAATTATAAGCTTCAAGTCAGGGCTGGGGAACTAGTGTTCACTGAGTGCAGTTTGCTCACGGCCTTGCACTGATAGCTGTATGTCTAGCAGGTAAAAATACTGAAGGTGGCTCAGGGTATCACGCGGGTCGCCCACACACACACACACATATATATATATATATTGCGTTAGTCTCGCAAAAACTCGAAAATGACTCGAACGATTTGATTAACTTCTTTTTTGTTTTGTTCGCCTCAATACTGGAATGGTTTAGGAAAAAGAAAAAAAGATTAGGAAAAACCCAAAAGAACAGCCGAAAAAAATCGAAATTGGTCATTTTGTATGGGAATTGCCACTTCGGATTACTTTCAATATATTGCGTTTGTGGCAGACTATCGTTTGACAGCTGAATCTGTTACATTTAAAGTCGTTTCTTCATATAAAAAAGGCTAGCGAATTTTGAGAATATATTTGGTTAAATGGAATTTATTTATGTGCATTTTGCGAACATTCATTTTGATCAGCCATTCTATTAAGGTAAACTGAATTTGCAGGCTTAGAAATAAACAACAAAAACCTCATTCAATTTTGTTTAGCGAGACTCGAGAAATCAGGGCAGGCTTAGACATTACCACACAATGTGTTTTAACGAAATACGAGGAATTAGTTTGAGGATTTCAATATTGTGAAGTTTTCAACGTAAATTCAACAAATTTGAGTCACTGTGAAAACAACTCCGTGTCATTTTACGGTGTTCATTACAGCTTCTCATTCTTCTAAAAACAAATCATACGCATTTCTATATTGTCGAAATAGAAATACGGCGGCGCCGTGGCCGAGCGGTTAGCGCGCTCGCCTATCACCTAGGCGGCCCGGGTTCGATCCCAGGGACCCGCATGTGGTATTCGTGGTGGACGAAGCGGCGTCAGGGCGGGTTTTCTCCGGGTACTCCGGTTTCCCCCGCCATCTCATTCCACCGGTGCTCCATCTTCATTCCATGTATCATCAGTGTCACCGCCTGCGGTGCCGTAGTAGTAAAAGCGGGCGTTAAACACTACAAACAAACAGAAATAGAAATACAACGTATTACATTCACAAGGTTTTCTCTTCGCTTTTCTGTTACGTAATACATTCACATATCCTTCTCTACTTACCCTTCAAAAACAATTCATACAATTTTCTATGACTTAAATAGAAGTGCAACGTATTACATTCGCACGGTTTTCTCTACTCACTTTTCTTTTACGAGTAGGAAATACATTTCTTTCTCTACTCCCACTTCTACATACAATTCATATAATTTTCTATATGTTTGAAATAGAAATGCATTCACATGGTTTTTCTCCACTCACTTTTCTTTTACGTAACACATTCCAAAGTATTTCTCTTCTCATTCCACAAACAATTCATACACTTTTCTATATTATCGAAATAGAAATGTAACGTGTTACATTTACACGATTTTCTCTACTCGCTTTTCTTCGTGGTATTTATAATTGTTCAACTTTTGCATAGTGTCTTCTCGGTGTTTTTATTTATTAATTTACTTAGCTCACTTTTTATTCCTTATGGTATCCTAAGAGTTCTAATGAAATATTTGTTTAAGTATGTTAAGTGATATTTTTTTAAAATTTTCCAAAGAAACATAAGGTTATTGGGCAAGTGCAACCTTATTCCAAACGTTCTTGGGATAAATCGTCAAACCACGGGCAAGGCCGGGTATTTCAGCTACCACCTCCAACCTGCACTCCTCGGTGGCCTTGGCTGCGACTTGAGGAGGCAGCGGCCGGGCGATGAGGGTGACCTCTGCATAGAGACGCCCTAGGGATTATTATAACTTATATCTGTCATGAAAATGTCTTAAGCATTTAGTGACTCATGTACCTTTCTTTAAAATATGTGTCTCCATTCTTGGAATACGCCGAACTTAAATACCAAGTTTGGTTTTTAGCCAACTGTTCATTTTGGGGTTATACTGTTCCCAGAGAGAGACAGATGCACACCCACCCACAGAGGGACACACAAACCTTTTCCTAAAACCTTTTTTTTTCTGTTCATCGAGCCTCAAAACGCATATTTTCGGTGAAATCCCGGCATCGAGTTTCTGGGTGGAATACAATACTTCCCCTACTTGCTACACGTGGCAGAGAAAGCAAAAAGGGGGAGCTTTGTGAACTTCATATGACAAATATGCTGTGAATTTTTGTGCTAAAATTTCCTTGATCCTCTAAAGATTTCTCGTAATAATTGCACACTTTCATTTTAAGAATTAATATTAAATAGATTATCTGATCTCTCTGCAGTGCATACAAGACAACACAGCATGATTGGAAGGGAAATCAGCTAAGTGAAGACTGCGCTTGGCAACATACAACGGCAATAGTCGGCTGTTTTCCCTAAGACCATAATTAATAATCCAACGAGAAAGCTTCAAGTTTTATTAATATAATAATTGTTACTTGGCATTAATGACAATACGGATTAGCCATTTAGATGTGAAATAATTACAATTGATTAAAGAATTAGAACAAATTCTCAGGCCTCCAAGGTCAGAACCATAGACCTTCGAGTCCACATTCCTATCTCTCATACCGTTAATCCTCTCTCTGGTAAGGAATATATTCGGAGGTTCTCTACAACAAAGGAGGTCTGTATTATCACAATTTTAAAACTATACCAATTTTTAATTTTTTTTTTTTTTTTTTTTTTTTTTTTTTTTTTTTTTTTTTTTTTAACGTTTTCATATTCTACAGTGTTTAATAATTACTGCTAATTGCACACCTGAATGAGCAATTACGTTACACGAAAAGCAGTTGAAGCTTTTTTCTTCTTCTTCTTCTCTCTCTCAAAAAAAAAAAAAAAAAAAAAAAAAAAAAAAAAAAAAAGAGGCGATTTTAATCATATAGGACTATATCTTCCGGGATGCATAGATAGGAATACCGAGAGGCGGCTCACTAAACTAGTGCATCCCGTGGATTTGTCTCCATCTATTTTTCGCCGAGCCATGACGCATTCATGGCACTCAAAAACAAAGCTCTCTGATGCTTGGTTACCTGAATGAGCGAAGAGGAAATGCTTCACGCACAAACGAAGGAGGTGGATCAGAGCGAAAAGGTGATAAGAGGCATGGCTGGGCATCGCTGCTCTTGATTGTGTTTTGTTTCTCCGGTATTCTACCCAAGCTGCAGTGAAGTAACTGTAAGCTAGATTAACCTTAACGACTGCGTGGTGCTGACGTCAAACTTGTTCGCCGATATTCAGTGAGTTCCGCGCTATTGGAGACTACACGCTTATATTGCTTGTCTCGTTTAATTTTGCGACATGAATATAGGATCTGGTGATTGTTGACAAGGCATTCTACGATGCACTCGTGATTGCCCTGCATGTATATACAGTAACTCATAGGGGACACCAAAACTCAGGAGAACAGACTAATCGGCAAACTTATAGGGGGAACATGTAACAAACTTTGCCAAAAATGTCACTTTCAGTTTTTTGTGCAGTCTTATTAATTGGAATTCCCTCTTTAATTTGATGTATTTATAATGAGGACACAGTACGTATTCTAAACATATGTTTAAAATGGTACAGCATCTGTTATTTTGTACTGTGCATTCAGCATCACTTTATAGGTAAAAATCATAACTTCTACACATTTTGGAGTAGAGAGCTATGCTTTATCTTATCTTTTACAGAAAATTTTTCTCTACAAACTGATACTACTGATAATGGCAGTTTCTATGTTCTCAAGCCTTGCCGATTCTTTGTTTGAAAATATACATGAGTATGATTTTTAGCTTTACTTTAATGGCTTTAATGCGAAAGACATTTTTAACATAAATGTCCCGTTTTCCCAGAAATTATTGTACAAAGCTAAATTAATTTTTAGAATGATAAAAGCAACTTGTAAATGCTATTATGAATCTTCTGTTGTGTTAATAACATGGTCATTTACAAAAATATTGCCGATGAACCTTGATAAAGAATTTGTGTGTGTGTGTGTGTGTGTGTGTATGTATATCCCTCTTTTTCCTTAATTAAGTTATTTATAAAATTTGTTCAGTGAACCCAAAATATATTCATCTATATTCTGTTTAAGCTTCAGACTGATATCTTAAATAGTTTCTGATATAGTGGGTCATGAAATTAGGACATTTAACACTTGCGGTGCAGTGCTTCTAATTTCCCTGTAAGCGAAACTGTTTAAATGAAATACAAAGTGATATTTATATCCAACATAGATCCAGTCACGAACAAACAGTACATCCCAGAGCACATAGATGTCACCACAAAAGAGGAAACAACACACACGACCACAAAGGAAGACAGCGCTCCGGCGGATATAACCACAGTTAGCAGTGAAAGGGCCAAGGGAGCGAAGTGTATCCCATGCAGGGGATTAGAAAAACGGTAATGTGGGGCGTCGTTTGTAATTGTTCCCAGAGGTGAAATAATTGTTGCTGGAGGATATTAGTATCGTGGGGGCGGACTGGTAGCCGGTTCTATTCAAAGGTCGTTCACCCTGGGCGTGCAGGCAGGCGGGCGGGCGTAGTCGTGAAGTGCAGAAGTGGAACCCAACCTGCTGTTACTGGGTCACCGTGGCTGCCAGGCGGATTGAGGGGCGACCTAGCAACCCACCGACGGAGTCTAGCCTTGCATCCTCTTCCTCTTTCACTACAGCAGCGCTAGGGATACCGTTCCGTACTTCACCGTTCATTTGTTTTACCTTCATGACGCTGTAGAACGAAAGTGCTTCCATCGCCAGAAGGAAGAGTTAAACCTTGCGCCCTTCCCAATGGAAGATATTGTTAGATCAATCTTTTAGTTATGCAGTACTACCAGGTTTGAGAGCGCAAAATGGGATAGACTTATCTAGCAGTACAGACTTTATGAAAGCAAGGACCCTCCATTTTCCCAATTGCGTGTCTTGTTTACATATGAACACCTGGAGGAAATAACGATGAAGGTCCAATTTTTTTTCCAGGTTTTAGATATTGATGTCATTTTATAAAGAAATTCGTACCGTTCTTTTTCTTTTCCACTTTTTTCTTTTCTTTCTTTTTTTTTCTTTATTTTATTTTATTTATTTATTTATTTATTTTTTTTTTTAATATTTGTTTGTATGAATAGGTGCTAAGGTTTCGGTGATATTCACAATTAAACATTTTGTGGAAGACGGAAGACCGATGAGAGTCCTGGCATTTGATGGAAAAAGTGATGATGGTTCATTCTACACTTTTCTTGTGGAAGAAAAATATATTTCATAGAAGTAGTATTTCTGTTTACTATTCTCAGTGTGCCATTGTTGGATTTGCATTATCGAACACTTTATTATTATTGCTGCTGCAGTTTAGTATAAGTAAGGAGCAAACTTAATACAAGTGCAGTGTTTCTGTGAAAATGAATCTAGATAAAAGTCTATTTTGAGTCGAAGTGCGAAGAGAAAACGAAAGTATGGCCCAGTTGTTGGTGCAAGAAAGAAATTAGTAAGAATACAGACATATGATATAAGTGTGCTAGATTGACTTGTTTTGATAGGTTGAATGAAGAAAACAGGAATGTTTTCATTAAACATTTCCTGATTGAGATGCACAAAGGATTTATTTAAGTGGTTTGATCACAATAAATCTTGTACAAAGGACATCACAGGAGATACCCTAGGAAACGTCAAATTGGAGCCCTTTTTCATGATCGCTCATACGATTATACAGTTAGAGCTAACGAAAATGGCGTGATGGAAGTGGCTATCTGCTATAAAGCATTTTTGGCTTTGCATTTAATAACTCCAAGAACATTACAAACCATTCAAGACCAAATAAAAGAATGTGGTACACTGACACTAGACGAAAGAGGAAATCACACAGATAGGCCACTTGCTCTAAGTGATGAAAACAGCAATACAGTTACTGAGCATATTCAGTATCTTCAAGGCCGCCGATCGCAGTATTCTTTGAACCGGACACCGAAAGTTTAACTCTCAGAGGCACTCAATGCAAAGGAATGACACCAGATATAAGTATATGGATAGGCATCCAAATAATCCAGTGTCTTATGACACTTATTTGCAAATCTTCAATTCGGAGAGCAATATTTCATTTAGGAATCCGATATGCAGCGAATGTTATGGCATGAAGGCCCAAGAGATGCAATTAAAAATGAACTGGCATGTTTGTAACACAAATCGACTGATCAAGACGTATTAGAGCAATTGACTTAAAAAAAAAAAAAAAAAAAAAAAAAAAAAAAAAAAAAAAAACCTTGAAACCAACAAAGGGCTTTATTTGAGAAAAGTTGCAGCTTTTTATGAAGGGAAACGTCTCCCCAAGACTGTGCCAGAAGGAAGAAGAGGCTAATGTTATGGATTTTCAGAAGAATCTGCCAAAGCCAAATATAGGAAGTAACATGGTATATTACAACGTTAGCTGGGGAAAACCCGCCGCCTCGGGGTGGGCGAACGGTCTAACCGCTTGGCTACGGCGCCACCCCCAAATAGAAATACTTTTTTGAAATTCGGCTATCAGATCTACCAATATACATATTTTTATGTTGGATGGTGCTTTGCATTCCTAAAAGTAACAATTTTCAGGTTTTATACTATTAATTGATACCTACCTATTATTAGCACAAATTTCTTTGAAATGAAAAGCGAGAAAAACGCGGATTTTCAAAATGGGGTCCAAATAAGAGATACCATCATTAACGTTATTACTTTTATGGATAAACACAAAAACTGCACTAAAGGGTGACGAATGTGTAAGGAAAGAACAAATACATTGTTGAAAAGTATTATTTTACAACAAATCAATAGTTCTCGCTCCAAGCAATAATGATTGAGCACCTGTTCCCTTAACACTGCATTCTTCGTGTGCCCTTCTATGGCATGTCACACATCCATCGTGTCCAACTTTCCCATCAGTGTCCTCAAGTGCAGAACAAACATTCATAGTCTGCATCATCAGCTGCTGTCTCTTATTTGGGATCACATGGTTTATCTTATTGAGATTATTCAGGATACACTGAAATTTCGCGGCTGCTTATGCTCAAAGACATCGCAGACACTAGTAAACACGCTTATAACAATTTCTATTGGTCCTATATTACCAATTGTACTTAGAACTCGCTGTCGTAGAGGTTTACGGCTTTAAAGAATATGACAAACTTTCCAACTCGTGCAACAAGGTTTTCTTCTTCTCAGCTTGCAACAACTTTACTACTTGGCAAAACGACCAGGCGTATTGAACTTGGTTGTCGAGCGCTGCGATCGCTTGTTATCTTGTTTACTAGAACAGGGAATACTAGTAACTTTATGTACAGTCAGTAATGCAACACAAATGAATGATCTCTCGGACCTGTCGATATATCACATGTTGCTTTCCGGAAGATATGATTGCATCTCAACAGTGTGCATACACTGTCTCGCCATGTAAGCTCGCTTAAACTCGGCAGTTTCATATTAAGCAAGTACGCAAATTGTGAATATTTTCTAAACGACTTGTCTCGTTTATTTAGAGAATACACTCATAGCTTGTTAACGGAGTATTCAGGCGGTGCTTCCCTTCCTGTTTACGTAATATCGCACTCGGAGTACTGTATATCTGTTCTCCAAGTTGATGCTCATATTGATTATTTAATTATGTAATCAGAACACGGATGAAAATGCAATAACAGAGGTGGTGAACTCTCAAATCGACATTTCAGTGTCTTGTGTTGCCTGAGGAACCTACTTTGGTTATTTTATCTAACTTTAAAAAGCTTTAAATGTAAAGCGGACATTAGCTTTCAAGCTCGCAGTTTGTTACATCAGCATGGTGAGAACATTGCCCTAAAGATAATATCAACCAGCATGTTGAGCAGGGTTTACCATTTCAAATATCTATACACTATATTCTGGATTGTTATTTTTAAGTTTCTGTTTTGTTATGTGGCCTTGGTTGTCAAGATAAGCTGATAAACTGACTTGTTCCCTTGAATTATTGTGAATAAGTTTACTGTAATGTTCTAATTTGTTTGCGAAATACTGCATGTATCTAGGGATGCAATTAATTTCACATGACATTTCTCCTTTTAAAACTTCTTCAGTACAAAACCTTTCAATTCATTATGTTTATGCTATTGATTTCGCAATGAATACCGACAATGAATAAGGAAAACGTTACGGAAAGGTGTGTCGACGAAAATATATGAGCAGGCCCAGATTACTTTTAGTCTAAACACGGACAAAGAAAGTGAATGCATTGCTAATAAGATAATAAGATTTACTCTATTGGTTGATGAACTGGAAATTAGTTTAATAGCAGTCATACCTCTGGTGAAAACAGCGGAATTTTAGCCGATATTAATTCCTAGTGGGTTTCTCCTGGTCGCCAGGTGAATGCTGGGAAGGATTTCCATATCCTCCGAATTTTCTGTCCCTCCTTTTCGTTACATAAATAATTTCATTTCAGTCGTTAGGTTTCTCTCAATGTTGGAAGCGTCGGCGAGCGTCGCGGCAGCTGCACGGCAGAGGAAACAAATGCGCTCTGGAAATCTTTTCCCCCGAATTGGAAGGCGAGCCACTGGTTTTCGGACCGTCATGGGATTAGTACAAGCCCGATGGGGGGGGGGGGGGGGGAGCTAAGCCAGCCTCCGCCGAGGTGCTTTTAACTGGCAAAATGTAGGCACCCTGCCACCTGCTCTGTCGTGGCAACGTTCTGGCCGCCCTTAGGATCCATTCGTGTCATCCATACTCCCGGAAGGTGCTCCGTCATGGGCATAGACACGAAAGATTGTCTTTCGGTCGAGGTGCTATGTCTCCCTCCACCAGTTGTCATTGAGTCAATTCCTAGTGGGTTTTGCACTTAAACGCGGATGGTAGCAAGTATGTACGTTTTTCCCCTCCTGAGCGACATGGCTCCCCGATAACGTGTGAGTCTGGTACTCGGGAGCTTCCTGGTTCGATTTCCGTTGGACCGCCCACTCTGACCGTGGCTTTTTGCGTGGGTTTCCCTGGTTATTAGGCGAATACGGGGATGAATTTTATGATGCTATGAATTTTCCGGTTTCTTATTTCCTTTCCTGCCAGTTCCTCATCATATCTCAGGGTCGAAGGATCAAGTGAATGTACGTAGGGCGAGAGGCACAGCGGTGAGATTTGATTTGCGAAACAGTCTGTCCTGGCGTTCAGTGGAGTTCCGTACTACAAGTACGGAAATTTGATTGTAGTCGGTGACAATCTACCATTTAAAACAATATTTATTAGTAAATCCAGCGCAGTTCAAAATTAAACAACATTCCAGGTCTTACCCAGTCCTTAAAACGTTTTACGTGATGCATAAGTCGTGCAGGTATGCAGACTCTCGGAGGTTTGAGCTCTTACATTCTTTAAGTATTTCCCTCTGACGTATGGGAAATTGTTTTCTTGTTCCTTCGTCACTTGAGACTGAGAGTGGAAGAAGGGAGGAAGGGGTAAACCCGATAACTCCAGCGGAGGTGTAGGATCTGCTGGCAATTACTATTGACTGAATGGCTTATTTCAGAAATAAATTATAAGGGTCGAGCTCGTATTTGTGTTGAATTTCTGAAAACATTATGTCTGTAAACCGCAAAGAACTTAAAAAAAGAAAAAGAAAACAAACGTGGAATATAAGCATGCAGTGCAAAGGTATTCATCGTTATTCTAGCTAATTTTCACGTTCCTAGTATTAAACGAACGATAATTGAAACCTCTAGCCATTCTATTCAGGCACAGGATATCCTATAATTGGGGCATTCGCATAACTGATCTGCTCATTAGTCAACAATGAGGCATAGGTGTGAGCTATGACAAGTTTCGGAGGGGGGACCTGGCACCTCGAGCTATAGAGACACACACCTAAGCTCCTGATGGAGCGCATCCGGGAGGAAGGAGGGGTGAGATGAGAGAAGACACAGAATGCCCGGAACTAGGAGACACGACAGCAGAGGGCAGGGATCCTACAGTTTACAGATTGAGAATTCCCGGTACCAGCTCGTACAACCCTCCCCTCCCCCTTGCAGGCTTACACATCCGGTATTATATGAAATGAAGTTAAATGCTAGTTGGGAAATGAAATTTGAGAAGGGAACGATCCAGGTCTAAGTTTAGGGTACCTACTTGACATTTGTCAACTATAACGACTGACGAAAACCTGGAAAAACATCTGTTGCGCAGGACGCTGGCGGGATTTGAACCACAGACCTCCCCTTCACGAGTCTCTGTCTTAACAACCTCGGCTACCCGTGTTGGTTCCCAGCGCCTAATAACCTCATGTAGGCATTAATGTTTTAATAAATGAAGTGTTCTGTGTTTATGCAGAAAGTTTATTTTTGTTTTCCTGTCTTTTAACAGTTAATATATTTTTTGGAATGTAAATACTAATGCTACTGTACCTTTTACGAGTTCTGGGTATGATTTTCACTCGTGAAACAAAGTTACTCCAAGTAAAGGCAACATTCACTCCATTCTTCCTAAAATACTTTGATGTAAAAAGTATTGGGAGTAAAAAAGCTACGTCAACTTCTCTACATATACGAACTTGATAATAAATAAAAATACTCCGCTAGATCTTCTCTTAGAGTGGTAACATGGTAACAGAGAATATACATGGGGTAAATAAAAGCTAACTTATGGGGAAAAATGGAGCACGTTAAACAACTAACTAACCCCGAGGCGCAATAACCCTTTCGGAGCCAAGGCGTACCGCCCGACCGTTGCGTCCGCTACCTCTGCTCACAACAGGCGTCATGAGTGGGGTTCAGTACTGGAGGTGGAACGCTGTCAGCGCCTCGGTCCCTCCCGGCCGATTATGCGGTCTTCGCAACCAAGGGCCGCTACTTCCTCATTCAAATAGCTACTCAATTGACCCTTCAGGGACCTAACGCTAAGGAGACGACCCAGCATACAAAATAGGAAGGAAAAATAACAGTGCACACGTTTTAGGGAAGTAACCGAAGAACAAACAATGCTGAAAATGATCAGGATGAGGTAGACATTAGATAGCAGAAAGTCAGTTTTTAATTCTTTTTTGGAAATGCGCTTAAGGAAATGGTGAATAGGTAAGCTATGTTCTTAACCGAGTGGGATGACTCGCGCTGTAGCGACATAGGTCCCGTCTTTCCATTCCTCTGGTTCTTGTCATTTTCCTGATTGTTTTCCGTTTATTTACACACATATAGCCACATTTATGAGCACAGAAACAACCATGTCCGAGACAGAACTCGCACCCGCAATAATAAGCTTTATTGTCTTTCTCTTACTGTTCACCATTTATGCAAACATCATCCAGGATGAAGAGCTCTTCTGAGAACATTCCCAGAAAATTCAAAGTATGACTTAGAAACTGCCGTGAAATCGCCTGTTTGTGTCCGTCACTGGATACTGACTGTATGTCCCTCCGAAAGGAGTGGAGTGGGATATAGCCGCTCATTATGTGTCTCCAAAGAGACAAGGTTGGATATCTCTGTACCAGCCCTACGTTTTACGTGAGGTACAGTGGTGCTATGGGGCACCCAGCATAGTAGTCATTCCAAAAATAATCTGCAATGAATATGAAAAAATAAAAGTTACTGTCTTGTGCTTAAAACGTACAGAGATATTAGAATCCGACATCTGCTTTCTGTGCAGATTTCACAACCTACTCTTCAATACCCCGGCATATTAAATGGATTACTGCATTGTTAATAATGTTTAAGCTTGCCTAGAAAATCAGTATGGTCAATCTGCATTAAAGGGGAACAAATATTAAAACAAATTCTCTAATGCTAATAGTAATTCGTGTTATTTGATTTGATTACTTAATCAATAAAATAGGTTCCATTAAAAGAATGAATACTTGACTCTTCCTCATCCATTAAAGCCAGCTCCGCTGTTCACGCGTTGACATTGCAGCAGTTCCCATACGCCGTGCTTATTCTGCAACTTCTCTTACACGAATGCAGCGCAGTGTCGAGAAAGGCGCAAAGTGCGTTTCACAGCAAGCGCCAAGCATCTGATTTGCATCTTTATTCCATGCTATGGTAGTACATATTATTACGCTAGTTCTTCATTGGCTAAACTGCAGACACTTATTAGCAATGTCACACCATAAGCCTCCACAACTTATTTCGTGTTTACTCACGTTCTTTTAAATCAAAAACTTATTCATATTTTTTGCGTTTTAACATTTATTTACTTATTTTTGTGTCTTAAACGTCTATACGGTGCACTTTCTTACTTATTTATTTATGTAAGCTTTTATTTCACTCTTACAAATTCCAACACAAGTACACACTAACACGCACAAACAAACATTTTAACAGGGTATCTCCGATTCGCCATCCTCTTTGTTCGGATAGGCGACCCAATTAACAACATAAGGGATGGTAAGAAAGCTCTATCGTTTTATTATTGCATTATGTAGGACTAGTTGCCTCTGTTATAGTTATTTTATTTAAAAGCGCTCTGGTATTGTCAACACTCATCGCCCACGAGCGCACTAATGACCTAGTTGTCGACGGGCCCTTAAACAATACTCACTCCCTCACTCACTCACTCACTCACTCCCTCACTCCCTCACTCACACACTCACTCACTCACTCACTCACTCACTCACTCGCCCGCGAGGCAAGTGTAATTGATGTACTAACATTTAGTTTTCATATATTGATCTAACCAAAGTACGGTTTGTGTATTATAACGATTATTATATTAATAACAATGCAAAGTTCAGTAAATAATGTCAATAATCATTTTAAAAACTTATTTGCTGTTAAACGGCTCTGTCAATTGCCAGGATCACATCAGCGGCGTCGCTGGTGTGCCGGAATTTCGTTCCGCAGGAGTTCTTTCACAGGCCAGTAAATCTACTGACATGCAGCTGTCGTTTTTAAGCACACTTAAAAACGATCCGTCTGGGCCGGATTTGAACCTACGACCTTGGGATCAACAGGCCAGTGTCTAACCAACTGAGCCACCCAAACCGATAATAAATAATAATAATAACAATAATAATAATAATAATAATAATAATAATAATAATAATAATAATAATAATAATAATAATAATAATAATAATAATAATAATAATAATAATAATAATAATAATAATAATAATAATAATAATAATAATAATAATAATAATAATAGTAATAGTAATAGTAATAGTAATAGTAATAGTAATAGTAATAGTAATAGTAATAGTAATAGTAATAGTAATAGTAATAGTAATAGTAATAGTAATAGTAATAGTAATAGTAATAGTAATAGTAATAGTAATAATAATAATAATAATAATAATAATAATAATAATAATAATAATAATAATAATAATAATAATAATAATAATAATAATAATAATAATAATAATAATAATAATAATAATAATAATAATAATAATAAACATTAGCAACCTGCATAGCTTTGTTATGTATGTTTGCTTTCTTTCAAGAGGATCTGAAGGATGCAAACGTGAAGAGTAGCTTATGAAGAAAATACAATTTTAAACTTCTAATAGCTTGCTGCATAAATAGTTTATATTAGCTACAGATATTGTTTTATTAAAAAAGAAAAATAACCCCTACCGCAACGAAACCATAATTTAATTTGGAATAAGCTAGCTTTGAGAAAAATATCTACTTTAACCTGTAAATTCGTACTGGGAAATCTATTTCCGCTTTAAAATCATATACCAAAGGATTTAGTGAATCTAAGAATGAATGAGGTTTAGTGTGGCATATTTTCAACAATTTTGAAGAAAGAAGTTTTAAAAACATCAATCCCATTTTTTATGATTATTTGGAAGAACGAGTAACTATTTAAATGTGTATTCAGGAGTTCGTATTAAATTAGGTATTTAACGCATTGTTTGTAAGTGAAGAACTCCATTGTGATTAAAATTGTTGCAAACATATGCTAGTTCTGTATTAAATTCCACAGTTGCCGTAGGTTTGTATATTTGCGAAATGTGCGCAGTGGCAACCGTCAGGGTGGTAAAGGAAAGGGATGGCAACAAGTTTGCCGAGGAAGGGAGAGGGAGAAGGGGTAAGCTAGGTCAACGAACTAACACGACCTTTGCTTGCACGTCACAGACAAAAGATTGATCGGACTAATCAATAGTCCCCTCACTTTCGTACGAGGTCGAGTGTGCCAGTGGCGCACTCACCTTTCCTTGACTGCAAGTAGAAAGAAATACTTCATCGACAGCTGTCGACATTGTTTTGTTTTATTCCACAAGCGTAGGACATATGGCAATCAAATCGACACATTGAATTACTGCTTTCAAACTCAGGTTCATTATCTGCTAAATAAGATAGTATGCAAAGGATATTATTTACCATAATCAACGTGTCCTTATGTAATGCATTACAATATATTTCCAGTAATATATTATCATTATTGGTATTATACAGAGAGAAATGTGCATGTTTGCGGGAGTATGATGTAGAGTAATCTCGAAAGCACCCTACTCGATATTCATAATTATTTTTTCATCAATGTAAATCGTTTCTTTCCTATGGACACGGACCAAAATACATTTCCAGAAATTTTAATGGGTTACATATTCATGTCACCCAGTTCAAATACAGTTTAGTTGAATATGAATATCATAGAATACTTTTAGCCCTTTATTGTCCGCAGTAGAATTATGAATGGCTTCTAGTCCATAGGGGTAAACTTTTAAAAATGTTTTATTGGAGGCGGACAGTAGTTTATTGGTACGAATTCGACAAAACTTTGTGTACTTGGATTTCAGAAACTGGCAAAACTGGTGTACTACCTTACAGCTTCCGGTACCCTTCATTCTCCTGTATAAAAATCGGTACCCTTTGACCTACTTATAAAACAATCCGCAGGCTTTCATTGGATGAACAACCTCTCTCTTGTTTTCATATTCCTTTATAAGAATTGACATTGTTTGAGCGGTCTGAAAAATAATTTCAGAAAACTAAGTATTTATTATCTCGAGAAAATTAGTTATATATTTATGTTTAAGCATTTACGCACAAACCAAAACTGTATGTTAGATTTTGTGTAAATTTTGGATACTTATGTATCAGAACACTGGGAATATTACAGAAATCCTGTCACTTTAAAATATTCATGTCATACTAATTTTCAAATCATTAAAGATCCTCCCTGCAAAAATGTCAACACCATTCATACAAATCCAAACGGTTTATTGATGTATATTTTGGGAAATTGTACTCGAGGATCCAGTAAACTTATTAGAATGAGGTGAAAAGTGTTTCTTTGGATGTTTGAAGCCTAAATTTATGTTTTGTTTACAATGCGTACTTGTATCACATATGCTTGCAAACATAATGAACTATTAAGCCTTAAAATACATTCAATTTTTATCTTTTAATTTAAATTAACTTTCTTAGAACTTTGCATACTTAAATTATGTCTGTCAATTTTCAAGTATATAATAAAACTTTTTAAATCCCTATATTATATGTAGGAGGTACTGCATTCCATCCAACACTTCAATATTAAGATTTCACTGGAAATACACGTTTTGAGGTACCTGAATAAGAAGCATGTTCTTAAAAATGGTTCCGAGTGTGTGTATGTGTGTGAACAGCGTAACTCAAAAATAAAATGTCGAATAAATACCAACTAGTATTTAAGTTCAGCGTCTTCCAAAGATAAGACACACGTCAAAGTACAGCTTAAATAGAAAACTTTTCATTGTATTCTATTTTCTCAAAAATGGCTCTAACGAATTTCTTTAAAATGTTACATCGAAAAATGCAAACAGCACAGTATAGAATTTAAATAAGTATTCCGACATTTTTATTTCAACAATAGTCATATTGCAGGAATTGCAGGCCCTCAGTCCTCATAACTGACAAAAGATTAGGAGGTACCTTAACTTAGGCCTGGAGGTGCCTTTCCCAAGAATTCCTTTTCCAAATATTATTTCATTGCATGTACAATAGACCTCGAATAATTCGAGCGTTTATAATTCGAAATCGTCGTTAACGCGAATATTTTTCTTAGTCCCTTGAGCTTTGTACTAAAGCAATGTAAAAAAATGACATATAATTCGAATTTCATTTTCCTTAATTCGAAATTTTTGTTCAGAAATGTCAATCGAAAATTAACCTAAACACGGAAATTTGATATAATTTCGTACATGTGTTTCTGCAAAAGAGGTCATCGCCCTGGGGTTGTTTGTGTTGTCGCAATACAGTTTAGGGGGAGGGGTGGAATAGCCTTTCTAGCTGCCGGGCTTGAGGTTCTATACCTGCCCCCACATCCCCTTGTTTAAAACACATGCGGCTTTAGTGAACTTCCTACTGTTCAGTGTGTTGCAAATCAATGCCACTATGTCTTTTAGTAAACCACGTGTCCAGTACAAGACTTAACTTTTGTGGAAGAAGTCACCGTCATTCGAGAAGTTGAAAAGGTTTTGAAGAAAAAAATCTGAAATCGCGAAGAAATACGGGATACCACCGAACACTTCGTCAACTTATCTGAAGAATAAGGAGAACATTTCAAGCAGTGCCTCGAGTGAAATGGAATGAGTCGAAAAAGACAGACAACAGGAAAAGTTTGATGTCGATGAGTGCATGTTAAAGTGCTAAACTTCAATATTAGACTAACTTTTGCAATTCGAACTTTTGGATATTTCGAATTTTTTTCTTGTCCCATCAGCTTAATTATCCAAGTTCCACTGTACCACAAGTGTCCACCAAATGTGATGGTGTATTTAGTAAGAACGGACGTTAACCACTACTACTACACACTATTTTCACATAAATCGTAAGTGAAAGTGTCCCAATTCTGGAGAATGACACACACACACACACACACACACACACACACACACACACACACACACACACACACACACACACACACACACTGAATCCCTCCCCCCTTCCAATTGGACATTTGTGCACTCTGGAACAAGTTGAACAATCAGTAGTGCTCAGTTTTGCAGAACATAATTCACAGGAATGAAGTCAGTGTGAGAGAACACGAACATGCAGAACAGTTGACACACTAACTGGCGGAATACCACAAGCCTCCACCAAGGAAGTGCTTGCTGTTGGAGGAAGTCATGAAGACTCCGCAACTGTTTACATGATGTAATAATAAGCTTGGAAGGGATGTTGCTGTGCTTTATCACGAATCTTACAAAAACAAGTAAAGAACTGCTTACATGTATAAAGAACTGAAAGGAAGCTTAAAATTGCAAAACTGAGAAACACATTAAAATGTCATGTGGTATTCGAGTTTATAGCACATTTGTAGTGATATGAGATGACTTCTGGTAGAAATACATACGCGCAATCATTTAATATGAAGAACAGGCAGGTATCTCATCCCTCAGCTTAATTATTGTCGTGATCGTTGTGTACCATTGCACATAGGATTTCATTTACCCTTTCATCGCCACATTCTTCGCGCAACAAGCTGCAGGAACAGCGGTCCTGGCTCGGCAACGTTCTCTCGCCTCTCTCTGTTAAATACTTTTTGTGCGAGCGCGCGATTTGATGCTGCATGCTTACTCGAATAAAATGCATGTCAACATGGCATTTGATTGTGAAAATAGTGAATTCAGAATTTGAATCCACATCTAAGCTAAAGACAAAAATGGAGGCAAGCTCTTAAAAAAAAAGGTCATTTTCAGGACAGACGGTACATCCCAAAGGACAGTTCCCACCACGAGAGAAGATGCCAAACCGATCCGCTGCTGGACATATCCATTGTTAACCGTGAAAAGGTTAAGAAAACCGCGTGGTAGGTAGTAGCAGCAGTAGTAGTAATTGCAATTGGATTTTCAATATAAGAACAAAAAAGTTGCAATTATAAATGTATTTTATTATGGAAAAAATTGTCAGTCATAAATAAAGGCGGAGGGATGTGCGCTCGCATGCGATACAGGTTAGCTGGACGCAGAGTATGAATGACGTTGGAAGTACAGCACGGTCATCAAATGTGCGAACAACTGCCACTAGAAACAAGAGTCGAAAACAAAAAAACGTAGTACTCTGCAAACTAGTGAAGCATTGCCTTGCAAGTGTATGCAGACGTAAGATCAACGCGACTGTTTTGTTTCTTCTCGCAGTGAGCTGCAGACGCGGAGTGATAGTGTTCTTTAGTGTTCATATGATGCTTGTAGGTTGTCCAGAGTGAAGCGGTTTTCATGGTCAGGCTGTATCTACCTGCAGTTGTTTATGTGCGCAAGCGATAACAGAAAAGTCCATGTGCAGTATACCTATGAAAAAACGCAAACACCTCCGGCCTTTATTCATAAAATACCTTATTAACGAACCAATCATTTTAAACGCTTCTTTTCTTTATTAAAATACATTTAAATAGCTGTAGTTTGATCTTCTTCATAGTTATTGTAAGATTGCTGAAAGGAACACTGATATTATCTTGCTGTCTGTATTTTAAGAAAGCAAGTTATTTTGAATATACATATATAGGTATTATAATTATTGTCTTTACATTTAGTTTATCAAATATGTACAGGTACATTACTGTCACTTTTCTTTAATAAACAGTGTTCTACAATCGTCATCTTAGTTAAAATTCTGATTGCTTTCTTCTTAATGTTTATAAGAATGGACATTCTTATATGTGATTACTGAATATGTATAGCCTTCAGAACCAACCACCTTTATTTCGGACTGTAAGTTTGAAATGTCGACTGTTTGGTTAGTTGAGCTGCAGGTTGTTTGTTTGTTGAGTCCACAAGCGACGAGCGAATATTTTACGTATCAGTGAATCCATTGGTGGCTTAATTAATTTTTGTGATAACTAAAACAACCGAGTAATTATATTGGAAGAATTCAGTTTTCAGAAGTGTGTACAATCACATGTGATTCAAGCAACGTTAGTACCCCAGCATTGCTAGCACAAGAGTGTATGTTTTTAAGAGGCCTAAGCCCTGTTGATATGTTGAAACTGTAGCTGTAATCTTTCTCAGAAAACACTGGAGTTGTTGACATCAAACGTATTCCTTACAGCCACATTTTCGTGAAAGGAGCACAGCATGTGGCTTCGCCTGTTATTCATTCTCTGATTTAATGTATCCCCCGTTGTGAAAATTTGGCAACCCCTTTGGTATTGTTTTGAATTGTATTACAGAATTGTATTACAGTTCGGCAGGCCTGTAATAAATTACATTGGTGGATGAGAACAAAAGGTAATAAATGGAGGATTTTGTAAATCGCTAATTTGCGATCCATTTTTATTGGATCTGGTTGGTCCTTTCGTTTATACATCTTGAAATCATTTAACTTAACTTTTGAAACAACAATAGAATTTACAGGAGCAAAAGATTAGTCAGACGAAGGGGGCTTCCAACCATTGGAGCTCGGCGTCCCATGTAGAGCATTGTAGGTCCTTTGTGACTTACTTGACCCCTGAGAGGAAAGAATGAATTTCCTTGCAATGTTGTCCTATAAATATGACATAAAGCAAACTAGTAATGAACATTACATTTCCTATTTTATCAGTGTTTAATTTAATTTCGCTTTCCGTGTGATGAATTTGATTTTTATTTGTTTACAGCAGAGTAGAATCCAGTGCACCGAGCACGACCATCCACTTCCCCTGCCTGGATCCACAAACAAGTCACTTGCCCCAGCGTCCCCTGGAGTTGGTGTTTAGTGGCGTAACCGTCACTGTGGATAAGCGACCGATCCTGAGGGATGTGAGTGGCGTGGTTCGACCCGGCGAGCTGTTGGCGGTCATGGGCCCCTCGGGTAAGTGTGCTTTGATACTGTATTGCATGCAATAAAGCACACTACAGTGGTAAATTGTGAAAACAGTATTTATTTGCCAGAATCCCCCAAGGTAATGGTTTTAAAACAACTGACGCGACCGCAGCAGCAATGAAGGCATTGAGAGTGGTTGTTAGCAAATTCTCTGTAGTTCTCACCAAAACTTGCATAATTAGTCAACTTCTGAATAATGCATAGTTTAAAACTTAGCCACTCGTGGAATGTTTGCGTTTCAGCAATTGGTTATACCATGAAGGGGGACACCTAGCCCATTGCGACCTACAAAGATCTATTGTGCCTATCATTGCCCAGGAGGAAAGGGTGAAGTGAAGCAATGACAGGAGGCTACAGGCCGCAGGCAGACAGGCCACAGAGACGCGCGGAAGTCCCTTCCAGGCTCTGAGACCTGTCCCACTGCTGGAGCTGCTTAGAGAGGACGATGAACCACTCGTCGACCAAGTAGCCTTATAGTGTCCACGGGTGTAGTCTTTCCTTTGATTGAGCATCCGCATCCTCTGTCCGGCACCGCCCTACTCCACGAAACCTGGAAGCACATCCGAAAGATGAGAAACAAACGAAACAAAAGGGAAATGATGGAAAGGAGGAGAGGTAGATTCGCCTACCTGCCGGGGAAAACCACGAACAGCCGAAGGTCAGAGTGGGCGGTCAAAGGGAATTGAACTCGGGACCTCCCGAATGGAAGTCTCACGCGTCTCTTCTGGCAACAGAGTACAATTCATAATAACCAGTCCTTATAATATACTATCTCTTGGTTATCGACTAAGCACCGCAAGTTGATAACTTCTACCATCTCATTTTCTTGTAAACAGAGACAGTTTTTTTTTTTTTTTTTTTTTTTTTTTTTTTTAATTAATATCTACTATAACCATTCCTGTTATCTTATTGCACGCGAGAATAGTTGGGTGGGTGGATGAGTGAGTGGGAGAGTGAGTGTGAGTGAGAGAGTGGCCCCGCGGTTACCTGTCCGACTCGCGTTCGGGAGGTCGCGGGTTCGATCCCCGTGGACCGAGCACTATGACTTGGATATTTCGTGGTTTCTCCTTGCCACTTAGGCGAAAGTTGGGGTGCTTACTTTCATATCACGATTTCATTTCCCTTCATCTTTCTTTCATCTTTTAAGTCTAGGGTTTAGGCTCGTGGTATATGGCGGTGCCGAACAGATGGCGCGTATGTTTGCGGATTATAACTGCTGTTCTTGGCGCTGGTGGCGTTGTGTTAAAATTATTTTGATGTTTAACGACGCTGTCAATTGCCAGGATCGCATCAGCGTTGCCGGTGTGCCGGAATTTCGTCCCGCAGGAGATATTTTACATGCCAGTAAATCTACCGACATAACCCGCGACCTTGGGATAAGTAGGCCAGTGTCTAACCAACTGAGTCACCCAGACCGATAGGTGGCGTTGTGTGGTCGCTATCCTCTGGTGTGGGAACGCTTTTACATACGACACCGGACCTCGAGTAACGAGGCCTGGGACCGGGATGAAATACTCGTACTTGTTGGGAACTTTCACAGGTCTCTACGGCCCGTCTGCCTTTGACCTTGTGGCATCTTACGGTTCCCTTCCTTCACAGGGGTTGTCAACGCACAAAGAGTTATGTAGGTCGAAGTTCAGGGTGTCCTCCTCCGCTGTGTATCCCTATCCCTAACCTTAACATTTGTGATGCTATGAACCCTCACTGTTTACCTGTTCTTCAGTGTTTAGTTTGGACACTGTGCACATGGATTTATACAACTAAGATACCATTTTAAATAAAGTGTCAAATATGATTTTATCGAACTAGCAAATTAATTTAATAGTATATTAATTATTTTACATCAGTTCCTTTATATCTTGTTCATTTTTCAAACAACAAATTCCTTGCAGCTAAACAGAAGTTCTTGAAGTAATTCTTGATGAAGAAAGTTGTGTAGTAGATATTTTCCATTTTTCCTTGTAACTGAATTATGTACAAAAATGATACAGTGTATGTTTCAGTTTATTATTTTTACACCAGCTATTATAAGCAACAGTTCAAATGCAAATCAAATCTAGGTATGTGTTTTGTAGCTGGTGTTGTGCACAACACCAGGCTGTTAGCTTTAAAAGCAATAAAATAGTTCTGAAGCAATGACTTTATTGCAAGTGAAAGTAGAATAGCACTGGATAATATCCAGCTAATTAAATTTTACAGGGTGTGGCAAAACTACTCTCTTAAACTGCTTATCAGGAAGAGTTAAATTGGATTCCGGTTGCATCAGACTCAATAGGGAGCGTCTCAACAAGCGATGGAAGCGGAAGATTTGCTATGTTCTACAACAGGATATATTTTTTCCAGACCTGACACTCAGACAAACTCTTGAGGTATGCACATTCATCATAGCCTTCAATAACTAACATTGGACATATCAAAATATATACACAATTACATATAATATCTATATAAGAAGATCTTGAAAAATATTTATAATTCTATGTTAAAAGATAATTAATTTATACAGTTTCTAATAACTAAAATGTATTATTCCAGGTTTATTTATAAAATAAGGCATTTAAATTAAGAAATCTCTACCAATGAGCAAAATTCACTCTTTTGAAACTTTTCTTTCATAAAAAATACAAAACTCATCAATTCAATAATATTATTTATTCAGTAAAAAATTATGTATGTGCTTCTTGAAAATTGGAGGGTAAATGTAAATTTACATCTCATGTCATGGCAAATTTCAGAATTAGTATTAAAATTTTAATACATTTAAGCTGTTAAAAGCCTTAAAAAGTAGTTTTAAAAATGTTGTATGGCTTCATCCATACTTTTCTGCGATAGAGACGGATGGCCAAGGACACGGACAGGCAAAACACCTTGCAGCCGGTTCGGAACTTTTTTTGTCTCTTGGTAGAATATGAGATTTGTTGCAACTGTCATTTATTTAAACTTTTAAGCACCTAAAGCATTATTGAACAAAGCTGTTAAATGATTGGCACCTATGTATGAAATTGCTTACTAATGAACCATTTTTTTACAAGCAAGCTGATCATTTCATTACCATCTTTGTATTATATCAACACTGCCAGAAAGATGATCCATGTATTTTATCAATACTGATAGAAATATGATTCATATTGTGTTATATTATGTTGATATCAAATGAAAGTTTCTATTTCAAAATCTCCTATAATGGTGGTAGTACATAAGCTACATAACTCAAATTCATTTTAAAGCAAACAAGAAATGTTGACTATTACCTCTTTAGCACTACACAGTGCTCAGGTTTCTTAAATTAAAACAGCAGTGAAGATGAACGTTATGCACCGCTTTGGTCATGGATGCCCATACTTAGAAGGGAAACTTTTCATCAATGAATAGTGATTGGAAGCACTAAGCTTCATAAGGAAATGGGTTCTAAGCAGTTGTTAAAATATCACGTTCATGATATCCAGGTTACTGATTTTGGGACAAGAATGTAATTTTCTTACATAAATAAACAAATGCTGATTTCATATGTATTACTATGGAATAAAACAATTAGTAATTACTCTGTTGTAGTATGCTGCTCGGCTAAGGTTACCAGACACTCTTTCCTATGCACAGAAAATGCAGTATGTCGATCACATTATTGATGTCCTGGACCTGGGCGGATGCCAGGATACAAGTAAGTTCAGCAGGTTTATTTGCCAATTCTTACTTGTAACTTTCAGGGAAAGAACTTTCTAAGGACGCAGGATTATATGTTATATGTATTACTTTCAAGATATAACACAACATAATTTTGTTTTCAGTTATTGGTGACTACATCAAACGTGGTTTATCTGGTGGAGAAAAGAAACGAGCAAACATAGCTTGTGAACTTCTAACAAATCCATCACTGATGTTGCTTGATGTGAGTTTACTTTCATAATATAAATGTTTAAGGAATAATGTCTTGCTACTATGACTAACAATCTAATGACAACCCTAGCTATTCATAAATGGATAAAACAATGCATGAAACTATGTTCTCTGCAGTGTTTTCTACTCGGAAGTTGAGACCTCTAATTATCTAGTGGCACTATAAGCTATCATGGTGTTCATCCAAAGATGTTCAAGGCAATCCAAAGATGACACTGTGGTTCTGTTCATTTTGGCTTTCACAGCACCAGAATTCACAGTGAAACAAATAATTTGAAGCAATGAATGAAGAATTTGTTCATGTAGAATTCGAGGTCTTCGGTGCGGTACAAGGTGCCTTCTTCAGAAAGGCAATTTGACATTTTGCAATCTGTTGATCCAGCCAGCGATTCTACTGTAACTGAACCTTTGCTGAGAAGACTCAGACCATGCCACCGATGATGTCCACCGCAGGTGTGGACGAAATGCCTGTACCTCTAAACTCCAGCAGACCACAGCTTTTAAGCCCAGAAGAAATCTCTAGCTTTAATTCTAACTCCGGCCGTGAAAGCTTCTGACCACTCATAACATCATTATCTTTTCCCTATATATAAGATTCTCCCGTTATGTTTAATCCGGTAGCTCACCATATGTAAGGTGTTTGCAGTGTTTGCAAAATTGACATTTATGAGGTTACCCGCATTTATATGTTTGGAGTTTATTGCACCTCTAGCCCTCTTTGTTAGTTTTCCTGCTATATACAGTGTATTTATAGGTTTACTGGACTGCCTCACGGCAGCACCTGACTAGGCGAGGACCGGAGCATCTTCCGCTAGGGTTACGCGTAAACAACCGGCAAGTAATGGGTACAGAACACTGACTTTTGTACTAACCTACATTAAGCTTACCTGCATCACAACAGATGTTGAAATTGATAACCTTCAACATGAACACATTCTCTAGATCTCCAAAAACAATTCTAGTTTACTGAAAATACCTATATTATTCATAAAGTGCTTTACCATGCAGCAAAAGCTAGGGTTTGGTGCGCAGTGAGTGTGCATAGAATTATAAGTTCCATATTTTACGTCTCCGCAGTTGATTTACACATTTTTGTGAATTCTATTTTAAATATTTTTTTTTCAAAACTAATAAGAAATTAAAGATTATGTGGCTGGTTTCAACAGGATTCAGCTATAGCGAACACTGCTGTAAACTCTATGCATGAATTGGGAAGTGTGTATAGTGACAGAATAATTAGTCAAGGATTGTGGTCACCTCGTTCCCCTTGTCTATCTTCATGCTATTTTTATTTATGGGGGACATTAAAAAATAAAGTGTATGAGCCAAATCCACATATGTTACAAGAACAGAAGGACAAAATCACGATACAACTACCTAGGGGCAATCAATCAACTGAACTTTAGCAAGTAAACCAGAATTGTTTTTGGAGATATAGGGAATATTTTTGCCTTGAAGGTCATCAATTTCCACATCTGTTCTGACCTAAATAAGCATAATCTAAGTAGTCAGTGTTCCATACCCATGATTTGCCGGTCATTTACGTTTAACTCTGGCAGAGGGTGCGCGTGGTCCTCACCCAATCTGGTGCAGCTGCTGGACGGTTTGGCCAATCTACCATTATTATTTTCTCCACCATTTTTCTCAACAGATGAGAGTACAAACTGTTCATACGCAGACCGTCTCTATCTAAGCAATATTTATTGCAAGATCAATTTGTGATCACATATACTAAGTATTGCTTTATTTTGTTAATGTAGGAATATCTCGTATTTCCTCTAAGTAGAATATGATTCACAAAGATTTTGTTACTGTAAACTTGGATTTTGCCATGCTTAAAAGATTTCTGTTTATTTAGGAGTATTTGTGGGAACATGTGATGCAATGAGTTTGTGCCCATGTATAGCATTACTGACTGGAAATCCACTCTATTGTCTTTTCTTGTCATTTTGAAATTGCCATATTAGTTAGCTGGTCTGTTCTGACCCCTCTAACCTCAATTTTTACTCTTGGTTCCCTAACATGCTTCATTATTGAGTTAGAAATTTTTTTTTTCTTTCTTCTTTGGTGCTCTTGGTAGGAAACAAACAGCTAACATGCTATAACAACTACCATAGATTTAAAAAATAAGGAAGAATGTGGTCAGTACTTATTAAATTGATTACATATTGTAAATATAGTTGTATATGTATTTACTGCATACCTATGTTGCCACTATTTTCTTTCTAATTTTTGTGCAAACCCTTGTTTCCTATAAAGCTATAATTTTTCTCCCTTGTTCCTATTACTGACAAAACCACCTCACTGATGTTTTGAATTTATTAATGCTGTTCATTACTAACTAAGAAGGAAAAAACTACTAACAACACAGAAATATAATAATAATTGATTTGCATAAATGTGATAGGCAGCAGTTTGAAGATCGTGGTCATAAATTTCCAAATAGTTTTCATTATAATAAAATAAAAGTTAAGGTTTTATCTTTATTGCTTGCTAATAGGGATTGACACATAGTTGTTGCAAAATTGTAAATTAAAGGTAATTTATTATATATTTGACAGGAACCCACTTCTGGATTGGATTCACATTCAGCATATAGCCTAATGTCAAGTCTGAAAGCATATGCAGAAAAGGAAGGTAAAACTGTTGTAGTCACCGTTCATCAGCCCTCATCACAAATATTTCACATGTTTGACAAACTCCTGCTGCTATGCAATGGACAGGTAATTAAAGGCATTTTTATGATGTTATAACATAGAAAATATATTATGTGCTATCATATTATCAAAATAGATTTCCTTCACTGTTTAAGTAATAATTATATTTGAATTTATCTCTAATAGGCATGTGAAAAAACTATCATTAGAAATAACATGATAAAACATTATTCCAATAATAGAACCTAGGTGTAATACTCTATTTGAAGCAAGAGACAAATTTCTAGGCACTGTGCAATTTTCAGTTACAACATACCTCTTAAAGATAATTCTGTTAAGAACATTGGTTTTAACTTCACATTTATTGTTATATCATCAGCATCCCAGACATTTCTTCAGCTGTAAATTATTTAAAACATATCTAATGCACAAAGCTGTAGTATATATATGCCAGGCGTTGTATCAGCCTGCAGAATGGGAAGTTATGCAGTCCTGACATTTTACAGGCTATGCCGTAAACATTGTCCACTGCATCGCATTGTATCAATTTCAGTCGAAATGACTGCTTTGCAGCGCTATGTGCGAAGTGACTTGTTTTTGTAGTGCAACAGTGAGCGCATTGGACTTCAGTGGTGAAGGTCACAGGATCAAATACTGCCACTTGAAGCTACTTTTTATGTTTAGCAAATTTAACGAGAACTGATAGTTTGGCATGGAAGTATTGTTTCACTTAATTAGTTTAATTACGTGAATTTCATGAAAACACAAGTTGTTACTTGCTAGAATGTGCTTTAATAAGCATCATAAATAAATGCAAAAATAAAGTACAGTTATAACTTAAAAACATAAGGCATCACTACTTAATATTTTACTATTTGAAACTATTCTTTCATAAAGAAGAAAGCCAATAAATTGCTCTGAGAGTTTACAAAATTCAGTACTTACATACAAAGTAGATAACAGCTGGAACTTTGCATTTATAGGCAAATTCACTTTTTAGTGCATTTAGAAGGAACACATTATTTATTAAAACGTTCACACAATATAAAAGAAATGTATAAAAACCTCATTTATAAGCACACGTGATTCAAACTTGCAACCTTCACCATGACTTTCCAGCATGTTAACTATTGTACTACTACAGCATGTTAACGAGCACTGCCGAAGACCAATAATTGGGCCGGTGAATGCGTAGTCAGTACCTGAATTTCAGATTGTCTGTAAAATGCAGGCTTTCCTAGTTGTCAATCTGCAGGATGAGTGCTGTCAGAAAATAATACTATATTTCATTGATTCATATTTTATTTTGCTTAGGTATGCATATAGCTTAGTCATTCTTGTGTTACAGACTGCTTATTTTGGCCATGTTCATAAAGTGGTGGACTTCTTCAACAGCATAGGACTGACAGTCATGCCACAGTATAACCCGGCAGACTTCATATGTAAGTAGAGCTTGAAACTCATGTTTAAAATATATTTCTTCCATTGTCATCCTCAAATATATTTTATAAAGTCAGTCCTCAGAGTCCTTTTCTTCTCTTTCATGGGGTTTAGAGCTTAAGTCAGATATGTTCCTTTTGAGGGATTGCTGCAACCTCTACATTTATGAAACCAGTGGGTGTTATTGGTGAGTTTAGATCTAGAAACTGTTATTTCAGTTTAGCCATTATATGCTAAGATTGTAAAGTTAAATTTCATTTGAAAATTTCAGTGGAATTCTCATGGATCATTGGCTTTCTGAATTAATCCTATACAATTGAGCTATTGTGGTGATACCTCTGGACACACACCGAATTTCCCTCATCTGATCTATATTACCTCGGAATATCCATGGTTTATGCTCTTAAAATGCATTTAAAATTACCTAAAAGAACAAAGAATGACTTAAAAATGACACTCGTTTGTATATCTCCATGTACATTTCACTTATACTTGTTCATTGAATACTGAGTTACAGTATGTTACAAACACATTTGCAAGTTTTCAAATTTGAAGGACATGCTATTGTCAACCATTACAGCTTTACACATGCAGAAGCTTCTTTCCATATCATCAGAAGATACTGGGCATGCCTAAAGCAACAAATATTGCAGGTTTCTAGCTCTTCTTCATCAAGGGAATACTTCTTACCTTACAGTAAATCAGCAATTTTGCAGTTGTATCATACCCACTGTTCATGCTCAATACAGTTTCTGTTTTAGCAAAGACAAGTTTGGCCACCTTTACCTTCTACAAGACTTAAATTTGTTTCAGCAGATTTCACCAATTCTATTTGAGTTTTAGTTCCATTGAGATACTTGTTTTTACTTCCAGCAAAATCACCTCAAACACTAGCTTCTGCTATGTGAAGACTACATTGTAATAGTAGGTCTGGTGCAACCCTCAAAATTAGCAGGTGAATTCACCCCACGGTCTGTTAGAGGACAAATCAGTCTTACAATAGATATGAACTGTTTAATTGAAAGTGTGAATCTGTGGTCAGTGAGTCCAAATGTTTTACATTTTGAGGTTCTGAAACTTGATTTTACTCATATGAGAAAATTGCAACCAAACCTGTGACAAAAATATGGATTTGTTCTTAAAAATTACTTATAACTTGTAAAAACTGTCCCACCATATAAAATGTCTTAATATACAGAAAAAGTTGCCCTTTAAAGTAATTTGGTTCCACTCAAAGTGCTATGAACTGTGTGTATTTTCCACATAGCATTGCTCTAGCACTATCATAAAAAGGATGCAGTTATTGAAGTCCAGGCCTGAGTACCTATGTACTTTAATACTTCTCAATTGCAGCTCAATTATGATTCATTAGTTAAAAAGGTAAATCAGCAGCATAAATCTTGACTTGAAAACAACTAAATGTAACGAGCTCAATTAAAACTAATGGTTATGCACTTTGATTTGAAAAACATGTATTTGTTTATAAGCAAATTACACTTTCAGATTCTTTCAAGAAATGGATCATTTTAATGGTGTCTAATATTTCATTCTAGTGGAACAAGTAAAAGGGAGTGATGAGATGAAAGAGAAAATCATATCTGCTTCCAAGGATGCCCGGAGTTTGCCAGATTATCCTCAAGAACTTATGCCCGACTATTTCTCAAATTCAGTCACCATTTGTGATAAATACCTCAATAACTATCAGGACAGCCATGTGCCAACAAATGGTAAGTTTACTTTTGCATTATTAAGCATGGGAAAGAATTGTGACTTGCTTTAGTTTTACTTTGGATGGTGATTTAATATATATATATGTGAGTCATTCCACGTCAAATCGCACAAAATATGGTAAAAATTGACCTCAGTATCTCAGATTTTCTTGAAACATTTTTTATGTGTTTTGGAACAAAATACATTTGATGTGTGTTTCTTTGTTTTATAAAAAAAATTATTTTGGCAGATATTAATTTTTGAAATGTACCAAAAGTTGCGCGCTCCTCACCCTTCGATCTATCATACCTCTGTTTGTAATCATACATATTACTTGAATTTGGCTCAAATTAAAGATAAATCACAGCCTTTTGTGAGGTATTTATTAGAAAATTTTATTAATTATTATTAATATTATATTTTATATGATTCAATTTTTGAGGTTAGATATAAAATAAACTCAACCATTTAAAAATCTGAAAATAAAACTAAAAATAAACTGAAGCTTACTCAATATTCTCAGAAAAAATCAGAATGGAGTCTCTAATAGTTCAGTTGTAATTAAACTACTTACAAATCAGTGCAGTGGACTCGTGTGGTAGCGATGACAGGTGCCGTAACCTTGCACAACTGGCACCTTCCATTCCGGGGACTGTTGACTGCTTGAGGTCCCATGAACTTTGCAACAGTACAGTAAGGAGAACACTGCTAGCTGACACTATTATATGTACACTATTAGCATCTTCAAAATGTTTTTTAATTTTATTGTACTAATCTTCAAAAATTGTTAAAATTTTAACTTTCAATGTTTTATCAGCTGTTGTGAGGACGGATTCAGTTAATTTTATAATAATATTGTTATTCTCTGATTTTTTGGTGAACGTTGCTGCATTATCCTCAACATGAAAAATTTTCTTTGCTAGGGAACTTGTCACTTTCTGGAGCTTTTCTCGGGGATATTGCTTTTGTATTAATTTTGTTTTTTTGATAGGGGATTCCCCTATTGAAACTACATTTTTATTAATATCCTCAATATTATCAACATCTTGCACAGACACAGACTTAACATAATGGTTTATTTGACGTAGAATGAAATTTATACACTTTTATGCAGCATGAATTACATATTCGCACATCTGGAGACTCCTTTAAATTTAGTTTTGTCAATAAATTGCGACTTTATATTACATTAGTTTTCTTAAAAGACTGTTTAGGAAGATTATAAAAGGGTTTAAACATTTGTCATATCTTATGCGATGTTCACTGCCACTCATGTAAATTTATGCCACAAGCTTTAATGATACGACCTTTTCCCACCAAAATTAAATTTGTGACTGGTTAGTGTTTCATCAGGATTGTTTACAAGGGCACTATCTGGGCCTGATAAAGAGGATACGTACTTACAATAAACATACTTTGCTTGCAGCTGTGGCAGATAGCACATGTTCAAATGTATATATAAATGGATCTCCACTTCATGTCGTCCGTGAGCGCTTGCAGGCCTCCAGAAGAAAAAAATTTTAGCAAATGTACTTATGCACGCTCCAGTAGTCTTATTTTATAGACAAAATGTTAGGGAATATGTGTGTATTTTCTTAGATTTTTAAACCATCAATTTAAATTCTATTTTTGGTTTTACAAAATATAGCATCAAAAAAACAGTCTAAAATTTATATGTAATAATGATTGGTCAAAAGATGTTAAAAGTGTTGTATTTAACCTTTCCAGTATGCCAAACCCCATCTCTTAATTTTATATAGCCTTAGAGTGACAAGTGATTTTATATTATGGTGCACACAAAAATTGCTTAATTTCTAATAGCCATAACTAAGCAAATAATTTAAAAATCTGGAAATAAAAAGATACATCTCTCTTTATTGATGCTTATTATTCATAAAAAAAATTTCAACCTCCTACGAAAAAGTTGTGTTTTACTGGTGTGCGATTTTATGTGGATTGACTCAAAACAAAGGAATAATGCTTACCATTTGTTTGTTCTAAAACCTTTTCTTCCCCAATTCCACAAATTTTTTTTATATGTTATATTGTTAGATTTTTAACTAAACCAAACTGTCATTGTTATGAAGTAAATAACAATAGAAAAATGACAGTTATACAAATCTTATACACATATGTCCATTATCAAATTAAACAGGTACAGCATTATTGTTTCATTATTTCTGCATGAAATGTGTGAACTTCATCTGCTCGAAATGTTGCTTTAGCTTTCTTGCCATTTGTAAGTAAGATAACAACTCTGCACAGGTGCATTTGTAAAAATTTCATCCACTTTAATAACTAATATGTTGATTTATTTTATCTGTTTTTCTTTCACATTTCCTAACTTTTTATTTTTATTTCATCAGACAAAAATTTATTTGGAAAACAAATTTTGAAAGATACCGTGGACAACAGTGGAGTTTACCTGAAGGCATATTTGACATTATTTAATAACGATCACTGGAAATCTTAAAATCACAAATCTCTCTCCATAGTACTTTGTCTTTTCTTCTACCCTTTCCTAATGCTCAAAGAGCAGACATATAATAAAATGAAACAGAATCTACATAAGTTTGCCTCAGTGTGAGAAAAATAAATTTCTTTGTAACTCTGCTCCAAACACAGTGGAATCCCAGTAACTTGGCCTAATGTGGATTGAGTGTGTCGAGTTACCAAGATGTTGAGTTTTATGGAATAAAGAGTCCGTTATTCACAATACATAACATAATACTGCAAATTATATAAATGCATGTTCTATCACAACATAGGAAACATACAAGTATAATACTTATCTTAAAATGTATTACATATTAATATGTTACCTTTTCTCCGGTCTCTTTAATGCAACAAATTTAATTTCCATTGACATGTTAAATGATCTCTTCTCATTTGAAATTTTCACTGGGACAAACACAAGTCAACATAACACTAATAGTAAACCTGCGACCTAAGAAACAGTACTGTAACCAGAAATATGTAACAGAAAGTTTAGCTTACTACGTATGTACTGGGTAAAGCATTAAAACTTCAAACCTTCCAAAGAAGTGTTTGTACTATCTATCCACATTATTAATGGCAAGCTACTGATTCCGTGACAATGGTCTGCTGGCTGCTTATGTTCTGACTCCGATATCAAAGTTCAATACACAGTCAGACCGTTTGTTTCTGTGAGGAAGAACGCAGTTACTTGTATACATACCTAATTAAAATTTACCTATACCTATTGCTTATACCCAATAGTGGATAATATAAATTATTGTACTCAAGTTTAATGATAAAAAAACATAAGAAAAGTTGTCCAGTTATATAGAATGTTGAGTTATCAGGAATCGAGTTACCGGGGTTCTATTGTGAAGTAAAATCTTGAGCACTTTCTAATAAAGCAGTCACCAAATGCATGACATAACACACACACACACACACACACACACACACACATACACACACACATACACACACACACACACACACACACACACACACACACACACACACACATACACACACACACACATATATATGGTTGAGTTTTTAATAGTGGCAACAATGCTGTAACAATGGCGTGAAATGGAGCCAGGCAATATAATTTATACCAGTGGTAGGTTAGATGTCTACACTCCCTCAGAGCAAATGAACTCATCCCACCCACTCCATGCACATGTGCAGCAACAATAGCAATAATGCAGTTTTGAGCAAGTGCTCGTAGAGTACAGCCACAATGGTTTCGAAGCAAGACCAGAGGTGCTGGTTGACAATTTAATGCAAATACCTTACTGCACAATAGCTAAGAGGGTCAAAACCTTCAAAGAAGGATGTCAAAATGTGACAGACATTCCTCATCCTGGTCATCTTGCAGTAATGAAAGATGTGCAGAACATGAATTTGTTATTGCTGGCAGATCGGAACACCATGATTCGTGAATTGGCCAGCAATGCCGAATTGGTGTCTTCAACTGTGCTTAAATTCCTGAGTGGCTGAGAATGGAGAAAGCCGCCTCAAGATGGCTTCTATATGATTTGACTGAAAATCATAGTTGATGACGTTCTCCAAGTAACCGACTGCTCCCTTGCCACTATTAAAAAATCAGTCCATGCATATTGCATTCAAGCATTTAGTGCAGCTAAATATATGAGGAATCTCTAAGCTCCAAGTCATGTAGCACCTTAAGTGGTCCCCATAGACCTCACTAGGCTCAGTGCATGCTGTACCAGATCTTCCAGTATATGAGAAAACTTCCATACTGGTACTTGGGATCAAGTACAACTCACTGCATACAGTTCCTAGTATTTTTAATGTGAAATTATACACTAAGTTCTTCACTTTTGTAAATATTAATAGAAGAAAATATTATGGTTCACTACCACTGAAAGTATAGCAGCAAGAAGTAACTCATAGTAATTCATAAAGTCTTTTAAAAGAGAAATACAACTTTCAAAATAGCCCTTCAATGTATTAGTGCTGACATTTCCACTTACTAGTGTTGTTACAAAAGTACTTTGCAAATAAATGCCACTTATCGCACTAATTTGCACTATTTTATTTTCAGCCTATAGTCTTTGAATAGGGAAAGCAATTCTCTGTCCTTGATGAAAATTCTGGTAAAAAAGAAAATGAAAGCCTATATATTGCAAATTTGTACTGGACATTTCAGAAACCATAAAAATGTTGCAAATAACGCTAAAAGGGAGAGAGTATGAGTCATTGACAAATGTATGAGTAGTACGAGCAGTTTAAAAGAGGGAGAACATCCTTTTATATTTTAATGACATAGCATGCCTGTCTCTGGTACAGGTTTCCTGGTACCATGATTGCCAACCTGTACGATAATTAGGGGGGCAACGATAATTTTAATGTTTGCCCACATGGTTGCCAACCCTACAATAATTATGGGAGTGTATGATAATTTGAATGTATGATAGTTCAATACCGGCGAAATATCATTTAAACTGGTTTGTCAAACCAGCGAAATTAAACTAATTATAAATAGCGACACCACTTTTGCCCTCATGGCCTGTCTCCACCCCTGTAAGGCAGCCATTCCATATTTACCAATCCTCCTACCCTTTATCCTCTTATTGCCAGTGTGTCCAGGTCTGATATAATCTCAATGAAGAAGACACTGTTCAGAAAATTGATGATTAATGGAGAAAACTCGGAATACGTGATATTCTGTGTGAAATAAAGAACATGCCTGAATCTGACAGTTTCTGGAGTGCTGTTAAACACATGTCACCTTGGTGGGAATACTGATTCCAAAGAACTGGCGGAGGTTGCATTATCAGTGATTTCGTTGCCCCATAGAAGCGCTTCTTGTAAAAGAGTTTTTTCTAAACTGGGTTTAATAAAAACCAAAGTTAAAAACAGATTGGCGCTAGATACGGTAAATGAACTTATTCTGTCATCTCAGCTTATGAAAAAATGTGGTAAATAGGGAAACCTGCAAGTCACCGAGATGTTAAGGTTTATCTCAACAACAAATTTGTATAATGCTGCAACAGTTGAGGAAGATGAACTTTCAGATGAATAGTGCGAGAAACATAAGTGCTAAAGTTGTAATACTGATTGAGGTCATCAATCTTGTAAGTGGATATCATAAACATCATTAGTATTACATTTTCATAAGTGTTATACCAATATTTTTATTGTTGTAGCATTTGGTTTATGATGTATGATAATTTTGAATCCAAATCAATAATTTTGAGTGGCTGGTACAATACTTTTACTTTTAAATGTTGGCAACCCTGCCTAGTACCAACATGCGGATCTTTGCCCACTGGGAGGTCTAGTACATGGTGCACTCAGTCTTGTGATGCCAATGGAGTAGCTACCCTGATGGAAATGTAGTGGCCCTAAAAGGTCAAGTAAGTTATCTTATGGTTAGGGGAGTCATTGCATTGACCCCCACCATCCCCATTCTCCACACTCTATACTCCCTCCATGGCCTTGGCTGTGGCTGGGAGATAAGGGTACCCTCCGTATAGGGGAGACATCCTAGGGATTATTATTATTACTATTATTATTATTGTCCATTGCAAGTACTCCCAATATGGACAAACAGTTAATAATGAGTTTTATTTGAGAGTGAGACAGCATTTAATGAAGACAGAGAGAAAGAAGAGATGTAAAGCTTAGGTAATCACATATGGGTAGTGCACCATGAAGCACTCCTGCACATTCAACACTGCTTATTCAAGGCTTTTTCACCAAGCAGAACACAGCTGTCCCTCTGTTCACCTGCTTTGGCAACTGCAGACTTCTTGTTATTTCTAGAAATGAAATACAAGTATTCTTAAAGGATGTCATTTGCAGTCTGGATTAAAAAATATATTACAGAACTTACAGGTTATTCCACAAAATACATTCTGAAATATCATTGCAAAAATGGAAGAAATTCTGGGAGGGGTCAATTAACATGGGGGAAGTTGCTTTGATGGTATAAAACTTATTTAAGTACATAAAATGTAAACAGAACTACTTATAAACTGTTCAATTTCTATTTGGACAGACCTCACACTGATTAAGAACTCTCTTAGCATTTTCATTTAAGATACACCTGTGACTACTTGAAGAGTTGATATTTTATAATTAATACTTTATTATTGCATCAGTTTTTAACTATGTAAACAATAATGATAAAGCATCAAAATCACCTGCAGTTAATAATGTGCTCTTTTTTATTATGATCATCATTATCACTATCACTATCACTATGATTATGATTATCATTGCCCGCCTCGATAGCATGATGGTTAGCATGTCTGCTTCATGTTCAAGAGGTCGCGAGTTCGAATCTCGCTTAGGGCAAGTTATCCGGGTAAGGTTTTTTCCGAGGTTTTCCCTTATCCCGAGAAGACGAATGTCAGGTAACTTAAAGCTCCATGGACTTTGGGCTCATTTGAGCATCATTTCCTCATTTTATTCATTCACCGTCCGATATGACGCAATGTTGGAGGACGTTAATAAAAACATTTTTAAAAATTATCATTATCATTATCATTATCTCTATCACTATCACTGTCATTATCATTATTATTATTATCATTATTAATGAGAAGTGCTTCATATACATTATCTTTGTTTAAGGAATTGTTTAAACATACTTCTTAAATGCCGTTAATGGTACCACAAAAGAGCAATGTTACTTGCTTAAATAGGTGCAGAAAAGAATGTAATATCTTAGCAATATAAAGACCTCTAATTAAGCATATGCAAGCTGCAACACCAGCTAATGAATGTTACACATTTTAAACAACAATACAAAATGCTTCATTTATTATTTTTACATCACAAAAAGCACTGTGAAGCAAATTCATTATCTATTCAAAAATTATGAGTAAAGTGGCTAATTCCCATTAGAATCACAAAAGACTTTGTCTTACTGTTTTAGCTTGTTTTGTCTCTCTCTCTCTCTGTTTCTCTCTCTGTCTGTTTCTCTCTCTGTCTGTTCTCTCTCTCTCTCTCTCTCTCTCTCTCTCTCTCTCTCTCTCTCTCTCTCTCTCTCTCTCTCTCTCTCTCTCTCTCTCTCTCTCTCTCTCTCTCTCTCTCTGTGTCTTTTAACGTATTTACTGCCTTTGTTTACATCCTCTGGAATTTGATTTTACAATATTCTCTGACTGCTAGACAAACAAAATAAAGGATGTTTTCTCAATAGCTCTGCATACAATTACAGTAAGTAGAACTATAAACACACAACCTTCATTTATAACAATTAACTCTCAGGGAAATAACATAACAACCAAATATCAGAATTTTAATTGTGGGTAATTGGTTTTTGCAAAATAATTCATATTAGTGTACCTTAATTCTTTTAAATATTTAATGACAGGTATCCAGAAATGTATTCTTTATTCAGGATATTTCTAAGTTTCTCTTGGATATGTTAACATGCACTTCTATTCTTGTAGTGTAATATATTAGCTTTTAATTCTTCCTCAGTTGTGCTTCCTAGTGTTTCTGACATATGTAATTATTATGCATTACTTACATATACTTCAATTATATGGGAGGTAAGCAAGAATATAATTATATGATTGCATGATTGTAGTTTGTACATGTGGAGATCAGCTGTAAGGTTTTGCTTTCAAATGCTATTGTAAACTGTGGCAACAATGTACATCTAGGCCTTTAATGCATGTGCCTTCCCCAACAAGATGTTTACGGAAGCTGTGTTTATGGGAGATACAGAACAAGCATTTGACTATTATACAAAGGAGATGACTTGTCCATGATTTCTGTAGATAAGATAAGCAATAATGGCCCTAACACTGAACCTGAGGACTCCACATTTTATATTGTTTGGAATTTAGAGCCCTATTTTTCCTTTACTTCCCTCCGTTTCTTTTAGTTGTCATAATGGCACATTTCCGTGAATAGCAATCAAATCATATGGTAATTATCCCTCTTATTATGTGGCACATCAAAAAACTTACCAATAAGAGGTATATTGTGATCAATATGAGAAATTTTCTTAGATAGTTACCTATTAAGCATTGCATTTTCAATGTTGAAAATGACAAGTTACTTAGGCAGTGACTGTAAAGGAATTTAAATATCCTTTAAAGCTAATACCCTCAAACTAATTTCAAATATTAAAACTGATAATGGTAATAATTAATCGCCCTAACATACAAGCTCCCTTATGAGGCTGACTAATGTTTGCAAAGCATCATCTTAAGCTATCTGACATGTGACTAATGCATTCAGCTTTTAAAAAATGTGGTAAATTCATTTAATCAGTAGCACCATGAATAAAAATGTGCAATAAATTAATTTAATCAGTAGCACCATATGCACATGCATATTTGTTCTTCCTATCAGCTTGCAAATAATACTACAATAATGAAATAGTTCCTACAATGATTTCCCTTCCCTCAAGCACTCTATGTTGGAAAATTGCTTCTCCATTAACTGAAGAAGAGGCCTCGGGTGCTATCAACATATTTAGGGGTTCCTCATTTTAAGCACCAATGACTAACCAAACTGATTAAGGTTTTCCTGTGGTTTCCCTCAGAAGGTTAGGTGAATGCTGGATTGACCTTCTTAAATTTCCATGATATTTCCCCCCTCTACTTCATTAATTCTATTTTCATAACACTTTGTGTCCTTCTTAGTTCTTGAGGGTTTTGTCCGTATCAGAAGCATTGTTTGTAAGGTGGTATTGGCATGCTTGGTGCTTTGTGTAGAGACTCTCAATGTAGCCTATAGATGCTGTGTCACAGATCTGGGTGGTTCATATTCTCTCTGGAGAGGACAGTGTAATGCAAGTCTGCATGGCATTTGGTTTTTACTCTGGAAGTATTAAGAATATCACACATCTCCACTGCCTCACTTGGTCTACAGCAAGCCTGTAGTATCCTGTCACTTCACACCTTCCTCTCAGAGTGGGTACATACTGGTCATGAGGCCACATTCTCCATTCTTTCTTGGCAAAACTTTTCTCATTAACACAGCTGGTACTCAACTGGTAATAAATGGATTGTAAAGCATAATGTGCTCTCTAGTTATATGTTCTGGATCTTTAAGTTCATTTGACATCTAAACATGTCTCTCTATAACACTTACATCTTCAATTAACCTGTACTTTAACTGCTGAAATGCAGCATACTACCAGAACAGCTAATTAACATCAAACAGCATTATACATTAGTACAAAAAATGAAATCTGTACATAGCTAACATACGTATGTATATTGCAAGGACAAACTATTTGTATTTGCATTTCATGTACTTCTCTCCAGGCCACGTTAGCTCGACTAGTTGCCACTGCCAGAGGAATTTGTGGACAAGCTCTAGGAACAGTCAAGCTGCCCACCATCTTGGAACTAAAAAAAGCATCGAAATGTGTGCAGTCGTCAATTCCGGAGAACAAAACAGTGTTTACACCACAATAGGTAGGATTGCTGAACACTGCACAGACATTGCTTATAACCCTCAATCGTATACAGTGAATCAAAATTGACATTGAACTCACTCCCAAGATAAGAAAGCTAAACAAAATTGCTTATTTACAAAGTAGAATGTGAAAAACTGAAATAAATAGTAAGATCTCACATAGCTGTTGCATGTTGCAGTAGTACAATAAATAAATGAACAAGAATAATACGTTATTGCTACCATTTCACTTTTAGCTTGCTTTGTAATTTATCATGCTTTAGCTCACACATTTAGGTACCACATGCAAATCTAAGAGAAACCCAGTAACTCTGAAAAGGAAATGTATTGTAGTAGCACGTTGCACTTGACTCTAGTTGAAAGTGTATTTCAGTAATGCTTTGGAACAGTTGAAGTTCTTGTTTTAGGATTGGTATTATTTTGTACCAATTTTACTGGTTTAATCAATGCGAAAAGCCCCTTCTTCATATGTGCTTTAGAAACAGTTGTCTCACACTCTTTTAGGCTTATTTAATTCATAGAACAATTTTCTTAAGTACAAATTGCTTTTGTTCCCTTGGTTCCATTTATGCTGTCAGATTTTTAACACCACACTACAGCAATTCCTTGTATTTGTTATTTTTAACAATGCTGTCAATTGCCAGGATCACATCAGTGTCACCGGTGTGCCAGAATTCGTCCCGCAGGAGTTCTCTTATATGCCAGTAAATTTACTGAAATGGAGCTGTTGTTTTTAAGCACATTTAAAAACCATTGGTCTGGGCCAGATTTTAACCCACCGCCTTGGGATCAGTCTAAGCAACTGAGCCACCCGAACCAACACAATTTCTTGTACTCGCTTAATTTTCTGGAATTATGGAAAACAAGACAATGTTACACACTCATATTGCTCCACTTATTATTTCTACCATTATTATTCACTAGATTCATGATCATTTTAACACTTTGTTGTCATTTCATTTGAAAAATGAGTTTCTTGGCTGATTTACCAAGTAAAAATTTAGTTTCTGAACATTACAGATTCTGTATTCACAAATACATATGGAACTTATAAGCAATGTATTATCCATAATAAGGATTGAGTATGTGTTTGGGTGAGAGATCTCTAAGTAAAGCTGTATTTTTTTATCTGTGGACTGTTCTTCTCTCCAGAAAAGGTCAAATAAAATAACCATGTTTCATCAACATCTTTTGAAGCCTGCAATTTAGGCCACAATTTGCACTATTAAACCTGAGTAAATGCAGATAATATGTTTGTAAATCATATAATTTTAAGATAATAATACTATGCTTATTAACACTTTGTTAACGAGAAACAGACATGTGCTTGTGATTTAAATATCTATGCTAATAAATCATCTATCATATAATTTGCTAATAAAATAGTAATTATTCACAAAACTAGAGCCATTCTTAAAATATATGGGAAAAAGACAAATAAATACAAAATAAAAATGCCCAAGGAAGCCATGTTAATTTTCATTTTCAGTAATATTTTATATGTGCATTCCAAATCATGATTTCCTTTAATATATCTTTTCTTTCAAGTTCTTGTTAAAGTAAATTGTATGAGATGCTAAGAGAACATGAATTATTTACATTATTTAACTTCACTGGTCTGTTAAACTTTAACTTGAGAAATGCGTGTATGTTTTGCAGCAACATTATTTTTAACCAAAGAAATGTGTATAGTGAGGCAATGTAAGATATGACTTTAGTAAGTGATTCTTCATACTTATAGAGCTGTTGAAATGCTCACCCATGCAGAACTCCTGAATATTCTTGATTACAGAATTTTTAAAGGAATTCTGAAAATAATTTTTAAAGTGAAATAAAATTGACTAAAGACACTGACTGTTTCAAAAAAGTTTAATTCAAAGTTCAAGAATTACCATCCTCTCTTAACTTGTGTTGTGATATTCTTGACATATAGGCAAAATTAAATATGATTTCATTACATTTTTTACACAATGATGATAGGTAACTCTCAAGATTTGATTAATGCAAAAAGTTAATTTAACAAAAAAGCAGAACTGAAACATTTTTGAATTCACAAGTTAAAATTAATTTTGTAGGTAGTGAATTAGGTACCTTCTACATGCATATCCAATCCATTTGATATATTACTAATTACTGCACATTTCAAATTACAACTTACCCTCATTCTCAGTTATGATTCACTGACAATTTTGCACATGTAGGCTGTGGAAACTCACTGCCCTCAAAACATGTTCACACTTAATTGGTAAGGAGGCTTAGAATTCTAGATCTACTGATTTTTCCATGTATTGCATTACTTCATTTGTGTTCACTAGCAGTTGTTATTGTAGTCATTCAGATTAATGCGATACTATAAAAGAGGGATTTCAATTGCATTTTATTCAACTTTATCAAAGAATTATTTAAAGCTAGCAGGGTGACACTGTGACCAAATGGTTAGACCACTGGTTTCTCACCAAGGCAGTCCAGGTTTGATTCCAGAGGACTGCATGTGGGATTTGTGGTTGACAAAGCAGAGAATGCACAGTTTTTTTTTCTGGGTTGTCCAGTGTACCCCACCATTCATTCCACCAACTGTTCAGTTATCACCTTTCCTTTCATCCCTTTCACCATCATGTGCATAATCTTTTTCCTTCTCATACCAGCCGTGCTCTGATCAGTTATTCTGGCTACTCTCTGATCTAGAGTTTGCTCCTCGACAGGCTTCTGACCCCTGACACTAACTTGTAGGTCCTAGGGGCTGTAAGTCTCCATGCAAGCACATTAAACAGAGAAAGAAGAAGCAAAACTATGCAAATATTTCACAGTTAAATAACTGTGCAATAAAGGGTATTGGAATACTAGGCTAAAAGTATTTGTGGGAAAATGCTGAATTGGTTATTATTTCTTTATGAACTCCGGAATTTATGATTAAAGCAATTTAAAGTTGTATCGAAATATATCCATATACCATCGAAAAATCTGTGTCTTCCACTGAATGTGATATCCTTTCCTTCCTCTGATTGGCCAAATATTTTCATGAAGATTTTTATATTATTTTATGTATAAGCTGTTGCATTATTTGTTGCATATTTGTAATGTGTAAAAGCTTGCTAATGATTTATGTAGCTTTTTAAGTTTTCATGCACCATACCTGCATCATGCAGGCGTTTAAGTAATGGCACAGATATGTTGAAGTTCACTGAGGCAAAGTTAGTAAAAAATATTTGACCTAATTAATGTCAGAAGATGCAACAGGTCCACAACTTTAAGCCTTTATCCCATTCATTTTATAACAGAAAGTCACATTTATCTATTGTAATTACAGAAAGGAAAACTGAACCTGCAGATGATTGTGTGATTGTAAAGGTTTTCATTAATACAGTGTTACCTACAAAATTAGTTATCTCTGATGTTCAAGGACAGGTTTAATACCTAAAGTTATAGTTATGTCAATTGAAATACCTTGCAATATCCTTTTAGGATAGGCACCTAATTGTGGAATGCTAAAATAATCCTATATGGCATCCTTAACAAGCTGGCAATTAAGGAAAACAATCATATGAAGTGAAACCATAAGCTGATATATGCCATTTTATAACTTTTTAAGAGAAGTTTTATAAGCTCATTAGTATGAGACTATAAAAAATAAGTATAAGTTAATTCACCATCAGAGGACAATTATGCCAATGAAATCACTGTATCACACATCATTCATAGAGAGACATATTTTAAGCAGTAAAAACTGTAAATGCTATTTTTACAAAATAAACAAAATTAAGTATATCACTTAACACTTACACACAATTTTGAGAACTTTAAAATGTTACTAATGCACAGTATATTAGTTATATATCAATAGTTAAGTCCAAGGAGCTCATTTTGTTTCCTTCTGCTTCTTGTGTTGTTCCTATGGTGTCTCTCATATAAAGGTCACTTAAAAGTATTTTTCTATTGAGTTGAAACTTTTAAAACTTTTTAAAGCATTCTTTCATTGTGATAGGTACACCTTTGCATTCATTCAAACTACTTTGAAAGTGCATCCAACCAAGCTTCTTTTGGAAGGTCGTTCACAGCCTCAATAGCATCTTCATGTGGTGGGAAATGGTGACCACAGAGGATTTTTTTTTTTTGGGAGGAGGGGAAGGAAAAAATCATATGCAGTTAAATTTTGAGAATAAAGAGGTTAGGAAGGACTTGTGACATTTTGATTGTTCAAAAAATTGAGTGTTCTGCAGAAACATTGTCATGCTGAAGCAGTAGGTGAGTGGTCTTAATCCTGGATGCTTTGTTTTCGATGTTGCAATTACTGACTGCAGACATATATTTACATAGCACTCCATAGTAACTGTTTTTGGGTATCCAGGGTGACAGTAATAAATGACCAGTTTTTGAGACAGAGGAAGCCACCATTTTCTTTCCTGCACTTTTGCATCTTCTCACTATCGTTGGTGGGTCATCATCTGGAAACCACCATACTATTCATTGCCAACTTGATTCAGAAAAAAAAAATGTTTGTTGTTTAACAACACTGTCAATTGCCAGGATCACATCAGTGTCACAGTTTGATTCAGTATCATACCTAGTGGTATATTCATGATTCATCTCCTGTGATAATGTTGTAGGTGTCCTTCCTTTTCCCATTGTTGAATTTTTCCAGCATGAAAAGACGCCACTCCCCATGAGCTGCTTTCTGGTCCTTTGTTAATGAATGCAGTACCTAACAAGAGCAACGCTTGGTGACTTGAACATATTCATAAAAGATGGCTTTCATTGCTGTTGATCCAATGTTAAGGGTACTCTGAATGTCACTCAGGGTGGTGTGGGGATCCTCTATTAATAACTTCTGTGCAATTGTATTTGTTTCTCGTGTCATCACTATGTGAGGATGACCCATGCAAGGCTCATTTTCCAGAGATTGCCAACCTCTATGGAACTCCTGAAACCAGTCCAATGGTGGCTCTGGATAGTGCAGAGTTTGGAAAACCATCCACCAAAGATTAGTGACACTACTTTGCCATTAGCCTCTTTTTGAAGTCTTGATAAATCATGGCACAGAATTCACATTGTGATAGCTTCATTGCATTTGCTTGTCTGTGCAAAAATGAGTGTATTTCTGACTGCATTCTTGCAAAAGTGCCTGCCATATTGTTGCATAGTAAAGCGTGATTGTAATTTTAAAATATCTCTTTTCCAAATGAAATTAATTGTATAACTGTCATTTTAATGGTTTTGAATACTGCTAAAACTATCAGAGTGATCCTCATATAATAAAAAAAAAATTTAAAAATTATGTTGAAGTGGTATACACAGTTGAACCTGATTTGTATATAAAGGAGAAAATGGAAGATTACTTGTAACTCAGAATTACTTACAAATGAGAGTTTGATAATGCATCTTATTTTGTATAAAAATAAAAAGCAGTACAGTGGGCCTACAAAGCTGCCAGCTCTACAGCAAACATCTTTGTCTTTTGTTTCCGCTCAGTTTGCATTTGGTCAACAGAGATAAGAAAAATACATGTAAAATTTTTTTTAAGATAGTGGGTGCTGTATGCTTATTATAATTACATAAAGCTCAGTTGTACTTCACTGAAATTTAATACTATAACAGCAAATTATGTGTAAATGTATTACATATAAATATGATTCTATTAACACGCTTGTATATTACATTTTGTGAGGACCTACAGAAATGTACATATAAATATGAATTACTTAGAACTGGCTTATGTATAAAGCAGGTTCAACTGTAGCTGTTGTTTATTTATAATTGGTAAGAAAATACTTCGTGATTGATGTCATGCTGCCACAAGGCCATCTCAGTATGCTGTTGATATATTTTCCTGCTGTCCATCTGCAGCAGCAAGACCAATATCTGCAGGGTATAAAGGACAGTAAAGTTATAAATGTGGTATAACATTCAAAATTATTAAATTTTTATGGGATCACTGTGTATAATCCTTCTCTAAATGAAATGCTTGCAAACAAAGAATCAGATCAGTCCATGCATTGGAAAACATGCATGAATTCCCACTGAACCCATAGCCATTGCAACACTGATGATGTCATCCCTCTAATATTAATGAATTGTTACCTGACTTCTCAGTGATCTGACGAGCCCCTTCTCAAATGACACACATCACACAAGTGTCAATCACAAGATAATTTCTCACAGATCATAGTATAGTCCACTGTTACTCAACAGACTTATGAATAGTCCATAATAAAAATGATAATGTAATAATCTGACAACTGCCTATACATTGAGTGAATGATATATGTTTAAGCAAAGTTTCTTCAGTGTTGATTAATTTTTAAATAAAATACTACATTTATAGTAGATGGAATCCCCCATAGTAATGCATAAAATTGAAACGTAAAAAACAAATCTGAATAAATTTCTTCACTAATTTAAGTTCACTCCTATATTCTCTATTAATACAGGAACTAATCATTATTGAAAAACTCAAATATCTGAACAACTTGAGATAAGCAAATTCTCTCTCTACTTTGTTGACCAATGATCATACAATGGTGTGGTAAACTTGTACTCATAGGTATGCACAGATGGAACACAGCCACTCTTCCCATTGAAAAGGAATAGATTTTATTTATTTTTCATAGTGGATTTCCTCCTAAGATAAGAAAACATAGGTATCTGTAGGATTCCATATTCTATTCAAATAAATGGCATGGAGAAAAACCTTGTCCCCTCATCAGTTGATCATAAATAATACTGGGAAGTCATGACTAGAGACAGGCAAAATATGAAATGTTGTATTCTACTTGCTATCATTATGGGAACAATGTTTTACAGTGTATAAAACTCAGTGCATGTGATAAAAAGTGTCATATTTCATAACAGTTTTGTAAGTTATTCATATTTCCTCACATTTAAGATTTATGATTTTTTGCTTGTAAAATAATCTCTTGTAGCAATGAACTGGACATTTCAAATATTCTATTCAGGCAGTTTATTGTGAACAAAAATTTAGAAAACCCAAGCCCTGTTTCCAGAAAATGCACATGGAAAAACCTTGACCATCCTTTGTATTAAGCAAGGACAAAGCAACCAGTAACTTCATATTCTTTTTTTCTAAATTATTTTCACAATAATTACACAATATGAGCTCCATGTAATTTGTAGCATTTTATATCTTATGTATTATTAAATATAGATAAGACGTTAAGTGAAACTTCTCTAAACCTTTAAAATATAAAATGTTTTAGAAGTAAAAAACTGAGTTGATTAAAGACACAAAACACTCACTTTTTAAATTTTCCAGAACATGCTTTTGGGACATTTAAAGTAAGTGTTATATTGTTATCAATAATTGACTCAGTTTTTCACTTTCATTGATTTCAACAACACTACCATCAGCTTCCAGTATATGAAATTAAGTTTTTTTTGGTTTTAAAATACATATAAATTAATAATATTTTGACATTTTGTTCTTCATATTTTCGTTGTTTGGCAAATTTTTCTTTACATTTTGCCTATTTCTACTCATAACACTTTCAAAATTCCTAATTCCTGGCCTTAGTTTTTGAGTAAGTAGAGCAGAGCAGACGATATTTCAGATAGCTCTTACTTACATATTTTGATGCAGTCCCCAAAATGCATTCTAGGCACCAATGTCATTTAGCAGATAATCTTCAATGCAAAATGATGCTAATTTTTTTTAAACTACTGTTTGTACTCTTGTTTCATATAGAGCTTTATAATGGCAAAACTAAACCAACATCTGCCCACAAAAAAACAATATTTTGCTCATTTTGACACTACTTGAAGAAATTAACAAGGATGGGGTGGAACTCTATTCCAGTTTATATTACACAGTATATGTTAACATATATACAACATAAGCTACATAGATGTGTAACTTTTCTGTCACATTTGCAAAGTCTTAATGAAAATATATGCTACTGCATTTAACATATTATGTTTAAAAGAAGCAACAGTGATAAATGTAAGGTTTCTATCTTGCTTCAACATTTTAAAATTTTTAACATACTGAAATATTTCAGCAATGAAAGACGAAGAAGGAAAGACTTTGTGGTTGGACAACCAAAGTCATGCTTCATCATCTGTTAGCAGTTCGGATGATGATGTGAACTGGCAATGGCCAACGAGTTTCTGGACACAGTTCAAAGTAAGTAATCAAAATTAACCAACTCTAATGTTAACACTTGAAGCTCTATTCAAATTCACTTGTATTTCCCTTAATAAGGGATCTCTAAAACTCTATGGAGAATTTCATTATACTATTTAGAAAGGCTATTGATAAATTAATGGCAATATGTTTACATGATAGCTTTTTCAAAATTCTTAGGGAGAAAATTATAAAAAGGTGCACAAATTTACAAGATGGTTGTAATTAAAGTGACACTACTCTTGACTGCACAGTGTTTGCATACAGCATTGATATGTGGTGGACATGCTCATAAGAAAATTATTTGTGCTAGAAAAAAAATTACTTGCAATGTACATCACCAGGCAAAACTTTAACACTATAAAGTATCAGTATGACATGCCAGTCATTTGACAGGTGGCATGCTCTGAGGAACACAATATGGTCCATTTTCTCATATAAAAAGTAAGCAATGTGGTTCAAATCTTATTTAACACTTGTCCAGATTTAAACACTTCCTTTTCATCATAGGTATTACGTGAGTGACGTGTCAGTAAACCCACTCACAATAAACCCTTAAACTTCTAAGCTAATGATGAATGTGATGTCTACTACTTGTTGTGGAGTCCATGATTTGTTTAGCTACACTCATCCCCCTTCCTCTTTCATAGGCTCTTATGTATAAACAAAGAGTTCCTGCACATGTCTTTAGACACAAAATATGATCATATGGTACACATCTACCACTAAACTGTGAGCCATGTGTCCAGAAGGAAATGATGGTGATGATGTTAAATTGTCATTACTGACAGGAAGTATTTATGTCTAATTATTGTAGTCATTTTAACAGCTAGTATTAAGCTGACAAACTCTTTGATTATGCTTGATGATGATTACAACAGTGGTATTTTTTAATTTTTATACAAGTGCATACCCATTCTTTTTATGAGTTTTATAGAGTCTGTTTAGTGAACATGAATGCAGGTGCTTCACAAAGGAAATATACCCTAACCCATGAGCGTTGGCAGACTTTTTTCAGGGGGGGGAGGTGCATGGTGGGAGTTAGCAATGAAATAATACTAATTCATTATTCTGTTGTTAAGTTACAGTATTTGTTGTGGATAACCATATTAATTTGTGCTAAATAAAAATGGTTCTTTACATCAAAATTAAAATAATAGTCTAATAGTCATTAATTAACTTCACATTAATTTCAAAGGGGAGGCCATGGCCCCCTTGCCCTCTCATTCACGATGCCCATGTCTTAACCACAATAATGATTGTCATAAATCTATCTCCATGCATCAGAAAAGCGAAGCATCTATCCCTGTCCTTGAAGACCAATAGCAACCCTGATTTTAAGGAAATGACAGTCACATGTTCACTCCACTTGGCGTCTCAGTTGCCAAAATTCTGAATTCCAGTGTTTTCTGTTTCATTAGTTGCAAAAGTTCATGTTAAGAAGTTGCAACTCTTCAGAAAGGACTGAGGAGGGTGGGCCTGTGCTGTATGATTATAAGGGTTCCTCAAAGGAGGTGGCCAAACTGCACACATGATGACTAAACAGACCCTACCCCCAATTTATCCACCTCCTTCTAAAAAATAGGCATATGTAACTTCTATATGTCTGAAACAATGTACCTACATGGGAATGAGTGAAATGATGGCACAGCAGAACTATAGTATATTACCACCTAAATTACCTAATACCTGTCAATCAGTGAACAAGAAAACTGGATAAAAGTATTATCCAGACAATTCATTCTTACTGAAAGCAGAAAACAACCCTACCTGTATGAATACCAATCAATAACTGAATGAGAGAGATGTAATATTTTAGGTATAATTCTAAACTTAAAACTGGAAAATTCTAACCAGAATGTTTTGAAAATATTTACAGGTTTTATCTCAACGTAATTTTCAAGAGGCTCGACCTAGAATGTTATCAAAACTAAACTGGGTACAGACAGTGGCCCTAGGCATTCTGGCAGGTCTCCTTTGGTTCCAGCTAGAGAGGAAGGAGGAATCGCTTCATGACATCCAAGGATGGATGTTTTTCTCCACAACATACTGGATGTTGTTTGCTCATTTTGGTGCTCTTTCATCATGTAAGGGAACTGACCTGCATGGATTATGTTTTAGAATATTCTTAGCCCTTAGCCCAGATGAAACCATGCAACATTTTAAAACTACATTTAAAGGCTTTGTTTACCAACTTTATGAAAAGAAATGCTGAAGCTGGCCACCATCGTTGTCCATACATTTTTTGGCACCTCTTTAGAAAACTATCCATCACTTGCCATAGTTCATGTTGAGAAATGCTGGCAATTTCCTGGCACATATTTTGTTTTAATTCTTCCAGAGTGTGTGGGTTTGTCTTGTACACCTTATGTTTTAAGCTACCCTGGGGATATAAATCACTTATTGGAGCTCTGAGGAATCTTTCTCTGCTAATGGCACACCATACACCAAGTTTTCATCATGAAGGGGTACTTCATGTACAATATTAGGTTCTGAGTTATAAGGCCAGTTTTTTTTGAGTCAACAGTTGATGCCCATACAAACGTGAATACAATTTTACTCCTTTTTTAAGAAATAACAGAAAGGGAGCATGATTTTGCCTTTTTTCAAAAAGACTGCAGCAGCGAATATGGCTAATCTTTCAATGACAACAATTGAAAGTGTGTTTCAGGACAGAGTTATTAGTAGAGATTTGTGGGCCCCTTAGTCCCCCAACCTAACCACCTGCGATTTCTATCTCTGGGGTAACTTAAAACATGAATTGTACAAGACAAACCCACACATCCTGGAAGAATTCAAACAAAATATCTGCCAAGAAATTTCCAGCATTTCTCAACGTTAATTACAGCAAGTGATAGATAATTTCCTAAAGAGGTGCCAGGAATATAGGGACAATGACGGTGACCAGTTTCAGTATCTCCTTTTGTAAAGTTGGTACGTAAAGTCTTTAAAAGTAGTTTTAAAAATGTTGTATGGTTTCATTTGCACTTTTCTATGACAGTGGCAGATGACAATGAGCGTGATGATATGGACAGGCAAAACACCAGCCTGCTCTGTGCTGTACCATTGAATTTTAATAGCAACAATTTTAAGGCCACAAATGGCTATTTAATTGGACCTTTACCATTTAGGTAAAGCATTACATTGAACTTTAATCCTTTAATGGTCACCCAGGGTGTTTCAGAACACCCCAGTTGTTCTTATCAATGTATTATTACATAATGCAATGGATAGGAGTGTACCTTCATGATCTTTGGTACCTTTATAGGAAGTAATGTGCAAACCTTGAGTAAAAATAGAATCAATAATGGAAGCCCGAGTTCCAAGCAAATATGCACCAATATGCCTTGGGGTGTCATCAACACCCTGTGCGACTCTTTACATGATAAAGAGATAATTTGATACTTTATTAATATAAAAATATGCTCATATAAGGTGAGGTAGCATTCTGAAGAGTCATTTATTCAGTTAACATATTTATATTAATGATATGCTGCACAAATATGAAATTAGAGCCACTTTTGTTTGGGGTGTCAAGAACATCCCACATGACTAGTGACTTATGAAAACACAAGCGACTACATAAGGTTCAAAGTCAGTTTTTTCAATTTATTAAAATGCTAGTGACTGCGCTGCAGCAAGATGAAAACCTTGAATATAGAAACTTGGCGGCGTTGAACCAACCAGCATCACCAACAGCAGTATAAAATATGGAGATCCTATTCTATTAGTGATGTTTTGAAAATATAAAGATAATTTTTTTTAAGAATAGGAATAAAGGCCATACTGAAAGTCTTGAGCAACAGTTTTTATAAATCTTAATCTTAACACTTAATTGTGCCCATTCTGTACGGTCATTTAAACGATCGTTACTTATAATGCGATGTTACATGTACCCGCATAGGAGTAAAGAAAAATTCCAATAACTTTAAATATTCATCCAGTCGAAATGTTGCTTATTACAAAACTTAGCATCGTGGGTAAAAACATTTGCTAAGGAACATTTTTGCAAAATCTCCCAAAAAAAGGCCAAGTTATTTTGATTTATTCAATTTGGGCCCCATTAGAAACCTTCCACCTCAATGGTCTATTCTTTAAGTAGGACCAACTATCAAACGTAGTATATATATCAATTTTCATAGAAATCGGTTTGGCTATTTTTGTGTGATGATGAGGTAACACACATATAGCATTTATAGCAATAAAGTAGGATATGACAGGAGGGGCCTGGGCCCCCTGGCACCCTCCCTGTATTGGCACCTGACTATATGAGTACATTTTATGTTCTGAGTATATGGTAAAAAGTCAAAGCAATTAGAAAAATACTGTAGGTTTATTTGGATTTGCACAGATACATTACCTTATATAGTATGTAGGATTTTGTACACTACTTTAGGAATAATGATAAAAGGGAAAACATTGATATAAATTCCACGCAGATGTGTGAGCAACAAACCAGAATTTTTTTTGCTCACAGATTACCAGGTTTTAGAATGCAAATATAGTACCAGACAAGGAGAGGAAAAGCTTTAATGTTAACATGTCCAGAATGCCTAATATTTCCTTTCTTTCTGTATACACACTACAAAGCTATACACTATAAACTACACAAGTATTAAATGCCTCTACAACTTAAGTGCTGACTTTTGCTAATCTTAATGCAATAATCAGCCTCCATAATAGCAATGTGGATCTACTAATTGGCCACAATATGAATGCACTTCAAGGAGGGTGCCACAGGTTTGTTTTCTACCTTAAGTCTAGGGATCTGCGCAGAGCAAGGGAATATGAGGGGAAAGGCGATACTGGGAATGTACAGTTGCACAATGAAAACAGTACTCATCTGCTGATGTCTTCACATTAGCAACTTATCCTTTCATTCCCAGCACAACAAATATTATGCGAAAGAGCATCATCAAAGTGGTGGCAATTATTTGAAAAATTTGCATTAATAATTTAAGTTAGCAGTGTTTTCTGTTGAATATTGTACTAAAAATTCACATTAATTTCGCACAAATTTTTGGGTAAAATTAATACACATAGACATTATTTAAATTAAAATTAACAGGCAAGTAATGCTAATGTAACATTATTTTTCAAAATTTCTCCAAATTGAAACATTTATTTTATTATTATCATGATAATCACCATATATATTATGCATCAGACATCAGGGCCATTGCCCATCAATCAGCATCACCAAATTACAACATACAAGAAGTTATGACACTTTCATTTTTCATTGCCCTTCTGTCTGACAACCAAGATATATATAGGAAAAAATCTCTTGTCAGCATTTTGATACTCATAGTAATAACCAGAAATTGAAGGGACTTTTCATAGAAAAGTTAGTAACATTCACCTTTTGCTTTGAGTGCTAAAAGTGTTGTATCAAATTTGTTATTATGTCCTAACTGCTCAACAATGGCACAAAGTTCTCTGTGCTTTAAGTTTATTGCGGCGTCTTTGATAACACAAAATGTGATCTTATGCATTGTCGGGAAGCTTTCTTTGTCTCTGCCAATAATATTTATTTTATAGTATTCTTAGAAGTTGATCTTAAAAGAAACCGGGTTATTGAATTCATAAGAATTTAATGTGAATTGTTTCGCTGTTATTAAAATCAAGTTATACAACATATTAGCGTATAAAACAAAGCAATTATGATCATACTTTCAGCAATACCACTAATGAATTAGAGACTCTAGAAACCATACAATATAATACTGTAGCAACACTGGCACTGCTTACAGTTCAACTGTTTTGTAGATATTAATTTTGAACTGCTGGAGTTGCTCTGTTTACATCGTTAGCACCCCTCATTACAAGCACCTTGGTATTGGTGATATTTTCTTTATGCGACTGTGCCTCCGAAGCCTCACCTACTTATGACGTGTATGTTTAGTGACTCTTCTCACCGAGTGCACTCATATTGTCACTGACTAGTAACCTCTGCTGGCTCTGGAAGGGGGGATAGTTTCCAAGCTTTAAAGGAATGGTGCTTAATTTTAGACATTGTGTTACTTAATCTACAAGGTGGCATAATTAATGTTTTACCCATTTCAACATTCCCAAAGCCCTTTCCCGCTGTAAGTTTAGAGAAAGTCAACTTAAACACTGATTTGAACACAATGCGAACAGGCAGCATAACTATGCATAATCCATCCAGCCTGAGAATGGGTCGTAACGTAAACAATGTAACATAGTATTACTACACCCTTTGACATTTTGTGAATGCATGGTGGAGCTTCCTCTCTTGTCCCTCAACAGCTGCTCACCTGTTTACTGAAAAAAGTTGCCATCAGTGATAATTCTATTTATTGCTACATTTTACTGTATCGGCACTGAGTAGTTGAGAAATACATATGCCTATAATTGTTAAAAAACTTAAATGTGCTAATTCAAGAGTGGATAAAGAAATTATGTGAAGTACTTTTATCAGTATAAAGTTATACGTTAATCAGAATGGTTGAGTAATAGCATGACACACAGTTTGAAAGCAAAATTATCATCCAAGTTAATAATCAGCCTCTCGACAACTTGGTTACAAAGCATTTGTAGACACACCAGTTGCTTTTGATGCTAACTGAATGGCACAACAAGGGCATCATAACGCTGAAATAAAAAGTTGAGCCTATTCACAACTATCACTTTTCCACCATTTTTAAGGGCTTTGCCAATTCTATGCTTATTTACACTGCTCTGACTTGCTATACACTCAGCAATGATTGCAACATAAACAACACTGCATTAGTTTGACCATTACTTTCCTCCAATGCAGGAAGGAAACAATGCAAGATTACTAATTCTTGCATGGCCATGATAATAAATAGAAGTTAGTTATTTTTAAATGATACAATCATTAAAATACTATCATTGTTCATTGTCTTTATTATTTAAAATACAAAATGGGTGATAATACCTGCAATGCAGCCATGAACTATTTTCATTTGCTTGAAAGTTATGCTGTGGCAATAGCATGTATATTTGTTTATGCCAGGACCCTTTCTTGGACTGAATGGAGTATAACATTTATATCACACAAAATTAAAATAAGGTCAGCCATTCTGAAACTTTATGGGTACAAATATTTATATAAATGCTCCTTTTAGTTGTGCCTGATTTACATATTTAGTTAAGTGCATACAGGTTTTATATTTATTTTATTTAAGAGTGGTGATGGCTGAAATTATGACCATTTTGACAACCTTTGGCATTTTTATATTTTTACATAAAATTCTAGATATTTGTGCTTCATATTACATGCACATGTGCTTTTAAAGCACTTGCAAGTGGCTGTAACTATGTCATATAAAATCAGTACTTATTTACTTCTGAAATACATGCAAATTTTTAAGAGATTATTTCAAATTTTAGTTTTCACTGGATATTTTATATATTCAACCCAAAGCATAATCTATAAATTAAATTCTAGAAGGCTGAAATTTTTTCTACATTCCCTGCAAACTATAGTAGGAAGAAAAAAAAGAAAATGTATGATTAATAGCACTGTTCAGGTGGTGCCATGGAAAACCATTGGTCTGAGACATGTGCGAAGTCACTCTTTCAGCTTCTTGTATGCCTTAACTCCAGGATTAATTGAAAGTTGTACAAAACTGAGGTGCTAAAATGTTGTTCCCTTTATTTACAGTTCCACCAGAACGTGAGGTAATAAATAAGGAAAGGTTGTCTGGGGCCTACCGTCTCTCAGCGTACTACTTGGCCAAAATGGTTGGGGAACTTCCGCTTACAATTACACTTCCAGCTGTTTATCATTTGATCTCATATCCCATGCTGGGTTTTCACAGTCCAACAGTGTTTCTTACCTTGCTTGGATTTTTACTTCTCAATACCATTGTTGCTCAGGTAAGACATTGTTATTAAGCTCCTTTTATGTAAACCTATTGTTTCTAAACCAACTATCTCCATTATGTTTTCAGAAAATGTAAATAAATCTGCTTTTTTGCCACTTTTGTTTTCTTAAGAGCTAAGTAGAGAGGGGTCTTCTTAATCATGAAGCTCTTACTCTGGCCAATTAATGAGAATTTACATAAATAGGTTTTAAGAACATTCAGAAGTTCATTTGAAGATTTTGGTATTGAAAGTGATTAATTTTTAGGGAACAAAAGCCTAATTCCAGAATAATACTAGATAGGGACCTTAAAGAAAATAAAAAACAGAATATCAAAATCCATAATACAAATTCTGACCATGACATATTTTTAAAATTTGATTACAGTTTTCAAGTGATTTACTTAATTTATAATAATTAGGGCCCAGTAAGTTCATGCCCTAAAAAGCTATGAAATATGCATGCAAATATGCTCTAAAAACTTGAAGGTATGCCAATAAATATGCACTTAAAATATACTTTATGTATGTAATATTCTTTACTATAAACAAAAGGGAATAAAATTGGACTCACATTTATTACTGAGAAGTGGAAGCTTCAGATTCACTGTCCAAAAGAAGTGACCAATTACAGTTCACAACAGTTGTGTGACAGAAGCTCTCAAACTTAAAAGAATGTGTGTTATCTCTGAAGATGGATTTCTATCTTACTCCTCTCTACATCACAGGATGATACTGGCACACACTTAAACAATGCTAATTGGTTCAGAGTAAAATGCATTTATGTAAGTTTATTGTAATGTTTCCATTTACAATGTCTCCAATTTTATATATCTGTTCATATCCAGGAATTTTTGATATTACACTCTTCACTTTGTTCTTTAGTATTTCCCCTGCACCACCAGAAACAAAATTTAAGTTTGATGTTGTTTCTTGAAGTATTTGGAATGCTTCATTTAAGGCTAAGATCAGCTTCCAATTTCACTATTAGCGTAGTTGAGGGCAACATCAATCCACGTTCCCCATCTTGTTAATATTGGTTCAGGAGGAAGTGAAACAGATGGTGCTTAGGACCTAAATTACTGAACTCTAGATGGAGCTTTCAAAAAAATTTTTTTTACTACAGCCACTAACTGATTTACTAATGTAAATTTTCCACGTATGCATTCACAACAGCTGTGGAGTGCATGTGCGAAGCACGTTAAAATGTATTAAATTAGGGAGAATACCATTTACTGTGCATCCTGATTTAATCCTGTAGATTGATCCATCTGTGATGAGTAAAAGCACCCTAACATATTTAATTCCATTTGGCCATAGTAATTCTAACCCCTAAATGGTGACATCCATCTCTTAGATGGATATCAAAATTCTCAACGCATAGTGGGCAAATGTGCAATGTTAGTTTGATCTAATATTTCAGCTATGCTTCAATTGAGAGTTGAACTTTGAACTGTGTGGACGTCACTATCTTAGTTTTGCAATAGTATTGTTTTATAAGTATATACACATATGCCACACAGTCTCACAGGTGGATATTACTGTAAAGATAACAGACTAATATTTGGGTTTTGTAAATTTTTGCATAATTTCTTGCAACATATGATATAAGCAGAATAAAAATATTGATATTAATAATTAATCAAACTTTTAAATTGTTAGAGTCACTAAAGTGCACATAAAATGCAAGATTTTGTCATCTTAGTCCCCCAGACAGATGTTACTGTTAGTGCCACATTTTCACATAAAATATGATTTAAGCTTTCCTGGCGACAAACATATTCAAGATGCTCTCAGGCTTCGAGTCAGGTGTAATGATGAAGAGACATCATCACTGGCAGGACCATTTCCACCAGAGTCAAGGAGCACAAACGATCTGTACGATTAATGCAGCCTGACAAGTCAGGGCTGGCGGAGCACTGCTTTGAAAAAGACCACAGAGCTAACTTCAAAGAAACGACCATTGTGGCAAAATGTAGCAGTTTATGGGAATGGAGGGTTAAGGAGGCTCTGTCCATCTCCTCCGAGAAGAGTACACTGAACCAGGATGCTGGATTGCAGTTTAGTCCATCCTGGAAACCAGCCTTAAAATTGGAAATCGACCGACTCAAAAAACACAGATTCCAACGGAGCGGTGAACCACCTCCACACTAGACTAGGTGTTTTCTACTCGGTACGTACTGGCTGACAGTACATATACTGGTCCCTTCACTCTTGCTAGTGATTCATCATCCTGATGATGGGAGAGATGTACACTCCCGAAACGTTGATGTCTCTTCATCACTACACCTGGCTCAAAGCCCGAGAGCATCTTGAATATATTTTCACATGTTACCATTTAAGGGTTAAAGAATCAATTACAGATTGAATTATTGTTGCATTGTTTGTGACATTAAGAATATATGAGACTGTTGGTTTCTACTTGTTAGGGGCACCAACTATCACATTTGCAATAAATCACCCTTCAGAATCTATTGTTTCATCTGTGGAAACCCAAATAAACTCATACTTAATCTACTTTGTCCCCTAAACATTCCCCCAACTGCTCTTGCTTAGGCTGGTTTTTCTCATATTCTTTTGCCAATAATTGCTTATGTTTTGCTGAGTTTACATGTTGGGTAACTTGAAAGCATTTTCCACGTCCCACGTTTTTTTCACATGCTCTACAAAACTATATTGTGCTCTCTGTACAAATCAAATCACTCGCAAATTCATTTTGAAGATTATTAAGTCTAGATGACTCACAAACTTTTACGTTCAGCATAAGGCTATTCTAATTTATTCACAGACAAATACAAACCACTGACAAGTGCTTTTATTCTAAACTAATGAAAGTAGTACACACAGAAATCACAGGTATGCAATACTATGACTGCACATGGATCAAATTATACTGAGCTGATTGTGAAGAGATGTTGACATAAGTTAGGCAATAAATAATACAGCTACACACTATCTCAAAATAACAAACAGCTTGGGACTTCCTCAATGTGTTTACAAGCACTTCAGTTTGGAGTTTCTAATCTTGCATGGAAAAAAGACAGTTTTATGCCACAGAAACACTAAAATGATAGAAATAAAATGTTTTTATCAGAAAAACCAAAATATGCATTTATATGCAAAAAAATAGGGTTTAATAAGCCTATAAACTGATGATTCATGCACATAACTTATAATTATAACAAAGGGGGAAAAATGTAAATACATGAACTTCCAGGTCCTAATAATGATAATGATGATGATGATGATGATGATGATGATGATGATGATGATGATGATGATGATGATGATGATGATGATGATGATGATGATGATGATGATGATGATGATGATGATGATGATGATGATGATGATGATGATGATGATGATGATGATGATGATGATGATGATGATGATGATGATGATGATGATGATGATGATGATGATGATGATGATGATGATGATGATGATGATGATGATGATGATGATGATGATGATGATGATGATGATGATGATGATGATGATGATGATGATGATGATGATGATGATGATGATGATGATGATGATGATGATGATGATGATGATGATGATGATGATGATAATACAGGTTGTCTTATTACTTTTTGTATCATAAACCAAGCAAATTATGATTGATTATACATTTAAATCATTCTATGAGTATTAGTAAGCCAGAGTCCTTCACTGTGGCTCAAGTTTTGAAGCACAGTACTCCAATATAGTTAACTGTTACCTACTTGTATACACATAAAATATTTCTTTACAATGAACCCAGTAAAATAATTTTTTTTCTTTCAGAGTGTCGGTTTTTTTGTTGGCGCTTCGTGCATGGACATGCAGGTGTCAATCACCATTAGTGCTCTGTATACCTTAGCCACCCAGCTCTTTGGTGGATATTTAGCAACAAATATTCCACACTGGCTTAAATGGATGCAGTACTTGAGTATGGTCCACTATGCATATCAAAATATGCAAATTGTGGAATTTAGTGAAGGCACACCTATACAGTAAGTATAACTTCCACCAACACTTTTAATTTTTGACATTAAATAAGGAAAAATAAGAAATACTGCAAAAAAATAAAAGAGCTCATTAAATTTTTAGATACAGAAATGTCAGAAAAGGCTACAATGATATTTCATATTCTTTATGTGATCAATAGACTGTAACAACTTTTGTCTTTTCTGTATTATTCATATCATTACTCTCAGAATTGGACTGTTTTCCTTTCTATTCTCTCTCTTTCTCTTTTAACAAATACTTGTAGCCAGTTACAAAGCCAGAATATGGTTCTGGGTTCTTGAATTTCATTTTTAGGTACAGTCACTACTGTAAAGCACCTTAGCTTCATTTTGTACTTCCATCCATAAGCATGAAGCAATTCATTAACAGGTGTTTGTATTTTGCATATGGATTCAAATAAAATTTTTCGAAACCAGTGTGGCAGGGGATTTGCTTTCCCTTACAAAACAATTTTTCATTTCCTGAAGATTTATTAAAAGTGAAAATGTTGGGTTTAGATCTAGGCACCTCATCTGTTTATTCATTTTAGTTTTCATGTACAGGGATGCAAAATTATGATAATTTTATGTTTGAACTACTTCTCAAAATATTCAGAATAATAAAAATTACAATGCTGCCAAATTATTTCCACTATACAATAAGTCAGCTGGAATGTAATACTCTGTGCACCTTCATGGTCATATTTACGCTTACTGTGTTTGCACCAATTATTTAAAATTAACTGGGCCAAGATCAGAAGGCTTTCTCTTTTGCTTTATCAATAACACCAAATGTAGACCAATACTGCCACAAATTAACAAAGTATATGAGATTGGCAGACCTGATAATATCAGTAGAAAGATTGGATACACCATTATTGTTTTTCATAATTGCTCCAGTTGTGCAATGGGAGAGGCTCACCAGGGACTCCAATAGATAATGAAGTATTGTAGGAGACTCAGTAATTGGAACTGGCATTTAGGCAGCACATACTGCTTTGAGTGATGGATAACACTACCCATCATTATTTTTGCAGCAAAGCATCTTATAAGTGATTTTGACTAAATAAGGTCTCCCAATTTCAGAAATGTCTCTGATTTTTCTGTATCACATCTAGTTTTCATGTTAATCATGATTTACTGTCTTAAAATGCATAATTGTTACTCAGTGCTACTTTGCAATAATAGCAAGTCAGCTGTTGTTAGGGTAGCCATGCTTTGCTTTGTTATTTTTGTGTGTGTTTGTCAATCCAACATCACTACATTGAACTCTCCAATATCAGTCTATCTGTATTCATATTTTTATAATTTTTACCAATGAAATGCAGTTGCATTTTTGTAGTTTGTGATAGTAGCAAAATTCTTAACGCTGCCTAGTCCAGTGACCATCAGTTATGTGGTGTGGTGAAAGTCTCAGCTGTTGTTTTATTTTGTTCTACTGTGAAAATGGTGAGAGTGTCAGGAATTAGAAGAAGATATGTGAATATGCCAGACTCATTCTGTTAGGTGTGGGTGTTACAAAATTAAGGGGCAGGGGCGGCCAATAACTGCTTCGGTGAAACGTGTATACTATGCATATTTTAAAGTAAAATTAGGAGACCAGGACATGGGCTCCCCATGTAATTTCTAAACCATGCCTTGAAAACCTACGACAGTGGAACCAGGGGAAATATAAGGCCCTTCCATTGGGCATAAGGATGGTTTGCCACCAGCCTCAGGACCATACCAGTGGCTATTATTGCATGTGTAAAGTGGTTGGATATAATAAGAAACAAAGGCCAGTATTGTGTACTCATATTTAAAATCAGCGATGTGACCAATTCTTCATAGACCAGAAATTCCAATACCTTCACCTCCTAGTAGTTTATCTGATTCTGAGGTTCCTCAGATTCTGCTGAGGAGCATGTTGATATAGATTTTTCACCAGCAACAGAAACATCAAATCCAGAGTTGTTTATCCAATCGGTGTTGAGTAATCTGCTATAAGACCTCAGTCTCACAAAGGGAAAGGTAAACTGCTAGGTTCACGATTGAAAGGAAAAAATCTTCTTGCCCCTGGAACTTGGTACAGACAGAGATAAGGAGTTCAGGAAGTATTTCAAGAAGGAAGATGATCTGACATTCCAGGACTAATGGAACAGCTGGGGAGTGATTGGAGACTGTTTGTGAATTCCTCTAAATGGAGCTTGAAGGCTGTACTACTTCATTTAGCTTTGATATCAACATTTAGCTTTGATATCTGTGGGACATTGTATTTCACTGAAGGAAAATTATATCACAATGCAAACTGTTTTGGACAAAGTTGAATATCATGAGCACAGGTAGGATGTGCGTAGTGATCTGAAGCTGTGTAATATTCTATAAGGACAGCAAGCAGGCTACACTAAATTCCCTTGTCAATTATGTGAGTGGGACAGCAGAGCTAAGGACAAGTGCTGGTCTACACCTACCAGACCCAAGAGACAAGTGTTGACACTGGGGGTAAAAAGTATTACAAATACTGCCTTAGTTGACCCACAAAAACCTATTTTGCCACTGCTGCACATCAAACTGGGAGTCATGAAGCAGTATGTTAAGGCCTTGGACAGAAGTAGCCTTGTTTTCAGTATATTGCAAGCAAGTTTCCATATTTATCTGATGCAAAGGCAAGGAAGGTATTTTTGATGGGTCACAAATATGAAAGCTGCTGAAAGATCAAATGTTCAAAGAGACGATGAATGCTGTGGAACTTGCTACCTGAAATTCAATGAGAGACATTTGGATGAAGTTCATAGGAGATTTAAAGGGTGAACAGTATGAAGCAACAGTAAAAATGGTGTTGGATCACATGAAAGAGTTGGGGTTAAAATGAGCCTGAAACTGCACTTCCTTAGTCTCAACTTGATCACTTACATGAAAACCTTGGTGCTGTTAATGAAGAGAGGGAAAGAGGTTTCACCAAGACATCAAGGAAGCAGATGGAAGGTACCAGAGGAAGTGGGATGTACCAATGATGGCCAACTACTGTTGGTGTTTGAAAAGAGGTGGTAAACATGCAGCAGTCAGACGCTGGGACTGTGTGTTAAAAGTACCTACACCTTTCCTGTAATAACATCTTCTGATGTTTTATTATGCATACATAGCCTTCTTTGTGAATTCTTTGCTCAAATTTAATCATAGAGCACAGAAATCACGAACAAGTGTATTTTAGCATTACTTAAACCAAGATATTCTGGTTTGACCCTAGGTATTGGCACTCATAATACATAAAATTTGTGTTTATTTGGCCCCCTTCACAAGAATAGTGGAGTAGAAATGTCCTGGATTTTTTACAAAATATCGCTACTCTTCCTCCATAATATTTCCAAACAAATCTTAATTTGCTCTGTGCTTTTTACTCTTATATCTCTTATTTTGGAGTACCCATTGCAAGAAACCAGGATGTGATACAAAGAAACAAATAACAGATTCATGTTCAGTGACACAAAATTAGTTGAGATCACCTGTCACATCACTTGCTACAAGAAAAAAGTTTCAAAATGCTGGGTAGTGTAAGTAGAAAATAGTAGAAATAAATTATTACTGAATTTTATGCAGTTAGGGTTTTTCTTTGCTGCTTTTGAAGCAGGGCTTGGGTATTTAACCAGTTGCACCAATTTTGTCCAATATGTACTCTCTCACTCTCCCCCCCCTCTCTCTCTCTCTCTCACACAGGTTCTGGGAGGTATTTTAACCCTGCCAAAAATGCCCTTTATGTGGCATTGTTGTAGTGATTTATTTCTTCTGTTTTTTGTCATACCATTTTAAAATTTCTTATTTTTTGAAGGAAAAGTTTTTTTCTTGGTTTAACATTAGAAATAGAACTATTTTAAAATATTTTAATTTTCACTGATTTTAACTCAATGCTTGTTCTTTATTACAGATGTGCCAGTCAGTCAAAGTTTGATGTATGCACAAATTCTACTTCTTACATTCCTGTCTCTGCAATCCTAGAAGCACAAGGTGCTAGTTTACCCCTTTGGGCTAACACACTAGTGTTGCTTCTGTTTCTTCTCATATTCCGCATTCTTGGTTATATTGTACTGCGATACTTTCGACGACCTAAGTGACGTGAGAAATGATAATGAGGTTCATGGAGAAGAACTCTGATTTGAGAGGACAGGAGGAAATATGTATGGCTGTGTTGTTATATAATTTTTGAGCAAGATCTTGCTGTATCTTGTGATGAATTTATTTTCTCTAGCAAAGTGGCAATGATAAGCTACTAGAACAAGAGAAAGAATGTTGTATTTGGTCTCATTCCTATAATAGAGTACTCTTTGCAGTGGTGTTGAGCAAGAAAAGAGTTTAGTAGTGCCTTCGAATGCAAAAATGTGCCAAGAAACACGAGGAAGTGAAAGCAAAGCCTGAAGTACAGTGATGAGTGTTTTTTTTTTTTTTAATGTTCAGTACAAGTGTTCATAAATGAAAAATATAACGTTACTTGACTAGTTGTTAATTCAAGCTTATTGTAGTGTTCTGTTTTTATAACCGACAAGTCACTTGACGCTGACAACGAAATTATTATGTTCATTTACATGATTTATAAAAACAGACCCACCTTGGTACAATTTCACTGTACTCATTTAGCTGGAAGTCGAGAGGACAAATAATTTAAAATAACTGAAGTTCTACCACCATATTTCAAATGTTACCATATAGAATGCATCCGTATTACAGCATTTTGCTATAGCTTACCCAAGCATATGAAGTACTGCTTATTCTTCATATAACTATGTAACAGTGTATCAATCATTTGGCTGCATCAGTTTTTAAATGTTATCTCTGTGAAAACCTAGAACCATAAAATTATGTCAGAGGAAAGTATTGTCTGTGTAACTCATATTATAAATGACTGTAAAATTCTGTTACACTAGCTAAGTTCAGTGTTTTGAATCTTAATTATTATTTTATGTCCAGCACAACTATATTTTGTCATACAACCCATGAGCATTTCAGAAAATATGTAGTTCTCAAAACAATGCAGTTAATTTTTTGTCTTTTAATGATATACTTACATCACAGGCATATTTTCATCTGTGCGCTACATGGTATATCTCAGAATTACGCATATTGCTAGAAAGAACTGGTAAAAGGTTACATTTCTTTCACTAGGCATGTAGTGTCTATCATTTCCACTATCTTTATTTCTGGTTCAAGAAATGCACATTATAGTGCTTATCATTTTATTTTAGTTTTGCTTTCCTTTTCATTTTTACCATTCTTTGTATATACTGTTTTATCACCGCTGATTAAATCGAGAAATGGTTGTCCATACCATACCTAGAAGTATATTATTCAAATGTGAGTTTATTCATAAACAAAAAGACAGAAAATAGTAAACCAGATAACCTAGTCTATTGGTGTTTTGAGAGCAAAATGCTAAGAGATACTATTTATATTCAATAAAACCTGTTGACAAAATAAGCTTCTGTGTTCATTACTGTCCAATGCCAATCACATTGGAGTTTTTTACCTCACAAAACTGCAATTCCCTCCAGATTATAACATTAATAACATTCAAATTAATGTTATTTGGTTAATAACATTTAAATATTACAATGCAAGGCCAAAAGCTTTCTATGCAACATTCATCTATGCAATATTACTGCATATCTCCACTGGTCAAGTGCATGAAGTTACTAGTAGATGCATATGTGCTAATTCAACCCTTCTTTTTGGCTTTTTATACTGAAGATCAACTGGAAAAGAAGTTGAAAAATGTGTGGAAACCTTGCTTGGATCACAAATATTATAAACAGTTCCTTCAGACCTAAAACTGAAAGCATGGCCAATATAAAAGAGCTTGCTAATCTACCGTTGAGTGAACATAGCTCTTTGACTTCTGCCTATCCTGATGTATGTGCTGGTGTAATGATGGCCAAAGTTTAAGGATCATTTTCTAAATTAAAACTGATCAAAAGCTACATTAGAGGAACTATGACCCAAAAACACCTAAAGGGTTTGGTTGTATTGTCAACGGAAAATGGCCAGTTAACATTAATAAAGTTGTTGATTTCTTTGCTGATATACAACAAAGAAACAACTTTTCACATCTGAAGTTAATCATGTTTTTTATCATTGAGTAAATAATTTATCTTCCTGTTATCAAGAAAATATTAACTTACAGCTTAAAAAAATTAAAAATTATTTTGTTCTTTAACAACGCTGTCAATTGCCAGGATCACATCAGCGTTGCCGGTGTGCCGGAATTTTGTCCTGCAGGAGTTCTTTAACATGCCAGTAAATCTACTGACATGGAATTGTCATTTTTAAGCACACTTAAAAACCATCAGTCTGGGCCGGATTTGAACCCGCCACCTTGGGATCAGTAGGCCAGCGTCTAACCAACTGAGCCACCCAGACCGACAACTTACAGCTTTCTTATAGCTTTCTTACACTTTGATCTTCGCTTTTATTATTTTAAATGATACTTTTAAAATTGTTTTATGTTTATTACTAATGATTGCTAGTGACAGTCAAATAATGATAACTACCTTAATATGACGAAAAATGTAATTAATTTTTCCATGGTTGAACTAAGCTATTTTTAGTTTGAAAAGCATATGACTATTTTAATTTGGTAAAATCTTAAGTCCAAAATAACACCTGTTCTGAACCTGTCCATCTTACTGTAAAAGTAAAAGAGAGAGCCATACATTTCTGGTCATATAGAAAGCTAGAACAAAAATCATTTTTCATTATTTGATAACATTCTTAAAATTTGTAAAACCATGCATAGTTGTTTACATATGCTTAAATATAATTTTGTATAATGCCTATATCAATGCCCAAAACTCCTGGATTCATGTATGTGCTTAGGCTTTCACGGCCAGTATCCATTGGAATAAAGTATCTTTCAGCCTACAAGCCCAGAAGATACTTTATTCTATTCTGGATTCATGTTTGGAAATTAGTCATGATCCGATTTAGACCTTTTGCAATGGGGCCTCCGAGAACCTAGCGATGCCACTTTCATGCAACCTTCCAGCCAAAAACTTATGCCACTGCCCTCCCTGGCTAGAAGTGGAAAAAGAGAACATAAGCAACTGTGACTGACATATAAGCTTATGCCCAGTAGGTACATTTTTGTTTGAGTGTACATCTGAATCATTTATATAGTGACCAGGCAATGAACAAGGTTGATCTGTAAAATCTGTTCAACCACACAAAATCTGTTGTTAGCTAATGCTGGATTTCTGACAATGAAGTCATTAATCCTCTTGCTCTCCAATATTTTTCACTGATGGATGGGGCACTAGAAGTGGCTGGGCATATTTGAAGGTGGTCTCGGTCCATTTCCTCTTGCAGATCACATAGAGGACAGAGTGGTGAAGAATATATCCCAATTCTGTTTAAATGTTTTGCCAGACAATCATGTCCTGTAATCAACCTGAAGGTTGCAACTGCTGTTTTTCGAGGATACCCAGGAATCACTGTTTGAATGTTTGGTAGTTCCCATCTTTTATTCTTTGATTTTTCATAGTAATATTTTGCAATGATTTTTTTGAATTCAGAGTTGACTAATCTTTTAGCTGCATCAAATGGTAAATTAACTATAGATTTTTGTACACCGCTAGTACCCTTTTTTGCAAGAAAATCAGCTTTCTCATTACCACTCAGACCACAGTGAGCCGGTATCCATTGGAAGACTAGGTGTTTTTGAAGTACTGTTAGATGGATAAGCATCTTCCAACATTCTATAATAGTTTGGTTTTTTGGTGACAACTTGGAAGTAATTGCTATAATTGCTGCCCTGGAATCTGAGAGAATAACTGCTTGCTGAAAATGTGAAATTCTGTACAAAAGATTTTGTAGGGCCATTCGAATTGCTTCAATTTCTCCATCAAAGTTAGTAGTTCCATAACTTAAAGATTTGTAATAGGAAAAGAGGTGACATGTGACTCCAGCACCTGCTCCATCTTGGTATGATATCAATGATCCATCAGTATAAATATGGAGCCACTCATGTTCTGGAAATCTAGTATGGATTGTCTCTAATGCCAATAATTTTAGAACACTAGTTGGAGTATCACTTTTTTTAACTTCTTCTGCCAGGTGTAAATAATATGTGATGTCTAATGTATGTGTTGGATTGACTTTAGATATGAAGTTTTCCTTTGAATTAGGAAGGTGTACATCCTTCTTGATGTCTTGAATTTTGGAAAGAAAGCTCTCCTGAGTCTTTAGTGTATGTGTAAAATTTCTCTTGTGCCATGTATTGAATGGGAGTCTGATCAACTTTTCGTGTTGAATAAGAGCCGCTTTTTCTATTTCATATTCAATGGGATATTGGTTGGTTAGCATTTCCATAGCTGCTATTGGTGTGGTTTTGATAGCACCTGTAATTAATCTCAGACTTTGGTTTTGAAAGATTTGAATTTTTTTTGTGTTTGCTGTTACAAGAACTTCGCTGCAGTAAGTAAACACTGGTTTTATATATATATTATATGTTGTGTTAAGCGTTGCTCTGGAACATCCCCACTTCATTCCTTTTAGACGTTTTAACAGTGAAAGGCGCTTCTCTGCTCTTTGAATTACATTTTCTATTTGTTTGGTCCATGTAAGTTTGGTATCAAATGTAACTCCTAAATACTTTGCTTCCTTTGTTTCTGGTAATTGTTCACCCTCAAAATTTAGTTTTATTTTTAGTGGTTTTTTTCTTAATGAAAAGATTTGGTAGTTTGATTTTGTTGTATTAACAGTCATTAAATTTTCTTTGGTCCACCTCTGTAAGTTGGTTAAGGATTGTTGCATGGTTTTTTTCCAGTTCTGTACTTTTGCTTTTTGGTTTTGAAGTCCACATTACCAAGTCATCAGCAAATAGTGCACACTTCACGCCTGATTTGTTTATATTTAGATATATTTCTTCCATATCTGGTTGCAATAAAGCGTTGTGTTAGGAAATGACATAGCCATGAAAACATTGGACCTTGTATCCCTGTTTTTATAATTGCAATGTTCAGTTCTTGCATATTAAAATTTTGAAAAAAGATATTGCACTGAGTGTTAGGATTACATTCTCTTTCTTGTTTTGAATCTTTCTTAAATTCTTTACGTTCCTTTTTATTATTTCTTGTTACTTTGTGTGCATTAGCATAATATTTATTGAATGTTTCGGCTATGACTGCATCATTTACTAACATTTTATTGTTGTGTATGATAGGTGTGCTGTTGTTTTCTTTCCTGTCCTTGATATTTTTTATGAACTTATGAGCTTTGTTACCATCTGTCCTATAATCCATTTTTTCTAAGAAATTATTAAAGTGATTCCTTTTAGCAGTATTAATTTCTTTTTTTAGTGAGGCACATTTCTTCCGCCATATTTGTGTATCTGATATGTTTTTTGTTTGTTCAGCTGTATTTCTAGCTATATCCCTTTGCTTTTTCAGTTCTTCTAACTGGGGGTTCCAAAAGGGTTTGAAATTTTTAATTCTACCACGAGGAATATGTTTTTTTGCAGTTTCTAGGATGACTTTACAGAATTCTTTGTTCATGTGATCTGGTTGGTCATGCAGCTGTGAGTTTGTTTGTTCTTTAAATTTATGTTCTAATTCAGTTTTATATTTGTTCCAATCTGCTTTTTTGAAGTTCCAATACAGATTCGTAAGACCTTGACTGTTATTTGTATTCTCTAGTTTTATATCAGCAATTACCGCTCTGTGACCAGAACTTGGATCTTCTATAACTTGTTTTTTTAATTTTTGAAACAATATCTATTGTAGCTAACAAGAGGTCTGGGTTACTGCCCGTTCCAGAATAATGTATGAAGGTTGTGGGATCTTCTTTACTATAAATCAGTTCAAAAGTTGTGGTATTCAAAAATTCTTCCACTATCTTCCCTGTAGAATCCACTTTTTCATATCCCCATCTTTTGGAATGTGCATTGAAATCCCCAATTACGATTGTTTTATTTAATTGGTCAATAAGTGAGAGATCCGGTACATTCCTGGGAGGATTGTAAATACTGTATAAATGTAGATGTGTTTTGTTATCCCAAAAATTTAGCTTTATTAATTCGCTTTTATCTGTGTTATCCATTTCTTTAACACTAGAACCCCGGTAGCGGTCATTTTGACCGTTCTTGATATTTAAATAAGTATAGTTCTGCCGGTTTTTAAAAAGGAAGCCTGGCCTTTCATGACTTTTCCTGATGTACCCTCTAGTTTTATATAGCATAATAATTTACGGCATGTCATTATTTACGTGGGCGTTTTTCCATGTTTGACCATGAACCCCGGAGAAGGTCATTTTTGACCATTACAAAAATTTTGTTAGGCTTTCGCTCGCACTGTCGTTGGATTTCTCGCTGTCACTAATCTGCTTTGTTCGTCTTCATATCAACTGTTCATTATAGTAGTGTACGTTGTGAATCTATGCCTGCAAGATGTCTCGTGGTTTGAAACCAGATGAAATCCTGGCTATATTTCATGATATACCAGACGATGTATCAGAAGGTGGTAGTGGTGAAGATGATTATCAATCTCCAGCTGAATCAGAACAATCAGAAGATGAGTCGTTCACTGAAGATTATTTGAATGGTAAGTTTTATTCTGCTTTTTTTAGATATTGCATAACATGAAACTGTATTCCTAATAGGTGCATTTATGTAGTTAGTCATTTCCTTGTTTATACACAATATACACATATATTTGCTTTGCTTATTTATTTTCAGAAAATGAAATTCAGGATAACATTTCCTGTAATTCTCGTGCTGCGAGGGAGGTAAGAAGATATGGGCATAGCTCGATACAACCATCATTTGAAGATCACTTGCAGCACTGTGTATTCCATGCAATTTGAGTGCATCACAAGCGGCAAGTGAAAATAGAATGCCTACTAGTAATACTAAAGCTTCAGGTAATGCAACCACTTCAACACAACCAATAATAAGAAAGAGGCAGAAAAAAGGCAACATGAAGAGAATAAACTTCTTGCACTTAGTAGAGATAAGGGTACTGAGTGGCAGATAATAGATCCAGGTCACAATCCTGGTAGAACAGAATAACATAATGCTGTGAAAGAAAAAGGCCCTACTGCTTCTGCTAAGAGACATGTAAGGGACAGCAACCATGCATCTGCTTGGAAGTTGTTCATTGATGAGTCGATTCTTCGACATACCATAAAATGTACAGAGATTGAAACAAGAGAGAAGAAACATGAGAAATGGATTGTTTCCTTGGATGAGCTGGACGCTTTCAAGAGCGTAATTTACTTGTGGGATACACTTGGGTACAGAAGCCTTGAACTAGCTGAACTATGGTCCAAAAAGTGGGGCCACCTATATTTTCTGATACCATGGCAAGGGACAGATTCGTGGAACTGATGAGACCTGTTACGATTTGATGTCAGGTCATCCCGATCTGAAAGGCTAAAGTTTGCACTAGTTTCAACTATTTGGAACAAATTTATTGAAAACTGTAAGGCTTGCTACATACTAGGTACATTCCTTACAGTAGATGAACAACTTTATACTACACAATGTCACTGACCATTTATTCAATACATGCCTAATAAGCCTGATAAATTTGGTATAAACTACTGGATGCCTGGAGATGTGAACTGAAAGCACGTCTGCAACGATATCCCATGCCTGGGGAAGGATAATCAGCGACCTCAGAACGAATCTGTTCCAGAATAAGTTGTGATGTTTCTAAAAAATCCTTTTCTGAAAAAGGGACGAAACGTCACCACCGACAACTACTTTACTTCACTATCACTAGCTAAAACACTGAAGGAGTTGGGCACTAGTATAGTAGGAACTGTGAATAGGTCGAGACGAGAGGTTCCTGATCACCTTAGAAATTCCAGAGCTCCTCTTTATGATACCATTCTCATGAAGAAAAACGATGGTATTGTGACTTTTTTGGTTTGGTTGTGAAGTAAAGTAGACAGATGTAGTCGAGATAAAGAAACACTTTTATTTCCGTAAACAGTAACTTTGTACACTCGTTGCAACAACAAGAAAGTCTTTTCCGATTCTCCAACAGCACGACTCCGAATTCGTAACACAAAGAACTGTTCCTTCTCTCTGGTGTGACTCCTCGACGCTTCGCATACGTCTCTTCTTTCCGTCGGCACGACTACTCAACCTTCACATACGTCTGACTGCCTCTTCTCACACTTTACCGCTATTTATATCTCCCCGGCACTGTTCTGGAAAGTTCAGTTATTGTGCTGGAGTACAAAGTAGAACATTCCAGTAGCCTCTATCCTTTTCTCTCTTTCGGCAAGCGCCCCAACAATGCGGCCATTCTCTGTCTCTTTCCTTCGGCTCCTTTGCGGTAGTGCCGACAATAATGCGATGGGTGACACTGCTGCTGTCGGCAATTAGATGCGGCGGGCGCGGTGACACTGCTCCCTCCTCAGAGCTGGTCGTCCCGACCAGCACTATCACTGCGGCATCCCCCTTGCGCCCCGGTGGACTAACCCATCGAACCTCTTCTCCAGGAGGCACGATCCTAGGTATCGCTGTTGGATAGTGTCCCTTGGTCCGGGTAGGACGATGTATGCCATCCTGCTTCGAAATTCTGCAACAGTACCGCCGGTCTTGACGGTCTCTCGTCCAGTTGCCCTTCTTCCTGGTGTGTTGGCGGGCCATCCAGCGCACTTGGAAACGGCTCGCAGGGTACCATGTCCGCCGACCTCTCTGGCGCACCTTCGCAGCCACCTTGCTTCCGACGGGTCTGGCAACAAACCCCACCACATCCGCGCGAGTCGCGTCCACCGCTGCACTCGTGTTCACTCGTGCTCGGCACGGCCTCTCCTGTATCCTGCCGTCCAAGATGATGTCCACCATTCTTCCGTTCACGGCACTATGCGTCAGGTGATTGGATGGCTCCGACGGTCCCCCCATGTCACACGCCAAGTCGGTTCTCGCGTGATGCTCGTTTGCTTGTGCGCTTCCCTGCTGATCGTCCTCCACGTCATATCCTGGTTGGTTACGTACCCGACACACTCCTACAGAGGATCCTCGACGACGTCCCTGAACTGCCCCTTTGTCTTCCCCGAGACGTACACTTTCGTTATCTGAAACGGGCGCAACTGTCGCCTCGGCCACTAGGTGCTTCCTCCCCGGGTCCGCGCTATTCCGTCTGCCCCTGGCATCCAGTACTTTGACGCTCTCGTCAACTCTTACTACCAGGGCGCCAAGACGTTCCCCGTCGTCCTCCACGACGTCCACATGCTGGCAGAGGTCTTCCACCTTTTCCGTCACGCCAATCAGTTCGCCGAGTTGTTCCACGTCTTCCGTCATGCCAATCAGTTCGCCGAGTTGTTCCACGTCTTCCGTCACGCCAATCAGTTCACCGAGTTGTTCCACGCCTTCCGTCACGCCAATCAGTTCGCCGAGTTGTTCCACGTCTTCCGTCACGCCAATCAGTTCGCCGAGTTGTTCCACGTCTTCCGTCACGCCAATTAGTTCGCCGAGTTGTTCCACGTCTTCCCTCACGCCAATCAGTTCGCCGAGTTGTTCCAGGTCTTCCCTCATATCATCCGAAACGGGCGCGACTGTCGCCTCGGCCACTAGGTGCTCCCTCTCCGGCTCCGCGCTATTCCGTCCGCCCCTGGCATCCAGTACTTTGACGCTCTCGTCAACTCTTACTACCAGGGCGCCAAGACGTTCCCCGTCGTCCTCCACGACGTCCACGTGCTGGCAGAGGTCTTCCACCTTTCCGCCGAGTTCTTCCACGTCTTCCGTCACGCCAATCAGTTCGCCGTCTATTTTCGCCGATAGCTCCGTCTTCATCTCTTTCAGCTCGGCAGCGAGGTTCTCGTTTCTCGTCTTCATTTTGGCAACGAGGTTGTCGTTTGTCGTCTTCATCTCTTTCAGCTCGGCAGCGAGGTTGTTTCTCGTCTTCATTTCTTCTTTCAGCTCGGCAGCGAGGTTGTTTCTCGTCTTCATTTCTTCTTTCAGCTCGGCAACGAGGTTGTTTCTCGTCTTCATTTCTTCTTTCAGCTCGGCAACGAGATTGTCGTTTCTCGTTTCCATTTTGGCAGCGAGGTTGTCGTATGACGTTTCCATTTTGGCAAATAATTCTTTCATCATTGCCATCATCCTGGTTTCCGAATCTCCCTCCATCTTGGTTCTAACGTTGAAACTTCTAACGACGATGTAACGAAACTAGAAGCAATTCGACGGATCCCACTTCTGACACCAGTGTGACTTTTTTGGTTTGGTTGTGAAGTAAAGTAGATAGATGTAGTCGAGATAAAGAAACACTTTTATTTCCGTAAACAGTAACTTTGTACACTCGTTGCAACAACAAGAAAGTCTTTTCCGATTCTCCAACAGCATGACTCCGAATTCGTAACACAAAGAACTGTTCCTTCTCTCTGGTGTGACTCCTCGACGCTTCGCATACGTCTCTTCTTTCCGTCGGCACGACTACTCAACCTTCACATACGTCTGACTGCCTCTTCTCACACTTTACCGCTATTTATATCTCCCCGGCACTGTTCTGGAAAGTTCAATTATTGTGCTGGAGTACAAAGTAGAACATTCCAGTAGCCTCTATCCTTTTCTCTCTTTCGGCAAGCGCCCCAACAATGCGGCCATTCTCTGTCTCTTTCCTTCGGCTCCTTTGCGGTAGTGCCGACAATAATGCGATGGGTGACACTGCTGCTGTCGGCAATTAGATGCGGCGGGCGCGGTGACAGTATTTTGCTAACCAGCTACCAAGGAAAGTCACAGAAGAATGTAATTATAATGAGTACACTTCACAACTCATGTGCAATATCTGCAGCCTCCAAGAAACTTCCTGAAACAGTTCAGTTTTACAATAGGAAATATGGAATGGATGTGATTGATGAGATGGCACGATTGTATTCCGTTAGTGCTGGTATCCGCAGATGGCCGATGCATGTTTTTTTTACAACATATTGGACCATAAACGCTTGGATAGTGTTTTGAGAAACAATTGGCAAGGAACTTTAACGCCGCAGATTCATCCTTCAACTCGCTGATGAGCTAAGAGAAGCCTATTTGGGAACCAGACAACATTGTATACATACTAATCCAACTGAAGAACATCCAGCCCCTAATCGCCGACGAAAGTGTCAAATAGGTCATAACTGCACACAGAATAAAGCAAGCAATTCCTCTCATATTTGCAATAAACCAGTATGTGGAAAATGCACAGCAGAAGTTAGTAAAGCTCTTAAGTTAATGTTCATAACAATGGAAGGAAATTTCTGTGTAAGTGTTAACATAGTTGTCATACTGTAATAGGTTTACTAATATAAAGATATTTGTTGCAATATTACTGTTCTATTATACACACGGTTGTGTTATCACATTCACAATCCTAAATATTCTTAGTTGCACTATTACACTATATTTCGCCTTTCTGAGAATTTGAACTATTTTTTTTATTTGAATAAACATACTGTTGAAAAATAGAGATAAATAAAGGATATACGTTCATCGTACGGGCTTTTTTTATATACTACCAAATTAAATTTTTTTTTCTCCATTACCACAAGATTATTAGAGAAAAAATTTAGCATAGAAAATTCGAATGTATGTCCTAGAAAGGCAATTTCCCAATAATTTATACATAGACAGTGATAATATATTGGACCTAGTTACCTAATAATAACAATATTAAACTGGTAAGAAATAAGTTGTAAAATGTACATGGAAAAGGCAAAGAAAAAGCGAACGGTCAAAAATGACCGCTACGGTAGATAATGGTAGCTGGCGAGCGCCGGGGTTCTAGTGTTAACAATTTCAAAGGAGGTTTTAATATCCTTTTTGACTCCAACTAATATTCCACTACTTATCTGTCTATTTTTGGGTAGTAAGTGCAGTAAAAATCCAGTAAAATTGAAGTATTTAAGTTGTTCATTTGTTAGATTTGCTTCTTGTAGTACAAATATATCAATGTTATAATCAAATACAATTTTATTCAGTTCTACTTTTTTTGTTTGTGTGAGACCACCCGCATTCC